>JBCFYV010011172.1:109013096-109316846 GCA_039000515.1 Timema cristinae
GTTTTAGGAGCTTTTTTGGCTACCTAAACTTCTTAAATCAAAGTAGCTAATATTCTAGCCTACTTTATATACATGAAAGTAGATTTAGGCATCTTATATAATTTAGTATATTAACTTGGAAACTAAAACTGGATATTCATTAGCGAACTGTTGCATGTAACGTGACGGTTACTGTACCTCTTTGTAAGAGGTACGCCTCGTTCATAGTCATCATGTAACAAACTGAGAGCGACCAGATTCATAATGTTCGTGGTGAGTTCGCAGCGGAAACCTGTCTTCTTCTGTATATCCAGAGATAATTGCTAGTTCTACGTATATTCCTATCCACACTTTGTTCGAGACTATAAACATCTACGAAGATACTGTCGGAATATATTGTACAAAGAAAGGAGAGGCTCAGCTTTGCTTTTGGATCTAAAATCGCAAAACAATTAGTGGTAATTACCAAAATTTCACTCGCCTGAATCTTACGAACTTTTAATAAATATGGTTGGGCCAAAGATTCAAAGGAGAAATACTCAGTTCAGAGAAGCAATTTCGTTGTATATTTTTTACAGATGTATTGGATAGTAAATTTTATGCTTTGGATCCCACAGTATTGGTGTGTTTTTGTGATCGTAAGTTAAATTCAAATATTTCTCATCATCCTACTCCATTATAAAACATTGGTACTCGCTGCTGTACTCCTGGTTCGAGAGAACCTTCACATCATAAACAAGTGAATGTGGTGGCGTTCACAAGTCTACTGCGACCCTCATTGTTTTCGCAGCAAATATCGACATGCATTGGCTTGGGCGTGGTACAAATCGCGCCCAAAGCAGCATTCGCAAGCTAAGTTCGCAAGGCGTCTTCACCAAAAGATTTTGTTACTGTAACCATTACGCTCTTTGCAACGGTTTGCTAATTAGTGGCTTAAGAGCTAATTATCTTATGTATATATATATAGATAATAATTTGTGATGAGTAGTTCAGTTTGCTTAATTCTGATTAACACTTTTCTTCTTTCGGCTCTCAAGACACAAACGCTTAAGCTCACATCCCAATGTTTGCTCCCGCAAGTCATCAATTTACATTTATAAACACTTTTTTTTTGTTTTCTATATTAAATTAGACATATTGTTTAGCAAACATTTTTATCTACATGCCTTGAGAACATTTTCCCAGATAAACTAAGTTTTGTACATTAACAAAATAAATACACAAATATAATACACTACTTTAAAATACAAATTATTGAAAAAACAATTTTTTTACGTGCTAATGAGTCTTACTACCTATCCTAGCTAATTCAAATATTTAAACCTATGGGATAAGAATAAATAAAAGTAGCTTATGTTGGAAATGTACCCACATTTTTATTGATATTTTTGATTGATTGTTTTTAAACTTAAGTACGCCTGTCCGGAATTTAAAACCCCGATCTCCTCGTAACCTGCAATAGAGACAAGACAAGACTGAAACCACGTATTTAACTATCCAGGTTCGTTTCACCATAATACCAGAAAACTCGCTTATTAGAATTAAAATATTATAATGCGTGATATCCATTTTTTAAACCACAGATTTATCACATGTTGGAAGGGTTACCACACATACATTTTTTTTGCGGTGATGTCCTGTTGTCCCATATAACAGGCGGTAGTAGTACGCTCATAGGTACTGGTTTTTAACCAAGTACTTCCAAAAGTAACTGTTTACTTTCTCACATCAAGAAAAAGTATTGTGATCTTGGAAAAAAGTCTGACTCTAAAATTATTATGAACCTTTATGGTTTATGTGAACACGAACCCAAAAAAGGTGACCTGGTGGTCTAGGGGTAAGGTGTCAGACTTCTGTGCTGGCGGCCGGGGTTCAATCCTCGGTCCCGGCACAAATTTATCTGATTACCAAACCCTTCCTTCACCTCTGACAAGAATTCTTGTGAATGTGGGGAATGCCAGGTCTCCACCGTGGTTCGGATTCCACGTTAAATTGTAGGTCCTTCATTTCATCTCACAATCACCCTACCATTACACATTAGCGTAAGTGCGTATAACCTGAACGGGTAGTAAGACGCGGTGCTAATAATAATAATAAGAAGAAGAAGAAGAACCCCAAAAAAGTGTAATATACAAATCGCTTTGTTCCAATGTCTGTCTGCCTGTCTGTCTGTTTGTCAGTCAACCTGTCCCGGCCATAGTTCCAAAACAGTATGATGGGTTTGTTCAAACTTGATATTTTGATTCTATAGGGATAAACCACACAATTATTATACCTTAACTTGCAATTAAAGATATTTTACTGATAAGTAATTTTCTGTTATTCCAGATTTTTATAAAATATCTCTAATGATTTCATTTAAAACCAATATCTAGGATTTGTTTGACATGACAAATTCCACTGTATTATTGAATTTTGAGCAAACATTAGTTAAAGGGTAGTTTATTGGTGGAAAATTCTATAATATTTGAAATATTTAAAAAAAACCTTTAACGATTTTATTAAAAATTTATATATAGAGTCTTTTCTAGTATGACAAATAAATATGTATATTTATTTTGGGGATAAAACTTATTTATGTATAGTTAACTAATAACAGCTTTTTTAAAAAAAACTGGAAATAATTTTAAAATGGCCATAGTGATTTTATTTTAAATGGGTATCTTTGGAATGTTTGACATGAAAAATAACAATGTATGATTGGTTTAGGGTAAAATTCTTATAAAAGAATCGTCGTTGATGAGTGAATTTTGAAAAATCAAATTATTTTCAGAATGGCTATAAATATTTTGCTTAAAATGCATATCTGTAGAGAGTTTGACATTAACATAACAAAATATAAAGCTGTATATTCGTTTTTGGGTGGTTAATTTAGCTATGTGTAGTTAACTGATAACTCTATTTTTTCGATTTAAAATTTTAAAATGGGCTTTAGCGATTTGGTTCAAAATGGGTAAATATTTAGTTGCTTGTATTATAGTTATATAGATTTGTTTTCCTAAAATATAATCATTTAATATTAAACTGGTTATTGATTTTTTTTGAAATTTGATTCTTTTAGAAATAGATCAACCATTAGGTTCAAAATTGGTATTGGGGAATATTTACATAACCAATATTAATGTTTCTTCATTTATCTAAAATAAATTAATCTAAGGGTAGTTTTCTTATGACAAATTATATAAAATTCGAATTTTTTGAAATTGATCTTAAAGATTGAATTCAAAACTAGAATCTGAGAATAATTTTTCATGACAAATAAGACGTTTTTATTTTTACAAATAATTTTAGAGTAGCGTATAATTTTTTTTTTTAATTTAAATTTTCTTATATTTTTAACAATTTGGTTTAAAATTTAGTATATATTATCTTCAAAGATAAAATACACTATATACTTTTTTTTTTCGATTGAGTCGTGCCATTTATTTTTATTTGAATTTAGGTAAGAAGTCCGTATTTATATGTAATTTTATCTACCAGAATCCTAATATATAGAAGCATTTTTATAGTAAAAAGAACTTTTAAAATTGACTTCCTATTCAAATCCATGTTTACCTACGGTTTACCCCCTTTTTTACATTCGTGTATCAATTATGCTCCTTGATATTACATATATAGGATAGCTTTGTTTTTTTAATGTAATGTATTATATATTTTGTGCAATAAGCTTTCGAGTTCCTAATGACATAGGGTAAGTGCTGAAATATTAGTTTGGAGTGATCAGCAACCAATATCCGAAATGAATTTCTAACATAAGTACTACCCCGGGCAACGCTTTTATTTGTTTCGAACAGACGGAAACAAATCTTCATTTTATTTCTTCAGACCAAGTTTTTATCCAGTAAAGAATTTAAAATTCCAGCTTTGAGGTGCAACGCGTTTTTGCACAGGGGCTACTAATTTTAAAATTTCAGACCCATGCGTGCGGTAGGTATCTTGTAATGTTTATGAAAGGCAAACTCTTCATTTTATTAATATAGCTCAATAATGAAAGTCAGAAATAATATTAATTTAAAATTAAAATTAGTTTATTTGTCGATACGAATAGAATTTCATGACATTAATATTTGTTATTGAAATTGACACTGTAACTAAAGTTCTTATTAGGTATTATTTTACTCTATTTAACTAGGTGTCACTTTGAATTAGCAATGGAAAGCGAGTGTTCCAAATAGTTTCTATTTCTCCTTCTATTATTTTTCCTGTATATATTTTTGTTTTGTTTTGTTTCACGTGTGCAGGTAATATTTTACATACTTTTTATCCTGATTTTTCTCTAAAATAATATAGTTATCATACTTTTCGGTAACATCTCTAGGATGTGAAAAATTAAAATATAAATTTAAATGTCTTATAAATTATTACACGGCTGACACATTCTAGCAAATTTGGTTAAATCATTAAACACTTACCTTAAAAATATCAGCAGGTATTGGAAAAAAAAATACGGGGACACAAACTTTTTTTTTAATAATTGAAAGAGGATGAACCCTTTTACCTTCTGAAGTATCAGCTAAGTTAACTTTGTGATTGCTTTCCCTTGAAGTTAATCACTTCCTCCATAAAGGATGCCAAAGGAAGAGCTTGAAGTTAATACTGTGACCTTAATGCTTTCTGAAAGTTAATCAGAGTGCGTGAGGGTGATCCCAAATTATTTACTTAACAGCCAGAGAGTCTTGTTGGCAACTATGGCAGACTAATACTTCATTCTGGTATAGTATGGTTTGCCGATAATCGAGAGAATGGGGTAAGTTTGCCAAGGTAATTTTATTTGTTCATATCATGATAAAGTATTGTAATCATATGCATTTTTTACAACGAGATTATGATGGATATTTATGTTTGATGTGTGTCCTAACCAAAAAATTAAATTTTACCATTCTGTCTCTCAGTCTGCCCCTGGAGCAAGATCTGAATGGTTTGACAAATTTTATTCAAACTTGTTGTATAGATGATATGTAGCGATATCTAGGGACACCTTTTTTATTTTGACCCTACCCCTTACATAAAGAGTGATTTATTGAATTGCTAAGGTTTCTAAAATAGTCCTAACGTTTTTGATTAAATATATATTTAGGTAGTGTTTTTCCTGAAAAAAAAGTCTGTATACTTGTTTTATGGATAAAAATTCGTTAAAGGGCAGTTAACTGATAAATGATTTTCAAAAATCCAAATATTTTGAAAATGGGTTTAACGAATTGCTTAAAATGTATATCCGGGGAGTGATTTACATGCCAAATAAAATTGTATATTTGTTTCGGAGGAGGGGGGAGTGGTATTCCCTTGAGGGTATTTTACTGATTACTCTTTATTTGATTTGTTTATTTTAAAATATTTATCCAGCGATTTGGTTCAAAATGAGTAAGTTCTTTACATTATAAATAATTAAAAATATTTGTTTCTCTAAAAAAATCATTAATAGTATGTACTGATTTTTGTGGAATTTGAATATTTTTTAATTTTATAAAAAATATATTATCAGAGGATTGTTTTAAATAACATGCTTATTTTTTTTAAATATTTGAATTCAAGGGTAGTTTACTTACGACAAATGATAGAAAAATTTTAATATTTTGAAATTGGCCTTGTTATTTTTGCTAATTAAAAATGATTTTACGTAAATTTACAAAGAGTTTTTCTTGAAAATTTTAAATTTACTTAGAATATTTAAACAAAGTTGTTTAAAATGCATTCACAAATTGGGTTGATTGTGATAAACAAGATGTTGTGTTTGTTTTAATGAGGATAACTTACTTAGAAGTAGTATACCGAAAACCTTTTTTTCTCAACCATTTTTGCTGGGCTATACTACACAATATATTTAAATTTGTGCGATTGTGTCTTAACATTTATTTTTAAGTTATTTCCCATTTTACCTCCACGCCAATGCGAATTTTTAAATTCCTTGGTATATTTGAAATAATCGAATGGCTCAGACGGGTAGTAAGACTGTGTACTAAAATAGATATAGACCTCTAAATTTATAAAACCATCCAGAATCCTGAGCTGTTCTCAAATTTCATAAAATTTCTTATTATGTTCTTTGAGATACACCTTCACTAGAAACATCTCCCAATAAGATTATTATTGTGACTACAGTCATATCACACAAACAAACAAACAAACAAAATTATTTCAAAGTGAAATAAAAACTGTTTACTAACTGGAAGAGAAGTGTCTTTCTGTTCATGATATTGAATTCAATGAGAGACTGTGCGAGAAAGTCTAGCGTTAAGTAAAAGGAAAACTAAAAACAAAGGTAAATACTATTTTATATTCGGTTTCACCGTGCTATGTTAGCTGTTTCTTCAGGATGAACGTCAACCATCTTCTTTACTGATGTAGTTTTATTATATATTTTTTATTTGTTTTTGAGTTTGAAACAGAAAAATAAAGATTTCTTTACAAAGCTCTTCGTCGGCAGCCACATGCGATCTGTTGTGAGTACTTAGGACGAATCAAAATACCTCGACCGTGGCCATGAACTTTAAGAGCTGTCATTTCGTGCAATGCATACCCTCTTCGTTGGGGATGCGACATAGCCGTCAAACTGGTCTTGTATCATTTACCGGAAACGGAGAAGTAGAGGTTCGAACCAAGGAGTGAAGGTTTCCCTAAAGAATTTCTCAATTTTCTTACATTCAAATTCAGGCACAATTCCCTTAAACTTTATCTTACTCATCCTTATCCCATTTGTGTGTTAAAAGACAGTTTTGAATTGATAATAGGGCAAGACATGAGACATACAAAGGCATTTAGTACAAGAATCCGGACCCGCTTCACTGGCCACGTGGTCTAACGCGCTAATCTTGTGTTGGGTTAGACTGATAAATACGGGGAGATTGGGGCTCAATCCCACTCAGGTGCACTGAGGGTGATTTCCCTAAATGGTTTTCCACTCTTCCTCCACGCAAATGCATGTGCCTTTTCTCTAAATTAAGTCTTCATTAATCCCTTAGTGTAATTAGTACGTATGATACTAACGGGTAGTAAGACGCGGTGCTAAAAAAATAACAAAAATAATACAAATATTCCCTGCATTCGTTGGCCGTTAGATTCAAATTGGGCTTGACCGTATTTAGAGGGAGATCTTAGTTCGTGTTTTTACCATCATCTCTCCAAACTAATGTAGCTATATCTTACCTAATCCAACCTTATGATTTCAGCCTTTTAAGTAGTTACCCACTTCAGTGGCTGAATGGTCTAAGGCGTCACTCTCGTGTTAGACTAGCGTTAGCTTGGCCGGGTATATTCAGGGTGGTGTTTCCTAGAAGTTTACCCACACTTCCACACAAATGCGGGTAAATTACCAATAAAATGCTTCTTTCCTCATTCTTACCCTATTAGATTAATTATTACCCTGAACAGGTAGAACAAGACATGATGATAAAAAATATATATTATGATTCGATAGTAAATATCTTTATTTTATATTTGATATTCTGAAAGGGTGCAGTATTTAAACAAAATACAATTTTTGTTTAAAATCTTGGGAGTTCTAGGGGGCATAGAAGAATATTCAAACACTCACAAACTTACTACCCGCTGGCTTCATGCCTTATTGACAGGTGTTTAATAATCCCTGATTAATTATGAAGTAATTTGATATTTTTTAAATATTGTTTCACCAACTTATAAGAGAGGTACGACCAGTTAAAAAGCTAAAATTAATAAGTTCAAATTGTTTAAAAAAAAAATTTGATCTCTTACGTAAAGCCCTATAAAATAATCCCCAATTATCTTAAAATATTTTGTTGTAGCCATATCAATACATGAATTTATTTAAAAGGGGAAAGCTTGATAGTAGAAGCACACATTTTCGTGTAAAACGTCGTTGGTTTAAACAAAATATATATCAAAATCTAAACTTCCTCACTGGTTATAAACCTGCTTATAATGTTCGCATACATTTTGTTGGAAACCACATTAAAAAATATCAAAGCACTTCTTAAATAATGCGTTCAAGGCCATGTAGCACCCTTAAAGGATTTCTAAGGCTCTCCCCTTAAAAGTTGCCTCTCTTAGTTTAAAAGGTATACATAATTAATCCTCACTAATCCTGTGCTACTTACATCGTAAATCTCTCTCCTCATTAATTGAATCTGATGAGTAAGATATATTGATCCGCCTTTCCTACCTTCAGCTTAATACCCCACACGCTACAAGAAAGTGTGTTTAGAGGTTAAAAGAAATATATTTTGCAATATTATTTGGAATGACCCAAACAGTCTAGTTTAAATTGCCATTAGGGATACGGGAGCTCTTTTATTATTAAGTTTAATGAATAATATTTTTTTTTAGCGATGAACATATAGTACAGTCCTGACAAAAAAATACATTATTGAATTTTTAGTATTATTCTTGTAAACTCGCTAATTCGTGTAATAAAGTTACACCTCGTTCACACGATGAGGTTTAGGTCGTTTTACCGGATAGGTTTTTTTTTTACCGTACGCTGAAGTGGCGCATTGATTTAAATGGGCGTGTTAACACGATACGGCCGTCGACCCTATAAGGTAACATCACTTATTAAGTCAATTTTGACATTAGGTTTTGTCAACGAGAACCTAATGCGGTGATCCGGTAAAAAAAAACCTAATCGGTTGCCAGTGGCACATATATTGTAATGGGAGCGTTCACATGATAAGGTGTTTTTAACTTTTGGGATTACGTTGCCGAGGGTAGACTGGCCGTTCACCATTCAGTCGTGGTTCAACTTTGCACGATATAAAAAGAATGGCATGCAATATTTGATAAAACATCGGACTCATACAAAGACAAGGATTTAAAAGAATTATCATAGAAGGAAATATGTGTAATATTAAAGGAAAATTTGAGGAATTGTATCAAAAGTAAAGGCAGGATTTAGGTAAATATATATATAAATAAATTATTTTTTATTATAACTATTTGGGGATAAGGTCACGCACGATGTACTTAGAACATCAATTTTCACTTTTTTGCTTTTTAAAATTATGATAGATCTTGGCTTTAAATTGAGACAAAAGATTTCACAAATTTCTGATTAAAATAATTTATTTAAATGATTTTTAAAACAATTGAATGTTCTTAGTTCTAAACTCATTTTTATTGCTAATATTGAGTTTATGTGTAAGTTTGATTATTTTTACGGTGACGACTGCGATATCAATTCACAATAAGAAACGTATTCACGTCAATCTTACGAGAAAGCTGATAGAAGAATTAGCATTCATATGCGTATACGAGTACGGTGACTCGATAAAAAAACCTATAGGTAAAAAAAAACCACATCGTGCGAATACTGTATTAAATTTCCACCGAATAGGTTAATAAACTATAACCTCATCGTGTGAACGAGCTGTTAGTAAGCCATTTAAAACAAGGAGCTAGATTTGACATAATTTTCTTTGTCCCCACGTATTACTACCAGTTTGAACCGGTTCGGTGGCCGAATGGGCTAAAGCGCTACTCTCGTGTTAGACTAGAATGCCAGCCTAACACGAGAGTAGCGCGTTAGCCCATTCTGTTGGGTGCATTGAGGGGGGGGGGTTCCTTAGTGGCTTTCCACTCTCCCTCCATGCAAATACGGGTGCACTTTATATCAACTAAACATTCATAATTCCTAAATCATTAGCGTAATTAGTACATAGGCATATGACCCGAACGGGTAGTAAGACGTGGTGCTAATAAAAAACTACCCGTTTGGTTAGTACGAATATGAGTTAGGGATGAGGAAAGTAAAATTAAAAGTAAGTGTTCCCACATTTGTGTAGAGAAAGAGTGAAAGACCATTAAGGACAAAATACCCTCAGTACAGCCGACCGGGATTCGAACCCTGATCTTCCCATCGTAGGTAATTCAGTCTATTGCGAAAGCAACTCCTTCGACCAATGCTTCTCATAGGCATTGTGTTCGCGGCACAAAAAAATATATAAAATTTGGATGTTAAAAAAAATAACCTTTTTATTAATAAAATTTAGCTAATATATTCAATATTTTACATAATTATTATTTTTTCCAAAGTAAGAATAAATAATAAATCATACAGTAATCATTATCTCTTAATCAATTGGTGTTTTACTGTGAAACATCATTATATTTTTTTTAGTTACTTTGATAATATTAAGGTGTATAAAGCATAAGATGACTCTTATTTTATGTTTGAGCTCTCTGGGTTATCAAGGGTTGGGAGCCTTAATTTATGTAGACATGTTTACATATTGATAAAAATTTTGGAAACGCATATCTTAAAGGTTCTGGCACACCAACCACTGCCTTATACTATGCGGCCACCAAAGCAAGTTTTAAAATAACTTATCTCATCAATCTTATAAGAACATTGAACGTAAGGAAGAGCTTTAAGGCAGTCATTGTCCTGCCATTTTCTTATAGACCTCCGTGAACACCTCAGTTGCAATATTTTTTTCCAAAGGGCCATGCGTTTTACTACCTATTCGCACTATTCGCACTATCCGAAGCTTGGACCAATATGAAGAATTCAGCATTTGAATGTAATCGCTAAAGAACTAGCCCAAAGAGTAGATGGGAAAAACTACATTTAAATACTACTGTGGGGTCTAAGGGGGGGGGGGGGGGGCGCAGGTTTGCTGGACAGATGATTCAAGTTTGAATGTTAGCACGGAATCCGAATCTCCGTGTCAAAGTTTAGCTCACCAGTCGCTTAAACTGGTACTGACCTAACGCTGCCTATTAATTGTTTCATTATAAATACAACTAGAAGTACTCGGACTTGTCTGGGGTGGTCGCGCAATAAAGTGATAATATTTTTCTTTACTTCAAACAGTCAGATAAAAAGCTCTTCGTTTTCGTTATTCCGAACCCAGGTTATAATTAATAAAAAAAAATTATAACAAAAATTTTTAAATTCCAGCCTTTGAGGCGCACCTGTTTGTGCACAGGGGCTATTAATGTTAAACTCTCAACTCTATGCATGCAGTATGTGATACGCCATGCTCATAAAAGAAATACAAACAAATTCTTGATTTTATTAATATAAATTATCAAAGGCCTATCTATACAAAATGTTGAAATCTGAAGCTAAATTGTTTTAATACAAACAAAGGGTTTTAATTTTCAAATTGTTTTTATGACATAGTTATATGTATCTGTGCACATTTATGTATACACTGAAAAAGTTATGGGATCATGTTAAATTTATTTTAATTTGAGCCCAAACACAAGTTCCTACATTGATAATGTGTTAAAACCCTTAAACCGAGTGTTGAAAACCGTCAACTTTTTTTCAACCACGGCGGTAAGCCTTTGATACATCCCTGATATATCTCGCGGTACCCCTGGTATTAAACGTCCTTAATAATGTTCAGGCACTATTAGGTAGGGAATCAGTTATTAAATAACGGATTTAAAATCAAAATACTTCATCGATTACAAATTTACTGTAGAAACCCTAAGTTAGTCTAAATAATAACACCAAATGATCATTTTTTTCCCCCCTAGCTATTGCCTAAGTAGTTTCTTATCCAATATTGACCAAACCAGTTTTAAACAATTGATAATTAAATCAAATAGTTCATTACAACTTTATTCCATCAATATTAGTTTCCAGCGTATGCTAATTATACAATTAGGTGGAGGATGTTAAATAGTGAATGCCAACAATAATTTGCAGTGATAGGAAGTAGCTTTCCTTATTGCTTCTGAAACAACCATACTTGGAAACAAATACGATTACTATTAGTGTGACATTGTTTATAATAATAATAAAAAAAAATTTACCTATATTTTTATGTGACTGGAATTAGAAGGTTGTATTTGTATCGTAAGTAATTTAAGCAATCTGGAGTTAATAATGTGTATCATTCGAAAAGTGAACGTGATAATATATTTCACACTATTATCATTTCACACGGTTGGGATTTAATTTCTTAAGAATTTTGTATGCATAATAATTGTGTGTTTTTTTCACAGTCATATTCGTGATTTATTTCAGATTGTCGCTCCTCATAACTGCATTTCTAAAGTCTACGTTTTATTGCAATGCCGCTAAACCTAAAACTACTCCTATATAACAGAGGTGCACGTTAAGCTGATCCGAGCCCAGAAGCAAGTCGATAGAGCAAAACTAGCGCTAACCCGTGTTCGCCATTCTGAACAGGTTCTTGTTTGATTACAACAACATGAGCAGGCAAGTTGAGTTAGAACAGCTCAACCAATAAAACTGATATAAAAGCGTTCTCAGACAGGTAGACGCGGTGACAGATTAATAATAGTGGCAATTTCATAATTGTTTAGAGCTAAAGTTCTAGTAACATTATTTTGCTATAATAATTTAGAGAATGACTTGAAATCTGTCCCACTCATTAGGAAATCTTAACCCTGACACGAAAATATAGTGTTTAGTGCTCAACCGACTTGATATAGGTTGTTACCCTACTGTTTGTTTTCTTATATTTCCTTCAGGCAAATTATTGTGATGGGTCTTAACATACACATTTATTATCCTGCTCTTCTAGGATATTAGCTAACGATGAAAATTAAGGCTTACGATTGAAAACACCAGGACAGAACAAAGGGCTTCATAATGCGAAAAACTACCTTTACTTTGTGGAGATATACATTTGTTTTAACAAACCTCATTTCCATCGTTCTTTTGAAGTGCCAACGCTTTCAAAGGATAATCGTGATCATTTCTCTTTCATTTTCCCCTCTAACAAACTATTTTTTTACACGCACAAATTGTCCATGTTCCAACTTCAAAAAGATACTTCCCCAGAATATATTATGTCATTACCTGAGAATAATGAACTGAAGAACTAAGTAAAAACATGTGGGAGAAAGAGAGGGAAAAATCACAAAAAAAGAAGCAGAATTCATGAGAGGTTTGATGATTTGAGGAAAATGTGTATTTTTTTATTGCAGTATCACTTCATTTCTGTTGTCCTTTCTAAAATTTTAGCTCTTTTTAAGCTTTAAACGGAACTAAAATTAAAACCTCACTAGCCCCGGAACTGAAAGTGCCTTTTGCTTTATTTATCATTACTGTCACTGGATATTGATTGATTGATTCGACTTATGATTCTATACTAACAGGCTCCTACACAATTTACACAAGTTTATTCTAGGAAATTGTTAATACACCAAATAACTGTAACACCACCCTTATTCTCCTGAGAATAAAGGCGGGTATACAAGATTTTAATTTAAATATAAAATACCAAAAACAAATAAACAATAATTGCAGAGGAGCCAATAGGGTACGAAGTATAACAGACTATATAAAAAGGTGCGAATATTAAATCGTATCAATATTTGCCGGACGGGCTACAATAGTGATTATATATACATATATGGGGTATACATTATGTGCAGTAATATTGCCAACGTAATAAACTTGCTAACGTAATTTACCATAATTAATCCAATCTATAACAAAATCAAGGTTATATATATTATCGCCAGCCATGATTATATAATTTAAATGAAATAAAAATATTTATGGCGGAAAAGGAATTTTGAAAATATAAAAGCCGAAATGTAATTTATACCTTATGAACATCCTTGACACCAAGTTGTGTCCAAGGACGGTATCCTGACAAGAGTGATAACCATACGCACAGCACAGGTATATATGTGAAAGCTCTAGCTCTGTGAGGGGGGGAGAGAGGGGTCAGCACAAACAAAGGAGAACAAGAAACAAAGAAGAGAGGGACGGGGTGGTAATACAACGGGTAGAAGCTTCTACAAGCTCGGTGAATCACCGAGAACAACACTTTAGCAATACGTCGCTGTTCTAGAACTGTAACGTCACAGAGTTCCCGGCATGCCTCGGGTGATATCAAAGTTCAGTCGGTTACGCCTTTCACACATTTAGTATGTGCGGAACTTTCATCGTGGTATAAGATGCTCGTGGTGGGGAATTGACTGGGGGAAGCACAACAAGCCAAATGGGGCCTAGGTGAGTTGACTCAATATTGTCCTTTCTTTTATTGTTTTTGCGTTTAGATCTTGTAGCTTTTATACGATAAACGCTACATAACAACACGAGTATTTTGATAATTTTAGAAACCAGATGAATCCAAATTAGTTTTGAAGTACGTTATGATCAGGTTCACCTAGTCCTGTAGTTAACCTCATTTGTCACTCTTTTATATAGATGATATTTATAAATGATACAAAAAAAACATTATTTTGACAAAGACAAAATAAATAATGAATAAAATAACTTCAATGATGAGTATATAAATGATGTGGCTCCTGTACGCAATATATAAAATACCTCCATATAATTATATCATTATATGAGGCCAACGGGTGTATTTGAAACAGCCATATTGTGGTGTACAGTTCCTCGGCAATAAGTAGCCACGTTTTATAAAGTGTTTGCTTAGAGAAGGGGCTGAGGAACATCTCAAAAAGGGGTCGAGAGGGGATAATGATGTTGAATACACAGCACACATCTATTCAAGTTTAGTTGTGGCTATAAGCTGTGTGCATACAGTCCAATTTTCTTAGAAAGCTCGTTATTTGTTAATTGGAAACTTAAGTTGTCCCAATGGCGCAAATAAAAATATTACACTTGTATTCACATTCTTATTCCGTTTAATTAATAGTGTAATGTAATGCAACGTATTTTTGAGAGAGTGCGGCATACTACGACACGACAGCAGATTTGCATTCAGGCTGAAAGTGAACCTTTGATAACTTCCTATAACGTTAAACAGCTCCACATTAGTGGAATACGAACCCGACTATAACTCGGTAACAAGGTCAAATGGGACCCATGTCTATATTAACTTTTTTCATTATTTTTGTCTCTCCTGTCCGCCACTAAAGTGGGTCCCACATGTTGCGGAACATCCTTCATACATACATATATTATTATTATTATTATTAGCACCACGTCTTACTACCCATTCGGGTTATACGCACTTACGCTAATGTGTAATGGTAGGGTGATTGTGAGATGAAATGAAGGACCTACAGTTTAGCATGGAATTCGAACCACGGTGGAGGCCTGCATTCCCCACATTCACAAGATGTCTTCATACATATAAAATATAGAATAATATACCTGCCTACTTCTCTCCTTCAATTTGGCCCACCAAACACTTTCAATATCTCAACGTGGCCCTCTGCTCAATAAGTTTGAGGACTCCTATTCTAAGGCGTCACTCTCGTGTTAGACTGGCTAGCTGATGAGGTAGAGATCGGGATTTGAATCCTGGTTGGGTCTGTTGAGAGTTGTTTTCCCTAGATGGTTTCCCACTTTACCTCTCCGCAAATTCGTGTAGATTACCTCTAAAATGGGTCCTTCCTCGTCCCTACTCCATTAGAATGATAATAAATGCGTATATTATGAACAAGTATTAAGACGTGTTGATAATTACTAGCTCTATTATTTATTTGAGTATTCAATATTATATATATAGTACGACAAGCAACAAACCCCTTGAATATCTTGGAATAGATGCGTTCAATTGTTTACATTTAGACCAAAATTGATTAAATTTTAAAAATCTTACCCTAGACACCTAACAATCATATCATAACATTCTATAACATTCATTTCAATCGTTTTATATCAAATTTATTGTTTTGTTTATATGACACTTGAGGTATTTTTTATAAAAAATCCTTCACTTATTATTTCACAATCATTTTTTGCCCCTTGCTCCATTCAGGCTAAATGGGTATTTATATTAATGGGCTATTGATGTGGAAAGTAATGTTGATACAATATACCCCTATATGAGTGATGGGAGGGTTGGTAAACAGTTTTTTTTTCTAGCAGCTTATTTCAAACAATTTTAAGCCCATTTTACCGTCCCCGAAAAAAACAAGATTAGACTGAAGTTTTGCCCGCGTGCTCACTGGCGTGGATATGAATTTGTTAAAACTGTTTGTGAAATTTAAACGTGTGTAGCTAAATACACAATTTATCACGCAGTTAGGAACTCTTCTTTATAGAGTAAATAAATTAAAATTAATTTTTTATTGCTTATCAGATATTTTTGAGTCTCTTACATACTGTCTTTTTTTATTTATAGTAACCTAAACCCGCTTTTGTAGCCGCATTGTCTAACGTGCTATTCTTATGTTGGACTAGACTGCCGGTTGGATGTATTGAGGGTGGTTTTTCCTAAATAGTTTTCCACTATCCCTCCACGCTAATTAGGGTGCATTTCCTCTAAATTTAGCCTTCCTAATCCTAAACAATTAGTGTAATTAGTACACTGGTGTATAACCCGAATGAGTATGGTGCTAAAATATACATATTTATTATATATATAATATAGATATTATGTATATATATATATAATATTATATTATTATATAATATATTTTATGTATTATAAATATTATATTATATAATATATTATATGTATTATAAATATTATATAATTATAATATATTATATGTATTATAAATATTATATAATATATATTATATAATATATAATATGTATATATATTATATATATTTATATTATATAATATATAATTTGTATGTATATATATTATATATATTATCTAATATATATTATATACTGCACATATAGGGGAAACCCCCGAGCAAAGCGAATTTTGAGAAGTGAAAAAAATTGTTATAATTTCTGTGTACAGCTAATTACAAGACCGTAATTAATTACTACGTCATATTTTTATAAATGTGTTTACTAACTTAAATAAAAGTTTGAGTTGACTTAGACTGATATATTTAATAAATTCCATTAATTACAAATTATTCGCTTTGCCTGTATTCCCGGGCAAAGTGAATTAGATGAGAATACAACCAATTTCAATAATATAAAACATTGTACTGGCCTTATATAAAATGTAAACTCAGTATATTACTAAAAATATTTTTTTAATATTATTCATCTGATATACCACAAATAACATTTATAATAAGCGTAAAAATCAACCAAAATTATCTTACATCTTTATATAGGCCTACATAAGCAAATGAATGAGCTAATAGTGTTATTTATAGTTATTAATTGATAATTATTTAGAGACTACTATAAAATATGACTTACAATTTAGTTTTGACGCTGGTCACAGAAGTATGACCTGAACCCAGAGTAGGATGTATAGTTTCCACGAGCCCATTCCATGCACTGACTACACTGAATCCAGTCTTTTGAAGATGGCTCTATTAAACAGCTATATTTCATATTTTCTCTATGCGCATCTCTTGGTTGTGTGAACAAAGTTTTTGCTGGTCATGATACGTTTTTATTAACCTTTCTGGCCTCTTTTAACTTTAGTTTTTCTTGCTGCAGTATCTTAACAGGAATAGACGTCAACTCCTCAGCTCTTTGGCATTTTCATTATCTAAATGCAAATTTTTTCGTTGTCAATTATAGGAATAGGTCTTATGTCAAAAGGACCGAGAGTCTTCTTTTGATTTTTTTCTGGTCTTAAGTGCGGGTGTTCTTAAGACTGTTGCAATTGATGTAGACTAAGCAGGTCTACTTGCTTGAAAGAGAAATCACCCGACGTAGTGGGAATAGTTTTGTCCAAATTTAAACCACCAGTGTTTGGGTGTACCTCTGAATAATTTGGGTGATCTGTTACGGTGGCTGGGAGAAAAGTCTTCTTCAGTAAAAATATGTGGGTTGTAAGTAAAAATGCTAGAGTTTTTAAAGCCACTGACAATATTTTGAATTGAACTCATTTTAAATAACTAGGCGCAAATATTTTGCACCATCTAAAAGTCTTTCTTGCATCCTTTTTCTAGCAAAAATAAAAAAGGGGGAATAAACGAACATGCTGCATTGCAACAACAAACTACAGTTGTTAACTGTCCGCATTCATCACCAACTATCACCACAATTAGTTTTTTCCTTGCATACTCAAACTATTTGGTGACCTATTGGTGGTTGTTTGGATACCTGTTTCATACATATTGTAAATATAACTAGGTTCAGGGTTGTTTTTTTCTTCTTGTTTCCAATAAATTGAAGATAAACGCTCCATTTGAGGCCTATTAAACCCTATTGCATGGGCAATGAAAATAGGGTCCGGGGACCACAACACAACCTCAGGATGGCAAATCTTAAATTTTGACAACCAGTCCTATCGAGCCCTTCCATTTTTGAATGGGTGTTTATTTGTTTGCTTTTGCGTACTCAAAAACTAATTTAAAACAATCTTCTCCATAAAAAAAATGGTGTCCATAAATTTAATATAATCTTTCAACTCATTATCCTGTTGAAGTGTGAAGATTCTTTGAAATCTACCTTTTTTTCCACTTGACCCCTTCTTAAAGTGGTGATATAGGGGTGAAAACGGAATTTCATACTTTTTGATACATATGATATGATTTGTGATTTTATGTCCTTTAACGCAATTCTCCTTGAATCTTTTGACCAACTATCATGTTCTGTTTTTATTTTGTAGTTGTAAAACATCTAAAAAGTGCATATAAAATGATATTAATAGTATATAAGTACACTATATATATATATAAATGTGAATAGCGGGGGCGTATTTAGTTTATTAAGACATATAGCACTAAATATTAGCTAATATCCTATTCTAAACAATACAAACTTAAAAATTAACAGAACTTAAAATAAACTTAGAATACCCGGGCATAGTGTATAGGCTATTTGCTTTGCTCTATCCTCTTTGCCCGGCATACTCTTTTTTAAACTCGCTACCAAAATGTAGGAAAAGTTTTTTTTTTTTACAAACCAAGTTTATTAGTGTAATATATTAGCAAAAAGCAGATGAATACGATTAAGAAATTTTAAGAAATATTTAAGGAAATACACAAAATATTTCAAAGCAAGTCTGTATTATTACTTCCACTTCAATGGTTCAAACATAACTATTTTATAGGTCATTGACAGCTCCTTGCTCTTACCTGAAAATTTCAAAGCTTTATCTTTATCAAATTCCAAGAAATAAATAGTAATCGCCTTGCCCGTGCCTCCCATAATATGTATAAGATTTATATTGTTTAGTAATAATAATATCCCCCTGCGGGACGGGGTTTAGAATAGTCCCACAGTAACCCCTGCTTGTCGTAAGAGGCGACTAAAAGGGGAGGCTTCTGTGCAGGACGTACCTCGTGCAGGACAAACCTATCCTTTATCTCTCCATTCACATCATTTTCTTCTTCCTTCACTTTCCCCCCTTTTTTTCACTCTTCTCCACTCGCTTTATCTATCTTTACCTTTTTCTTCCCTTCCCCCTGCCGTTCATCCTGCACGGAGGCCTTTGGCCTTTCCGTTGACGACCTTGGCTACTAACCCGGATCTTCTCTGTTTATTATTGGATACCACTGCTTTGAGCTCCCGAATGAAAGTGCGCCGGTTGCAATACCTTAGTAGAAGGGCCTTAGGGATGACAATAACCGGGTACCCTACTTTGCGAAAAGATCGGTTGCGTTCATGAGGGCCCGGACGTAAAATTGGCACTTTCCTACGCCCACTGGCTGCGACGACCTCTCTCTCGGCGATGCTCTATGCGAAGGTTGTCATGTCTAGCGTCGTATAGAGCCTCTCGTCGGGACAGTTAACAGGGCCATATGTGGTAGTACCAACTTGGGTCACCCTGGGTCTACGATCCGAGTACTGTGTGGGTTGTCACCAAATACGGCATGGCCGATAACTTTGTCACCGCTGGCACCGTACTGCCAATTTCTGCTGGCATCTCACTGCCCGGCCCCTCACAGGGCCGTAATATTGATAAGAGGCAGAAACGGGTAAGGCCGTCCAGCCCTGTCACTGTGGAAACCCAGGAAATGGTGAGGCCCCAGCCCCACTTCCTGGTGATGTCTCGAGACGATGCCAATGGAAATCTTAAGCGCGTCAGCCCATTTATCCTCGAAAGAGCGATAAATGGTGCAGCAAAATCAAACGTCTCTATAAGGAAATTGCATGATGGCAATATTTTGATACAGACTGTAACTGACGTCCAGTCTTCCAACATCATGGCTATTACTGAAATACCGTCGAGTAATACGGCTTCAATACCGGTGAAGGTGGAACCTCACGGGTTCCTCAATGTTTGCAAGGGAGTGGTCACGTGTTTCGACCTCGACTGCGTGAGCATTGAGGAGATCTGTGAGGAGCTTTCCCCCCAGCATGTCACCGAAGTGTACCGTATTGTCACAAAAAAGAATGGACAAGAAAAGAAGACGGATACGTATATCCTCACATTTGCGACTTCTACCCTTCCGAAGGAGGTCCGAGCAGGCTTACACGTGCTCAGGGTCCAGCCGTATGTCCCTAACCCTCGGCGCTGTTTTCAGTGCCAGGAATTTGGGCATACGAAGCTGCGATGCCGTGGTAAGCCAACCTGTGCGGATTGTGGACAGGAGGCTCATGAAACACCATGCGAGTCTCCTAAATACTGCGTCAACTGCAAGGGTCCACATTCCGCCTGGTCTCGGGCCTGTCCAAAATGGAAGGTAGAGAAGAAAGTCCTGGATATACAATCTGAAAAGAAGATCTCATATGCCCAGGCACGCAAGGAATACGTATCCAGTCAAACTCCGGTATTTCAAACTTTATAGCCGGATTGTCAGTCAAAATATAAACTGTCTCAACTGCCATTGCGCAGTTAATCTTGCTAAGGAGCCAACGCGACCAGTGCCATTGGTCTCTTCTCGAGACATTTATGTTGATTCCGCGCCAACTTCTGTGGCACCTAAACTTTTAAAGGAGGCCAAACTGCCACAACGGTCGTCTCCCCCACCTATACCACCGAGGAGACCTCCTCGAGGAACTCCCCCGATCCCACCTTGGGGACCCACCCCAATCCCACCTCAGGAAATCCCCCCGGGGCCCACCTTGGGGACCCCCCTCAAGCCCGACTCGGGGAGGCCCCCCGAGCCCGCCTCGGGTGACCCCTCCGAGCATTCCTCGGGGTACTAAAACAAGGGCGGCCGTTTTTGAGCCTCTCACACCCACCTCTGGGCTTCCGGAGGTGGGGACGAGTTGCGGAACAGGTGAGGCCGCTAAGGCGAGTCCCACTGGTGCCTTGAAGAAGGACCAGCGTGAGACCTCCGAAAAAAATTATATTAAAAAAGCGTAGAAGGCCTTAAAGCCCTCAAACAAGAATCAGACTACCCAATCTCTCCTAAATAAACCGAAGCCTCTCCTGAAGCGGGAGGTACAGGAGAGACTGGGAAAGGCAAGAGGGCCTAAAAAGAACCTCAACAAATTTTTATTCTTAAAGGATAGTGAAATGGATTGTGAGGATGACTAAATTTTATACTGATAAAGTATGTCGCTACTAAAATGGAATTGTAGGGGTTTCTATGCTCGTGTAGAGGAAATTAAACAACAAATTTCTTCCCTGCATCCTTCCATCTTGTGTTTGCAGGAGACCCACTTCCGCCCAAATGACAACCCTATGCTTCGTGGGTACGATGTGTATCGTACCGACAAGCCTTTCTTTGATCGGGCTAGCGGAGGTGTGGCTATATTCGCACGAAGCAATATATATCATAAGAATATTAATATTGTTTCTGATCTCCAAGTGATTGCTGTCAGTCTCCCTCCCTTTTGAGGTAACAATATGCTGCATATACCTCCCACCGGGAGAGCGTGTTCCTAAGAGGACCCTAGAGGCCCTCTTTATACAACTTCCCGCCCCCTATATCATCTTGGGGGACTTTAACGCGAATAACCTGGTGTGGGGGTCCAATTTTACTGACGCCCGTGGGAGGATGGTAGAGGATATTCTTGTCTCGGGAAACCTGGTGTTAATGAACACCGGGACCCAGACACACTTCTCTACCTTTAATGGTGTATCCTCTGCCATCGACCTAACCTTATGTAGTCCCGGGATCGCTGCCCACTTCCTTTGGGAGGTCCACTCGGACCTATGTGGCAGTGATCATTATCCCATTCTGCTCTCACCACTTGAAGATCCTACCAGTACAGCGCGTATACCCCAATGGGTGCTAAAACGTGCTGACTGGGATAGATTCCGCGAGCTCGCTGTATTTGGTGAATTCCAACATCCTGACGTCGATGTTAAGGCTGGGCATTTTACTTCGACGATCATCGCGGCGGCGAGTGCTTCCATCCCTAAATCCTCGCCAAATCCGCGCCACCGTCCTGTTCCCTGGTGGAACGAGAAGTGTCGGTTAGCTATTTCTGATCGTCGAAGGGCCCTACGCCTCTTTCATCGACGTCCAACTTTGGAGAATCTGGAAACATTCCGGATTCTACGCGCTCGAGCTCGCCGAGTTATTCGAGAAAGCAGAAGAAAGTCTTGGAGACAGTTTATTTCTACCCTTACAATTACCACTCCCACAACTAAGGTTTGGGACAATATATGCAAATTAAGTGGTAGCAAAAATTCCATTCATAGTATACCTGCCCTCATGTCTAACGGTTCGCTTGTCTCCTCCCCTGTGGAGGTTGTCAATGTATTGGGCCCGATATTCGCCGCTACTTCTAGCACCGCCAACTACTCTAACGATTTCGCGGTGCATGAGCGAAACGTCGAACACCATGCTATGGATTTTGGCCAAAGTCGGGGGGAGGACTATAACTCCCCCTTTACTAAAGAGGAACTTATCTATGCCCTGTCCCAGGCGGGCAACACAGCTTCTGGCCCGGATGATATCCACTACGAAATGTTGCGCCAACTACCCCCTGCCGGACGGGCGTTCCTCTTAGATCACTACAACTGTGTTTGGGAATCTCATCAATTCCCAACATTGTGGAGGCAAGCAACCGTTATCCCAATATATAAAAGTGGCAAGGATAAATTAGAGCCAACTAGTTATATACCTATAGCATTAACTAGTTGTGTATGCAAAATATTAAGGAAAATGATCAATAAAAGATTTATATGGTACTTAGAATCCCGCAATCTGCTATCTAATATTCAATGTGGATTTCGCCGGAACCGATCTACAGTGGATCATCTTGTCCGTCTAGAGACGGCTGTTCGTGACGCTTTTCTCCATAAGCAGCATATTCTGGCTGTTTTCTTCGATCTGGAGAAAGC
The DNA here is from genome assembly GCA_039000515.1 of Timema cristinae. NCBI lineage: Eukaryota > Metazoa > Arthropoda > Insecta > Phasmatodea > Timematidae > Timema > Timema cristinae. The sequence goes on from JBCFYV010011172.1 coordinate 109,036,022, forward strand.
ATACGACACAACCTGGCGGTACGGCATTTTGAAAACACTTTTTAATTGGGGGTTTCGAGGAAACCTTCCTTCTTTTATATCGAATTTTATGTTGGATAGACACTTCCGGGTAAGGTTAAATAACACCTTATCCGATGATTTTATTCAAGAAAATGGGGTGCCTCAGGGTAGTATATTGAGCTGTACGCTGTTCGCTATCGCGATAAATAGTATTGTGGACAATGTGCGCTTACCTGTTCGTTCATCCCTCTTTGTGGATGACTACGCAATTTATTGCAGTTCGTCAAGTCTCCACAGGGCTGAACGACAGATACAACTGAGTGTTAACAATCTTTGGTCGTGGGCATCGCGTAATGGCTTTCGCTTCTCTGCAGCCAAAACGACGGCCGTCCACTTCCATAGATTACGCGGAATACAGCCAGCCCCCAATATTTTAATGAACCATGCCGTTCTACCAGTCTCGGAAACCGTAAAGTTTCTGGGACTTTTATTTGATTTTAAATTAACTTGGATTCCCCACATCAAAGACTTGAAAGCGAGGTCTATAAAAGCACTAAACCTGCTCAAAGTGGTTAGCGGTCGGTCCTGGGGTGCAGATAGGGAAACCTTGATGCGTCTGTATAGGGCTTTGGTAAGATATAAACTAGATTATGGCAGTTTTGTTTATGGTTCAGCTAGACCTTCGGCGTTAGAGATGCTAGAAAGTGTCCACCATGCTGGCATTAGACTGGCTATGGTGCGTTTCGCACCAGTCCAGTCGTCAGCATCTGTGCCGACGCCGGTGAGCCCCCTCTCTCTTACCGGCGGTCCTATCTTCTGGCATCTTACGTGTCCAAACTGCACTGCATGCCAGAGCATGTTGCCTACCGCCCTGTTTTTCATCCCCCTAACCGTGTCTTGTATGAAACCAAATGGCGTAGTACAAGGCCGGTTGGGATCCGGATGCTATCAGTTCTCGACACGTGTGGGATAGTGCTGCCAAAGGCTATCCCCATATCACCAGGTCGAGTTTCTCCCTGGAAAATACGCCCTCCGAAATGCCATTTTGATCTTGCCAAGTTCCCTAAAGCGACCACCCCAAACTTTGTATATGAGAGGACCTTTTATGAGCTCCTCTCCACTCGCTTTCATGGATTTGAGCGCATCTACACTGATGGCTCTAAATCTGGAGCCTCCGTGGGATGTGCTTTTATTGTGGAAGGATCCAATTTTAAATTTGGTTTACCTAAAGAAACCAGTGTTTTTACGGCTGAACTATATGCCGTTTTTAAATCTTTGTGTTTTGTATACCGAAATAGTCACCGTTCTGTCCTCATCTGCACGGATTCCATGAGTGCTCTGTTGGCATTGTCCACACTCTATTCCTGGAATCCCCTTGTGCAGATGATACATGAGCAAATTTTAAAAATTGATTCATTAAACACCCGGCTCGCCTTTTGCTGGATTCCTGGTCACGCTGGTCTTTCAGGAAATGAACTGGCGGACCAGGCAGCCAAGGAGGCAGCACGCCTGCCTCCGGAGGCGAGTCTGGGTGTCATGTTTTTAGACCTAAAGGGTTATGTTCGGCGTGGAGTCTTACGCACCTGGCATGAGCAGTGGGTCTCGACCCCTGCTCAGAACAAGCTGCGGTCCATCAGGGACGGTGTGTCGTGGTGGCCCTCTTCTATACGAAAGTCTAGGAGAGAGGAGGTCATCGTGACGAGACTCCGCGTCGGGCATACATTTCTAACCCACGGATTTTTACTAAGAGGGGATCCATCTCCAGTGTGTGAATTTTGCGATGCTCCCCTTAGTGTGCACCACATTTTGGTGGAGTGTCGCAGGTATGCCCCTATTCGCCTGGCCCTTGATTTTAAAGGTGACTTTCGTTTTTTATTACGCGACAGCGCTGAAGGAGTTATTTGTTTACTCCATTTTATACGCCAGGCGAATCTTTTTAGTGCCATTTGAGTCACTTTTATAAAGTGGCTCATCTGGATTTGATCTCATATTGAGACCTTTTTAACATTTTAGTATACTTTAATGTGTTTGTTTTGTCGTTTTATCCATTTTAATAAACTTTAATAAAACCATTATTATAACATGTTAGTTTTGTCTTTTTAACTAATATATTGTTATAATATGTTTGTTTTTTGAAGTTATACTTCCTTAGGCACGTTATGAAAAAATGATGAGTGAAATTTTAAGATGCGTGCGCATCACTGTAACACAAAAGTAACAGGTTGAAGCTAAACCACTCATTAAGTCTCGAAAAAAAAAAGCTACCAACAAAATAGAAATAGAACCTCTGTTATTCGCGCATGTTGGTACGCTCGTTGCCTCTGATCACTGTTTTCATATATATAATATTTATCCACATGTTTCTAGTTTCTACATTCACAACACGTGTTTTAGTTTCATACAAGTGCGAATTATATATGTGCTAATAAATTATATTCAGTAGTGATTTAAATTGAATATTTTGATTAATATTATTTACTATTCGTAAATATTAGTGAAAAAAATTGTGCTTATATACTTTTTCAAGTGCTCCAATATAATTGAGGTTAACTATTCGTATGTATTATTTATTGATATAAATTAAAATATTATTATTTAACATAATTAATACTAAATATTATTAAATTATTATTGTTAAATATTTATTATTGGATATTTAATATTTACAAAATAAAGAAATAAAATTATTTAATGATGCCAAAGAAGTATAACTTCTTACGCGCGTACATAAGTACACACACCCATTTTTTGTTTTTTATTAGAGTGATACACCTGTGGTTTTTTTTAACAGGTGTATCACTTAATTTATACTAAGAGCTCATTTGAGCACTCCTATGGAGTGTCTCAGATGGTGAATGATTATCTCTCTCCCCTATGGGGATTTTATTATGTTTTTAATATATTTCAAGGCCCTAATGACCTCGATGTGTCGATGGGCCTTTAAACCACAATAATAATAATAATAATAATAATAATAAAAGAAGAAGAAGAAGAAATAATAATAGCACCGCGTATTACTACCCGTTCGGTTTATACGCTCTAAGTATTAATTACGCTAATGGATTAGGAATTGGGAAGGTCGAATTAGATGAAGTAAGCCTGCATTTGCGTGGAGGTAGAGTGGAAAACCATTTAGGAAAAGCAACCCCCAGTTCACCCAACCGAGATTCTAACCTCGATCTCCCCGTCCTCAGCAGTCGAGCTCAACACGTCTAGCGCGTTAGCCAACTACGCCACCGAGGCGGGTTATTGTTTAGTAGGAATATATCTATTGAGCCATTTGTGCTCTATTCTTTGTATAATTAATTATATTAATTAGCATTAGGTGTCAGCACCTCATTAAGCCTTCTCCCCTAATGACTCTAAACTTGCTAATCACGCGCTTTTTCTTAGCATAATGGGAAAAACTGTGATCAAGTGTCCTTTTAGTCTCGGGACACACAGCCATGATATTTTCTCGATTAAAATAATTAATAAATGCTCAAGAATCAAGATTGGAGCGCCCAGCTATCATCTCATCACTCCAGGTATTCTCAGTCACCACTCGCAAAGGTATATTCATAGCTAATTAATTGTTTTTCTTTTTGATAATTTTACGAATGTGTACAAAATCTCGCTTGTTAGCACCGCACATATACAATATATATGCAATACTATATATATGTATATATATATAATAAATAATATATATTATATTATTTAATATACCTATATAATATATATATCAATAAAATATATGCAATATACATAATATATTTATAATATATCTTATACACATGTAATATATATTATATATGATACATACAATATACATAATTTATCATATATTTAAAATATAATACATAATTTATAATATATACTATATATAGTATATATTACTAATATGTTATATATATATGTAAGTAGCCTGAAGGCATTTATAACAAAACAATGCAAAGCCCCAATAACTTATTTATATTAAACATCAAAGTAATCATTTTCACCGCAGGCAATATCAGAATGTATATAGGTTTGCTGCCAAACTAAATAAACTATAAAATACGAGACCAATGTGTGTTCACATATATATGTACTCAAATAATTAATCTCCCTCATAAACAGAATCATTGATGTAAAAGAAACTTTATTTAACTGTATTGCCCATTTGTCTTTTTTTGCATTTTGTAATTCGGTACTAGTTGAAATGTAACGTATGGAAGCTGATAATGTGCCGTAGTTGTAGTTATTTATTGATACACTATCAAAATATATAGCGTGCTTAGATGGTGTTCCTGTTGGTTTTAGTGACAGTTACTGGTAACAGCTTTAACTTAGTTATATATTGATATATTAAGCATATTAATAAAACTATAACTTGTATCTGTATGGTGGCTAGAGGCAGAGAAAACCTGGACAAGTCGGGGAATATTTTGATGTAATGGAAAACAGGGAAATGTTAACTAATTGGTTAGTTAGATAAAGTTTAACGTAATAACAGTACAAATAAAAAGAACACTTTATTATTGAGCACGCCTACTAAACGTCATTTCCGTTTATTCTGATTTGCTGATTACATAGAAGTATGGGTTCAAGTCCTGTTTGGCATTAATGATAGTTCAATTAATCGGGAATCCAAGCCAAGACTCAATTAACCAACAAATAGTGAAAAATAATCCTGGAAAAAAGATGCACCAGAATGGTTCAGGTCTAGATCATTTGCATTCAAAGCTAAATGTGACGGGCTTGACTCCCATTTCCCATAATTAAATTTGATTTATTTATCAGGACTGATCCCGTGGATCACGTATCAGTTTATGATATTCATGAGTTAATGGTAATTGAGTGTTTATTCCTAAATGGTTTCCCACTCTTTTTCCGCTCAAATCGCGATTACATGTCTTTTAACTCCCTAGTACTTATCTGTTCTATTATTGTAATTAACGAAAATAAAACACCCTACCTTAATGTAAAATGTATGCTTGATATAGTCATGTTTGATTACTCCCGGAAACGAAACAAACTGAAAAGCAGGGAGTTGAAGGAAATAAGACTTGCGCGGTAATTATGAAGAAAGAAATATATTTTTCTGAATATCCGGTGGTAGTTGGAATTTGAGTCACGACAGGGTTTAATGAGTTCACCCCTCCCTCCCCCCCCCCCACCACAAATTGTTTCCCCCTCTTATTTAAAATAAAATGCGAATACACTATTAGTTTTGCCTTTCTCATCCTTAACTTGTTCTAGAATAAATAATTATATATACATCTTATCTGATAGTACATATATTTATTATATAATATATATTATATCAATTTATAATAATATGTATCTTATATTACTTTATACAGTTTTATGTTAGTTTATATATTTTTGGTATCATATACTTGCTGTATATTTATATATAACGGGTAAATGCCGAATTCCAGGAAGGTTGGGATCTGCCAGGAAAAATCATGATCTGTCTACCAATTTCGGGCAAAGCCCAATGAAGGCCTATCTTGTTAACTCCCGATGTATCTTGTTATTTTAGGATGAACCTGGGCAAATCCATATCTGATCAATCGTCTTTGGGCAAATCGTGATTCAACCAACAATATAAATAGAAATGCAAGTAAAATATAATTTTATTATTTAGCACCGCGTCTTACTACCCGTTCGGGCTATACGCTTAAGTACTAATTACGCTAATGGATTAGGAATTGGGAAGATTGAATTAAAGGAAGTGAACCCGCATTTGCGTGGAGGGAGAGTGGAAAACCATTTAGGAAAAACCACCCCCAGTTCACCCGACCGAGATTCGAACCTCAATCTCCCCGTCCTCAACAGTCGGGCTCAACACGACTAGCGCGTTAGCCAACTACGCCACAGAGGTGGGTGCAAATAAAATACATGGTACAGAACTCCGAATGGACCTTCTCTCTCTATTGTTTAAAAATGGAGATATTTACTCAAAACTCGTAATATATGTGAAACGAAATAATATACACTAGCAAACCCAAGAATAAATTGCACTATACTTATGTAAAACTTTTTTTTAGTCCCAGTTTTAAATTTTATAATTTTGTTTTTAAAGAATTAATGTCCTCATTTTTATGTTTGGTACGATAAAAAGATCAATGTTGGGTCCATGAGGGTCAACACTTTTTATTAAAGTTTCAACTTTCAGCTTAAAATTGTTGACATTTTATTAGGTGTTGTAAATCTTCACGCCATCGCATTGATATTAAATTCCTTATTTATAAATTTTGACTAATAAAAAATGTTAATATTGACTATTGAGTCTAAAATGGAGATAGATCATTGTTGTACAAACAGTTATCCTAAAAGGTTTAAAGAAAAATAACATAAGCCTTTTGAGAGACTTACTAATATCTAATTACTCAATGGAATTGGAGAATTATTGCGTTAAAACTTAAGTAATATCTTTTTACAACTAAAGCTCAAAAAATTGTATTAATATATTTGCCGTCGGTGACCTGGTGGTCTAGGGGTAAGGTGTCAGACTTCTATGCTGGCGGCCGGGGTTCAATCCTCGGTCCCGGCAAAGATTTATCTGATTACCAAACCCTTCCTTCACCTCTGAAAAGACATCTTGTGAATGTGGGGAATGCCAGGCCTCCACCGTGGTTCGGATTCCACGTTAAACTGTAGGTCCTTCATTTCATCTCACAATCACCCTACCATTACACATTATCGTAAGTGCGTATAACCCGAATGGGTAGTAAGACGCGGTGCTAATAATAATAATAATAATAATAATAATAATAATAATAATAATAATAATATATTTGCCAATATGTCAAACTGTTGGTTTTATAAAAATATATTTAATATAAAAGCTTATTATTTTTAATAGTGCTACAATATTTGTATTATAAATAGATCTACATATTGCAATGATCAGTAATTTCATATTTCAAATAGTTTTGGAGATATAAAAAAATGATAATTTACGCATCAGACCGGAGCCCTTAAAGTCATTTTGTAGAAATATTGAGGGTAGCCATTTTTTTATTTAATATCTATAAATGTTTAGAAATGAAATTTAATTAAAATCGTTAGAGCTGACTTTGAGAAAATCGATTTTTTCTCCTTTTGCTCCTCAGTAAACTACCCTTAATTTTAGGGTTGGATATTCAATTCCAAAAACACCTCGGGCAACCCTATGAAAACCCTAGATACCACGTTCTAGCCCGATCGGTTAAACAGTTTAAATTCTAATCGGAGGTACAAACTAGACAAGCAGACAGACGGAAATTCAAAAATCACTTTTTCAGATTTGGGGGTCATGAAACGTCGAGAATTATAAAAATCTCGAGTTTGATTTTTTCGACGATCCCAATACTTTCTCTACCTGTAAGATAGCGAGAAAGTAAAAGATGTTGATAAAACATTACAATTTAATTACATTAAACTTAATAACATAACGATTTAATTACATTAAATTTAATAACATAACGATTTAATTACATTAAATTTAATAACATAACAATTTAATTACATTTAATTTAAGAACATAGAAAAATGTATTAAAATTTTTAAAAACTACTTAATTAAATGTATCTTCTGTAATAAAGATGTCCAACTTAGTAAATTAAAGTCATATAAAGTAAAATAATGATATCCATTTGATTAATCTAAAAAAAATTGTTTAATATTAAACTTAAAAAAAATTAAGGCATGAAAATATATAAATTGACTCATAGTTCATTTATTAGTGCACTGAAGAGACAAATGTCACTTAGAATTGCATTTAATTCAGTTTGTGTTGTTGCATATAGACTTTTAATATAACATTTCTGCTGCAAGAACGGTGAAAGTACCGTTGCCCACCAGTGCGCAATTCTTTTCTGCTAGCTTCTCTGAGACGTATTATTTTATTAGGAATGTCCTCTGCTTTCCAAAACTAGTCTTTATAATCATTTATTTAATTTCTTGAAAAATTACAGTTGATTGTACTGTTTAAAGTACTTAATTTATAATAACCATCATCAGTTACTTCTAAAACCAGCCCCATAATATTCTTTACATCAATTATTAATTTACCTTATATTTACGCTAGGAATGGAAATTTTCACAGTTGTTTCAATAGTAAGTTTTGTAAATCCCATTTCATTTGATAGTCACATTTTCTTTTGCTGTTTCTCCATACCTTCAAATCTTTGGTCTTTGATTTTCCTCATAGGTTATTTTCATTACATCTCATACAATACAATTTCCGGTCTTTTCTTACTGCACACGTATCAATAGCTGATTGAAAGCATTTCTTACACTCATTACTATCTTCATAGTGTAGCTGACAGACATTTTTTTGGTTAATTTTGTACTGAAACTATATTTGTAGTATCAAATAACCTGACTTGAGTTTATCTCTTCGTTATTTTGTTCGGCTGAATCATCACTTCGGTTAATATCTTCGTGAATTATGTTCATTGCATGTTGGGGGCTTCTTCTAAAACTATTTAGAACATTATTTGGTAGCACTGATGAGTTTAAATCGACATAACGATATGTCCAAACATTGCTTGGAAAGTGTTTGCTGTATTTCACTGTGTAATGACCTATTCTTTCAAAATTGAAAAAATCTCAGTCGCTTACTCTACATCTTTGAATTATTCTCTCCCATACAAGTAAATATAATATTTTATACATCTTGGTTCGCACGCTCAACATTTCCTTATATGGGAATGACTAGATGTACAATGGGCGATCGTTACCACTTCTTACATATTTTTAAGTTCATTTATCACCCTATTTGGTGGCTGCATGGTCTAACGTCCTATTTTCGTGTTGGACTAGACTATTGAAGATAGGGAGATTAGAGCTCAATCCCTGTCGGGTGCACTGAGGGTGGTTTTCCTAAATGGTTTTCCATTCTTCCTCCAAGCAAATGCAGGATACATTTCCTCTAAATTAAAAATTCCTAATCCCTAGCCCATTAGTGTAATTAGTACATATGTGTACAACCTGAACAGGTAGTAAGACGTGGTGCTAAAAAAAAATCACATAATTTTAAAATTTGCGACCATTGTAAATCTGCAGCACACGTGGAGCGTTAAAGAAACAAGATACATCAATTAAATTTTAAGCAGCTTCAGCTGCAGTTTTAGTTCTTTAGGAATGGGGACATACAAATTTACCGAGATTATCTTGATAAACTATTATAAATTTGAATTTTCCATCTATACGGGTCTGCATGTCAACCAGCTCTACTTGCCCCAAAACATTAATTTCATTAAAAACAAATCATAGGTTTCACAAATAAACCTTTTTTTGGAGGACTGAACCTTTTCTGTCAAGGTTCGAAAAGATTTAAATATATCATTATGGTATCTTTAGTCTCTAGATATATTTAAATGTTTTGATTTTAGACTGTTTTCCATATGATTTAGACCACCATGAAAAGTATTTAAATTAACTAAATGTGAAATAAAATAAAATCATTCTCATGGACATAATAGATGATTTCACCTTTAGTCTTTATAGTTGGGACAATTAAATTATTTGCCGCATTTATTGTTAAAACATCAAACCTTTTCATTCTTCTGTATTCTTTGCAAGACTTATTTGCAGCTTTCTTCAACACTTCCACGTCAAGTCTCAGTTCATAATACTTTTCTTCTTTTAGAAGATCACTAAAATCACTTTAGTCCATTTCAGATAAATTCGCGTGAAACCGTTGTTTCATATCATCAACAAGTATATCAGAAACCGATGCCGTTATTAGCTGCTACGCACTAATTATTACTTGTAACACTGTCCAGAGCTGAACGAACAATGACGCGCATAACCTATGACGCGTGGACTTGAGAGACATCTTGGTCGAAGGGACTGGTGTTGTATTCCAACTTACCACCTCTTCGTATGTATTGTCTCTAATATAATATATAAATATAAGCCTATGAAGAGCATTTCCTATACTGACTCATATTCAGTGAGTACGCAAGATAAGTCTACGTTCGTATGAGGACACCTTTCATAATTATTGTAAAAATATGATAATGGCGTAATTTCTTTATAAGTAAAGATAGTGCGTAATAAAATATTATATTCCTATAATAATAATATATTATAATACACTCATCCTTGATATAACAATGTGCAGAAATAAACGATTCGCGATTTCACCATTGTCAAATGGTCACATCGCCAATTTGCCTGGCCACATCCCGTTATACAACATTAGCTAAAGCGCTAGCTTCGTGTTGAGCTATACTGCCGAGGATCTAATCTCAGTCGGGTGAACTGGGGGTGGTTTATCCTAAATGATTGTCCACTCTCCCTCCACGCAAATCCGGGTTCACTTTCTATAAATTCAATCTTCCCAATTCCCAACCTATTAGAGTAATTAGTGCGTAAGCGTAAAGCCCAAAACGGTAGTAAGACGCTTTGATAAATAAATACATGAAAAGAAATGCAACTGCAAATTGGGCTTTGCCCCAAACTGGTAGGTACCTTGCGATTCAACACGGGCAAATCGACATCCGTCAGATATCGGATTTTAATCGGAATATGTACATACACACTTACTATATTGCATAGCTCAGTTGGTAGATGGTTTACTTAAAAAAATTACCACAATTTTCTTGAATTAATACACATGAATTTCCATTTGGAAGTGACTGAGAATAAAGAGTCTTGGGAAAAAAAAAATTAGAATAGATCAACTTAAATTGTAAGATTACATACAAGCCTTAGTTTAAGAGTGGTATAGGTCTTTCCAAAAATACTTAATAGTAACTGTAAGGCGGGGGATTTGGGGAATGGAGAAAACGCCAGTGTTCTTGCAGCTTTATAGCAAAATTTCTGTTGGGCAAAATAAATAGAATATTGCTACATTAGAAACAAATACCGTAGTTAAATTGTCTCCACATGGGGAAATGATCAGTGGTTGAATATTTGTCATGAGTAGAGAGGCGTTTGGCGAGAAACTTTTTAAGTGGAGAGAAAAAGTTGCCATTAAATTCCAGAACACCCTTGACAGATATTCAAGAAATGTTGAGGTCAGCATGTGAGAATATTAAACTCTTTGTTTGTACTGATGCACTATTTGATTTATTTCATCCAAAAAAAATTTGCTACAAGAACTGCAAATGTAGTGACCTATTCTCGCATCCCTTACATCTTCATCCTACTGTGTTTTTTATTATTATTATTTAGCACCCGTTGGGGTTACATGCTTAAGTACTAATTACTCTTATGGGTTAGGAATTGGGAAGGTTGAATTTAGATGAGGTGAACCCACATTTTCTTGGAGAGGGAGTGGAAAACCATTTAGGAAACACCACCCTAGTTCACCCGACCGAGATTAGAACCTCGATCACCTTACTGTTGACGGTGAACATTTTTAACAATACAAAACGTACGGAGTAAACTTTGTAAACTTAGGGACACGAGCATTTCAAATAAATGACTAAATGTTCTAATCTTATGGATACCTTCAAGTCACTCTGAATATTTAAAAAATTGATTTGAGATTTTAATGGAACAATGAAAAAGCCATTGTAGGCCTAAATGTAGACCTATTTATCGACACGTAGAATAATTATTTTTAATATTTTTTATTTTTTATTCTTTACTGAGATAGGAATTCAACAAAAGCAATTTAACATATTTGGGCTATAAGCTGGTCCCACTAACTTTCTTCCTCACTACCTGGATTTTGAATCCGTGAAGGCATATCCTGTTATTTATAACAGATTGTCATGTTAAATCGATTTTCCATGAGGAAGCGCGTAAAACATTGTTAGGGTAAGTTTGTGTGTGTGTGTGTGTGTGTGTGTGTGTGTGTGTGTGCGCACGTTTACTAAAAAGGGTGAACACAAGGGTGACGAAATGAGCTGATCCCGCTGAAATAACGTGATCAATGCCAACCTCTTGACTGGAAACCTTCCTTCACTAGTCCTTCACACAGCTCACACCCTCGCTCGGATCCTTTCTTACTTCCATCTTTCCAACATATTTTTTTACATCCTTCTCTTTTATTTTTAAGATGAAGGAAGTACATTCATTGAGGGGAAGTGGTCTTGAATAAAAAATAAAAAATTATAAAAAATATATATGGTTGTGAAATGAGATAAAATATGGGTTTTTATTGACAACATTTTTTTATATTTTCAAGAAATACAAATAGTGCTCTTGAATAAAAACTAAAAATTATAAAAAATATATATGGTTGTGAAATGAGATAAAATATAGGTTTTAATTGACAACATTTTTTTTATATTTTCAAGAAACAAAAATAGTTAAATAATTGTTTCTAAAACCCTCAACGATGGGCACGTAGACAAAGTTATCAATATGGTCAAACTTAAGGTGTCAGACTTCTATGCTGGCGGCCGGGGTTCAATCCTCGGTCCCGGCAAAGATTTATCTGATTGCCAAACCCTTCCTTCACCTCTGACAAGACATCTTGTGAATGTGAGGAATGCCAGGTCTCCACCGTGGTTCGGATTCCACGTTAAACTGTAGGTCCTTCATTTCATCTCACAATCACCCTACCATTACACATTAGCGTAAGTGCGTATAACCCGAACGGGTAGTAAGACGCGGTGCTAATAATAATAATAATAATAATATGGTCAAACTCGTTTTGGTAGCTGAATGGTTTCAAGCACTACTTTCTTAATAGATTAGACTGCGGGGATATTAGGGCTCAAATCCCTGTCAGGTGTACTGAGGGTGGTTTTTTCTAATTAATGTTTTTCTACTCTCCTTCCACGTAAACACTGGTACACTTACTCTAAATTCAACTCTCAACATCTCTAGCACTTTAGCCTAATTAATTAATATGCTTTTATCCTAAACGGATAGTAAGATTTAGTGTTAAGAAAGTTAGTTTGAGCTGTTGTTGATGGGAAAATAAAGGTTCGAAGCCCAGCTGGGTGTTTTAAATTTTGTGTAAATATATGAATAGCCCATTTGGTAGTAAATAAGCAGAACACAAAAATCTATACTTATAAAATAACATGTCCTGACTGACTGATTGACTGACTGATTCATCATCGCCGAGCGCAAACTATCAAGGCTACAAGCATGAAATTCGGACTGTATATTCATTTTGTTATGTAGGCACCCACTAAGAAAGGATTTTAGAAAATTCCACCCCAAAGGGGTCAAAATAGGGGATAATATGTATGAAAGTCCGTCATTTTGAAAGTTACATAAACAAAATTTTGTATTTCGGTTATTGACGTAAAACAAATAAATACGTGTTTCAGGAATTTTGGAAATTTTATTTAATAAGGGATGAAAAAGGGGGTGAAAGTTTGTATCGGACTTGCATTATTTTTGATCTGAGGTCAAGTTATGGTCATCAACGTAACGTAATATTTTAAATTAATCTGTAAATACATATGTATATTTTCGTATTTGTATATAATCAACTTCCACGCGAGCAAAGCCGCGGGCAACAGCTATCTAGTTATTTATAAAGGGGATATTATATAATCAAGATCACATTGTAACACAACAAATCGTATCGTTGATTGGTGTGGTCAACATGTGTGTAAGGGACATTGGGTTGAATTCCGTCGATAGTATTGATAATATTAAATATTTACATACGGGGTCTTTCTAACATCAAATTAATAAAAAATATTGACACTAGATCTAGTTTAATATAAGGAGTATTGTCCTTAATTAGTTTGTTACCACAATCAATATAATTATATTGCTTTCCAAATTTAATTTATCTAATTATCAACGCATTTAGTTATTTAATAATTCGTTTAAATATGGCCAACTTTTTTTAGCATAATATTGACTGCCACCTTAGGTTAAAGATGTGAGACTGAAAATTTTCCGTTTTGGAAAATTTCCCCCTATAGTGTTTCCGGAATAATTTCCAAACCTCAGGGTCCAACGTGCTAGTTTTGCAATATACCAAACTGCCGATGAGAGGAAAATTGGGGTTCAATCCCGGTCTGGTGCACTGATGATGGGTTTTTTTTCTAAATGGTTTACCATTACCACTTAACGTAAATGTGAGTGCCAGTCCCCTAAATTCAACCTTCTTTATCCTTAGAACATTAATGTAATTATTTCATAGGCGTATAACTCGAATGGTTAGTAAAACGCGGTGATAAAAAAAAGTAGTAAAGAAACTAATGCAAACCTTTGTAGACCCTTTAAGTTCATAAATAATAATTTAATTTTTTATCATCTATAGGTTAACTAAAATAATTTTAAGGTTGGCCCAAAATTTGTCCACCCCCTCCACCCCTCAACCACTGTGTTTCCTATATACCTCTCCCCCATCTGCATGCTCTTTCCTCCTCCTCCTCCTCCTCCTCATAATACAATCATCTTTTAACACACTATATCTTGAAGTATTATAGGCTTTAAGTGCCACCTTTACAATTTAACCCCTCTACGGCAGGACATTTTCTGGAAAATTGTCTGAGTCAAATCTTCTCGGAAAATGTTCATCTCTACCTTAGGTTCATAACTACTTTGTTGGAATCTTTTTTTTCTCTAAAAAGTATTCCTTATTTATTCTCTAACTTCGTGTAGCATTTCCAGGACGTCTAAATTAGCTTGACAGTTTGTTTGCCTAATAGCACTGCCACGTGCTATTTCCATTATTTCCTTGTTCTTTTTCTTAAAGTGGGCGTATAGGAAACCGAGCTAAAGGAATTGTTGATGTAGTTTTTGTAACAAAACATTTTTTGGCCAAAATAGATTAAATATTGCGTAAGTAAAAACATAGTTTAGTTTGTTTCACATGGTGATATCAAGAGTTCCTGAATATCCGTCAAGGGTGTCCTGGAATTTAATAACAAACTTTTTCTCTTCATTTAAAAAGTTTATCATCAAATGCCGCTATGTTCATGATATATATCCCACAACTGTTGATTTAACCATGTGAATAAAATTAAACTCTTATTTTTCTATTGGATCAATATTTTATTTTATTTGTCCAAAACTTTTTTTTTGTAAAAAACTGCAAAAACACAGTCCTTAATTCGCGTTTCTTACATCCACACCTTAAGAGTGTGAAGCACAGTTTTTGACCGAGCGTAGTTAGGTCTTGTTTTTACTTGACCATTTGACATTTATTCTGTGTGCATATATCTCTGTCGGGACTACCCGACGTATGTACTGATAGTGTTATTTTCCTAGATGGCTGCTTTCACACTTTACCCCACACAAATGCAGACATATTGACAATACATTTTGATCTAACATAGTGTTAGTATTAATATGTAAAATCCCGGATGGGTAGTCAGATTCTGTTAATTCCCTCTCTCTCACCTCTTTCCTCACATGCCCACCTTCCCTCTTCCCTCCCCCTCCCCACACACGCACATAAATACACAGACGTTGTGTTAAAACTGATTAAATCAATAGTGTCTCAACTTTTAAATTACATATTAAAACTTTTTTTAATGTTTTTATTTCCACATGGAAAATTATGAGTTACAATAGAATTTGCTTTTTTTCCCCCTGACTTTACAAATGTGTTGTAAAACAATTTTTTTTGTTAGACACACAAAGGAAACTTTTTTACATACAAAATAAAGTTTATGGGATTTATTGTATTTAAATTATCTGGAGCTACCTTACAAAGGACATACACTAGTTTATGATACTATTTTCGACGGAAACTTAAAATACGGTTACGTTATCGTGGACAGTGGTGTAACTAACATTAAGAAGTAGTGGAGACTGAATTGTTAGTTACAATCGTGCTACCTATTGTATCTTGAACTACCGTATCTCTAAGCGGATGGCTTAGTAATATTAATGTGAATCATTGATTTTAGTTCAAATAGCACGCCAGATTTATATTGACACACTAAACAATATATTTTTATCATCTACTAGCTCACCTGACAGACGTCGTTCTGTCAAATGCTATTGGACTGAGGCAGTCCCAAAAACTTATCTTTTCTGGTCAATTTTTGGTGATGGCGTAGCTTATAAGTATACATATCGTGATGACATGTTTAGTTTTCAGCAATGGTCACCAGAACAGATAAATTTGTGATGCAATACAGTCACAAATGTGTAATTTAAACAAAAAAATTGAATATAAACGTGTTTCAGAGTGATAACTTTATTTATTGACTATCAAATAATTACCGTGATATCAACAATAAATATGCATAATGATAATATACTTTTCTATGTATTTTTAATGTCATAATCATAAACAACTACTTACAAAATTCAGTTTTCTATTTCGTACACTGCAATACTTTAGTAATATTGTGTTAAATGATATTTTCATTTAATGCTTAATGGTATACGATATTTATTTTTTTATTACTTGCCGCGTAAACAAACAGAGCTGATGGATTTCCAACACGGGAACAGGCAACATACAATTGACCATGCGAGAAACACGGGTTTTTAAGATTAATGCCGAAAACACTCAATGACTACCTTTGGGATTTATTTATGGTCATAGCGAAAGCAAGTCGCACTGGAAACTGCAGTCGTTTAAATTCAAATGGTATGTCAGTCGGAATCATTGGGATGCGTGGTATCAAAACTTCTTCTCCTTTATACTTTCCCTTTAGAATGGTTGCTTCGACCACGTTGTTTAGTAATTTTTTCACCGCTAGCCGTGTGCCGTTACAAAGACGTGGTTGGTTGATATTTCGCAACATTATGATCACAGATTCGACCTTTAATTAAAGATTGTGAGGCGGCAATCCTGGCAAATCCAGCGAGTTTAAAAAATGTAGGTGGATAATGGACATCATCTTGGTTTGTAGCGGAATCAACTGATTTGTATATCCTCAATTCAATGGCAATTTCATTTTGAATTTTGAAATTTAATTCATTTACATCCATGTTTTTGGCAGCCAATATAGCTCGTTCGCTCAACCAAATATGATCTCTGTAATTTTGAGCAACGTTTGGAAACACCTTTTAAAGGAGATAGGTTTTTTTATTCAGTAAACTGACAAAAATTGTCAGGAAAGGTAACGTAGCCAGTCAAAACGTCTAAAGCAAAGTTGCCATTACCTATGTCAATGAGTTGTTTTGAAAATATTTCTCCAGATCGATCATTTTGCAACTCGACGCGCATATTCTTGCTTAAATTTAGTATCTTTACGTGTATCCACGAAACGGAGGACTTTAAACATGCATTAAGTTCATCAGCTGGCGTTGACTGTGAAATCACTGGCAATGTTTGAGGAAAATCTCCTGCTAACAAAATCATCGTACCACCAAATCGGTTTTGATTGTTCCGCAGATCTTGCATGACTTGGTCTAATGCCTCCAAAGACTTTTTATGTGCCATCGTGCATTCATCCCACACTATCAATTTACATTGCTGCAAAACCTTTGCCATTGCAGAGTTCTTCGAAATGTTGCAGATTGGAGTTTCGTTGCTTTGCTTATTCAACGGCCATTTTATCTGTGAATGAGCTGTTATTTCATCTTCCAACAATGTAGCTGCAATGCCTGATGAAACAAGTGTGAGTGAAAATTCATTGTGTGAGAAAATTGTTGCTAAAATCAAAGAAATCAAAAAAGTTTTTCCTGTACCACCGGGAGCGTCCAAGAAGTAAATCCCTCCAGTTCCATAATGTAAAACTTTCATAAGAGTATCAAATACATACTTTTGTTGTTGGTTCAACAGTGGAAGATTAATTCGAAATGATTATCTTAAATTATCTAGATCGTACAGTTTTTCGCGTTGCAACTCTTGATTAAAAGCGTCGTGCATCGGGCGATTGGGCGTGGATATGCCTAATTGAAATAATGATTTGTTTGATATATTATCAAGCACATTTCCTCTATTGATATTAAATCTCGTTGTAAATTACTTCACAGACTTTTAAATTTGTATTTCCTGTTCTAATGCGTATTTGGTACAAGATATCGTCACACATATCATCTTTGTATTTGATCCATAAATCAATTAGCTTTGATGGGAAGCATGTTGATATAATTATAGAAAACAATGTTCGTATTTGATGAGCTTGTGGAGAAATTATAGCATCATTGAGAGTTTGATCCCAATGAGCGTAATTTTCTAGCAGTTTCAAACGTTGACAGGCTTCTCTGTAAGAGCCACACAATTCACCATTAACAGTTCGTAAATGTTGGAATAATGTTGGGCCTCGAACATTGACTAATAGCAATCGCAAATAAAAACTCATCGTTGCTTGTATGGACTGAATAAATTATACCTATTGCATCAGTGGAATATACATTTGGGTAACCTGGAACTTGTTTCCTTGTTTCAGTCGTTGAAATTTATTTGAGGATTGATTCCAAATATAATTTTTGGCATTTCGGAGTATAACAGTGTTCGGGCGAAATCATCATTTGGACACATTTTATAAAAACTGGTCAAGGTTGTAGATGGTGGTTGAACAGCTCATTGTAATGCATTCTGTGTCATGAAATATACTCTTTGACCATTTTCTAAGTGTATGGCTAAGTGAACAACAGTGTGGTGTCTTTCATGAATGGGAAAAGAAAAAATGCATCAAATTGATTCATTACTGCTAACATACAGGACCATTTCGAATTGGGTAACTTCGTCATTGGAATTCTCTGCACCAACTCCAATCACAGCCATGTCACTTCCTTTGGTTACATATTTACAAATGTATTTGATAGATTTCACGGAATGGCAAGATTCAACATTGATATTTACCTTGAAAGTCTTTGATAAGATCTGTGAATATGAAACAATCAAACGATTATCAATTTCAATGTCTTGTTGATTTACTTTGAAAATTGTTGATCTTTTATTGTCTGCAGTCGATCGGCGATGATACAGTGGATAACCATCATTTTCGGTAATTGTTTTGCTACTAATGCCCGTGGACAACGCTTCAATCATTTACCATCCACCATACACGGTGAATTTTGATTAAGTGTTTACAGTCACCATGAATCATGTTTTTAATAACTACCTCATGAAATCCTGGATCTTCTTGTACATCAGGGATTTCAGCTGATATCACTTCATCAACTTCATTTGGTCTTATTTTCTCAACCAACCAAATCTGAATACGTGCATGAGGCAATCCACGTTTCTGCTACTCCACAGAATACATCTAGAAGCGCGTCTCGCCAAACACGCTATGTTTCACAATGAAATCCATTAAAGATTTCAACTTTTGTTTGAAGACTCTCCGTAATGTCATGGTGATCAATGGGTGATTGACCAGGGAGTAACTCAAGTTTGATTTCTATCCACTGCGGATTGCACGTAAATGTGATAAATAAATCTGCTATGCCATAATGACGAACATACAACATGGCCTGTTGAGCAAATTCATGCATATGTCGAGGACTTCCGATACATGTTGCTGGAAGAATTGTCATCCAGCCGACATTATCTGCATTTCCATCAGTATTAATCGCATCTTGAAGGTGAATATACTCTACATAATGGAGTTTGGTCTGGTTCAACCCGATGAATGTCAATCGCTATGTTTCAATTTTGACATACATATTAACAGCATATTGGTTAAATAATCGCCGAAATTTCAAGATGTGATTGTCTTCATTTTCACGAACCATCAGGTGGTTTGAATAATGGTTCATTGAACTGACTTTTTGCTGGTTTTGGCACCTGTAAATAAATTATTGTTTTAATGACAGTGATTTAACTTGGATATAATACATATAGTAGCTGATACACAATATATATTGCTAAACCAAATATTTAATTACCTGTAAGGAGATTTATCATCTTGATTAAGAAGTGATAAGCATCTTCACCTTGCCAAAGCTGTAACTGATCATTCCGGCGATGTAAAACAATATCACGCGCTTACAAATTTTCTCCAACTGTAACAATGGAAGCTTCATCAATTGTTGGTGCATTGAAACGTCTTGCATGTTGGCCCACAGGAGTTTTATCAGCTCTGATTACAATTTTGTGATTATCATATGGCATGAGTTCCAGTACAGTTTTGAACAATGTAATCAACTGATTGTGTTGATGAAAGAAAGTTTGTAAAACTTCTACAATGGACTTCTTCACTGAACTGTTATGTGCACAACGCAGATAAATTTCTTGTGTTGAATTGTCCATGAAATAAATTTGCAGGAATTTGTAGTCGCCATCTGGCGCCGGCAACAGTGAATCAGCTCGGTGATATATTTGGCCTTGTATTTGTGAATTAAAAAGACAGGTTTATTAATTTTGTTACAAAAACTATAAAATAAAATAAACAAAACAATACTGGGGATAAGTCTGTTTGTTATATATAACCTTGAATGTTGGCATAAAATTAACCCGAACTACATTTGTTGCCCTAAATTAAGTCATTTGGAAGCATTTGTTATATTTTTGGATATTAGTAAGGAAATGTATGGAATCCATTTCTGTTCCTGAAACCAATGAGTACAATGACTCTGGTGGCAGAACCAATGGCACTAATTTCACTTTGCCATCTGCGCAACACAATCCAGCGGCTTCGTTTTTGTATTTCAATGCCTTACAATGGGGGCCAACTGAATCCATAGATCCAATAGCGACGCATTGGTAGGCACTGTAGTCAATTGAAAAACCGTAACTGAAATAAGCTCGTTTCAAACCTGAAAGATCATTAGCTGAATGACGTGCTGCACGAGTTTGTGATATCCGATTCCTTTCAATTTCATTTCGCTCTTCACGTTGCTGTGCAGTCCGATTAGAGTGATAATTATCTTGGTTTCTAGCATTTAGGGTAATTCGACCCAAATTGCTCCGCCTCCGTCTTATAGGCGGCATGAGTCTTGAACTGAGAATAAATGGAAACACAGACAATATAAACCAATCAACCAAAGATAAATCGAGGAACTTATTTGTCGTTTAAGAAGCGAAGATTTAAAAACGACCAAGAAAATAACACGCACTAATTGAGAATCTACTGAAAAACAGTCAAAGTCAAACTGTACATCGTAGAAAGAGAAAGTGTCAAATCTACGGATGCATTCAAGTAGTTTATATTAATTTTAAGGTTACGTTCATAATTATAAAGTTACTAATTAAATTTCAAATGTTTTTTTCTTTATATTATTGTTTGGTACTCTTTTGTTGTATTTGAATAAAACGAAACGGTAAATAAATGAATCGAAAGTAGATTTTAGGATGTCTGAGATCGATTCACTTAATCGATTCATTGCTCAAATCGATATTTACGACCACAAAATATCAATTCTTAGATTAATGATATTGATTCACTTAATCGATTCATTGCTCAAATCGATATTTATGACCCCAAAAAATCGATTCTTTGATTAATCTATCTCAGATAGCCATTCCTAGAATTGACAGCTAGGAACAGTTTGAATGGGGAAAAGAAAAATGTGTTTTTTTACGTTTTTCAGTGCAATTTTTCTCTTCATAAGAACCTTCCTCGGACTTTAACAAATATCAGAAACA
Source organism: Timema cristinae (assembly GCA_039000515.1). Classification (NCBI taxonomy): domain Eukaryota; kingdom Metazoa; phylum Arthropoda; class Insecta; order Phasmatodea; family Timematidae; genus Timema; species Timema cristinae. The sequence continues at coordinate 109,057,353 of JBCFYV010011172.1, forward strand.
AAATTAGCTGAATTGGTCCAGCCGTTCTCGAGTTTTGCACTTAGCAACATATTTAGCCATTCATTTTTATCTATATAGATAGTTTACTTATTCATTTTTAAACTTGATTGAAATTAATATCTTTTAAATAATTTGAGCGCTCAAGTTATACAAAAAATTGTCTTCAGAGTCTAATTTATAAATATATTACAATTTTTTTTAGAAAGGTCCCGAGTGCCCAAATGGGAAAGCCACAAGATTTCTCATAAAACTACTACCATTAAATACAAATTATCTCTATTGTTTGATTAATTATTTAATTTTATTAACATCACGTCTTACTACCTGTTCAAGTTAAACGAATATCTACTAATTACACTAATGGATTAGAAATGAGGAAGTTTCAAATTTCAAGTAAGTGTATCCGTATTTACAAGGTGGAAAAGTTGAAAACCATTTTATGATAAAGCAGCCGCAGTTCACCCAATTGGAATTCAAGCCATGACCCTCCCATTGGCAGTCTAGTCTAACATGAAGTGATGCCTTAGAACAAGGATATTCAATTAGTTATCCAAGCGGGCCACTCAAAAAAGGATAATATTTGGTGGGCCAGACATTTAATTAAATCTGGCCGTAATTTGGAACGTTATTAGTTTATACACGTCTAGTTAAAACAAAAAAGGGGTAGGGGAGTGGATTGAAACGTAATTTGATATTTTATATAAGTAGTGTGTAGGCCCTATGAGAACCCCACTTCCTATGACAAGTCTAAACACTCACGGCCTGTGTGAGTACCGTTATAATTAACCAACATTGCTCATGACAGCGCTGTGATTTCCCCCTACAATTTTAACCTACTTTCCACATCCGGTTAATTTACCGTTATTCCCCCACCCACATCCCCTCCCATAGCCAACGAATACCAATCCTAATATATGCCAATATTTGCATATATCAACTTTGGATTAGGTCAATGCTGGCTTAGATTATGTCTTATTCCAATCCTCACTTTTATGAATTATAGTTTATGTCAATTATGTCGTGTGTTAAACTAGTGTAAGCAGGCATGCAAGTGACTCACTTTACTCACTTTTAATCAATTTTTTCTGCGAGTTATTTTTAGTCACTGTTTTTAATAAAATTTACTTTTAGTCACTTTTAACCACACTGAAAAAATTATAATCCTTGCAAGTTCTTTTCTAAGAAATAATTTGTCATAATTTATTATCATAATACTATAAATTAATTGAACCTAAGTATAAAATATCATTACTAAATACAAAGTGCACATGGAAGCCATAAAATTCTAAAATGATGAAAGATATACATATTAAAAATAAAATGAAAATATCTAAAATGATTATATAAGTTAACAAATAGATTTGGACACAAGATTAGCTAAAAACAAAGCGAAAATTTTAAGAAGCAGAAAGATTTAAAACTCTAAATAAATAGACTACAAATGAAAATTAAAGCTTAAGGTTTTGCAAATGAATAATTTGCAAGTAGGCTAACATATAAAAAGAGGAAATAATTAGTAGACTAAGCATAAAACCTTTAAAAGAAAATTTTAAAATGCAAAACATATTTTATAATTTCGTTCTTTGGTTTATAAAACTCTAAAATATAATATTTTTATTTTGTAAATTTGTTTCAAATAACTGCACATATTCTTGCCAATTTTAGTCACCTTTTGGTCATTTTTATATATTATGGTCATCTTTAGTCACTTATTTACTTGTTATTGTTATTTTTCTTACTTATTTGATGATTCCTGAGCATTTTCATTCTTTCTTAAGTAAATTTTGGGAATGCCAGGCCTCCTCCGTGGTTCGGATTCAACGTTAAACTGTAGGTCCTTCATTTCATCTCACAATCACCCTACCATTACACATTAGCGTAAGTGCGTATAACCCGAACGTGTAGTAAGACGCGGTGCTAATAATAATATTATTATTATTATTATTATTATTATTATTATTAAGTAAATTTTGAAGTATGTAAATTCTGGCGCATGGCATTTCCTAGTGCAGCGTTTCTCTAACTCCTTTTAGATTATACCCCTTGGTCATGACTAAAAGTCTATTGTACCCCCAAGATAAAAATTTTACAAATGACAGGTTTAAAAAATATGACCACTTGGTAAATTTATAATCTATTTAATCTTTTGGGAAAAAATATCTCGAATCAAAATATTTCAAATGTGACAAAGCTGGTTAGAAAGAATCATACTTTAATATCCTTAACATGGTCTCTTATTGAGAAACGTTATGAACAATTAAGAATACATACATTTTTCTGTAAAAGGACCGTAGAAAAGTTTTATACATTTTCTTCACAAATACGTTCAAAAATATAGAAAAAAAGTAAACCCAAACACAATATTTTCAAATAAATATTTTTAAAAACTGTGGAGCTGATATAATTATTATGTATCCTATAGTTTTTCAGTTAGAGGGGCGTGGCTGAATGGCTTGGCACAACTTTTCGTCTGTCCATTTGAAACTTTCAAGCGGAGGTCTAGCGTCAAATTTAGCCTATTGCGGTATTTATTTTCTAGGTAACCCATGGGGGAAAAACTACTCTCAAGGAGATATATGGTTGAGATAGGTATCATAAACTTGATGACAAGGTCAGTGGTATGATTAAATTCGTTCAATCTCTGCAACAAAAAGTGTGAAAAAGATGTATTCTTGAGACTAGATTTGAGGGTTTCATCACAGGATTGTTAAATAATGCCTTCCTTTTCTATCGTTGTAAATAAACCTGGAAGACTGGAGTATTACATTGCAGACAAAAGGTCTCGCCTCCAGAAGTAGATGATTGAAAATTCTCAAAAATCAGTCTCCAGCCAAGAGCAAATGGGGGGGGGAGGGGGGAAGAGGGGTGAAACAACCAATAGCGGTAACTTCCAACACTTAGGGCATTCCAGAAGTCCCTTGTCATTTGGCCAACTTTCCTTTTAGAGCAGGTCGAGTACCCCCTGAAAGGTGCTCTCGTACCCCAGTTTGATAACCACTGTCCTAGGGCATGTAATATAAGTATCAATAATTGAGTACGGGTCAGAATAACAGGAAATGAGGAAAGCACACAAAGGAGCGATTTATTCACCAATAATAATAATCGTGGTTCAGTATTTGTCATATTCAATTAATTGGTTTTTGTTCGGGAAATATTGGTCATGAACAATACATGTATTCACAACCAGCAGCATTAATTACACTTGTCTACATGTTAATAATCAATGGGCTGAACTACATTTTCCCCTAAGATTACCATTTTACAAAACGTTATTATAATTCATAGAATAATGATTTACATACGACCATGATGCTCATAGTTGCCGACCGTTACATAAAACGTAGCAAGCAGTGATTAGATTTTTTTTTAAATCGGGAATTCCCAACGCCAAACGGCTAAATTCCAAATTTAGGGTTGTCCATGTAAAATTATAACCAAACATATTGTTTCATTGTTATGTTTTAATAAACTCAGAAAGAGAAATATTGTAAAATACCGACGTTTCAATGATTCACACGACGTAATTTTTAAAATAAGGGACATTTATGAGACGCATAGTAAAAAAAGGAACACATACGCGTTTTTCAGATCTGTATATAAAATGGGACGAGACTCTCAAATACGGAACTGTACCGTAAAATACGGTATGGATGGTCACTTTATATAATATTCTACTCTGTAATTTTTTCTAACTAAAATCTTTTCCACTTTTTATGTGATAACCCTAGTTAATGTGGAACAAAACCAACACATTTATATTAAGAACAAAATTCTCAGAAATTCTCAAATATGTTTTTAAATGTAAATCACTCACAATTATATTAAAAGTGGTAGTTTCTAGCCTGGGGGTCACGGCATTTTTCTGGTTGGGTTGCAATGCTCGTCTCTAGGATATAGCTTTATGTATACTTTTTAAAGTTATGTTTAGGATTACAGTAAGTTGAGAGATTAAAATAGAGATGTATGTTAGCGGTTAAAATGATAGCAACTTCCAAGCTACTGTTTTGGTTACTAAACTCTTGGCAGTTACTTGCTGACTTTGTTCGCATAAGTCCCGTGTTTTGTTTGGTGAGTGGTGCCGTAGAGAAATGTATACTCCTTTCTCTATGGTGGTGCTGTCAGCATAACTTACAAAATACCCACTGGGCTATTTTACTCGGGATTGGATTTATAAAAATATATTTCTACTAAAAGTTTTTTACTTTTATTTAGTCGCATTCGTAATCGGTACAAAAAATTTATAATAGTTAAATAAAATACTTGGGCTTAACTGAAAGCTCATTTTGTTTGTCAATAATGTCTGGATTCAAACTCCAACTGTAAGCAGAAGGTAGGGGGATTTTTCTTAAATGGATTTACTTTTCTCCGTACACGTAAAAAAGGTAAATTTTCTATATACTCTACATAACCCAACAATTATTGTAATCAAATGCTGACATTCCAGACGGGTAGAAAGATTAAATGAAAATAATAATTTAAACGCTAGGATATGAACGGTTGTCGGCTATAAAGGACCACGGTGGTCTCAGACAAACATTAGGGATAAGCCCTGCCCACTGGATTAGAGTCTGGGGAATTTTGAGAAATCTACAATCTTCATGGAATTTTCTAGGTCAGTGAATAAAATATGGACACACTAGGAAAATTCATTGGATGATCTGGATTTTTTTAGATTTAGTAAAAATGTTTTATACGTTTGATAATATTATGTTATTAAAATGCCCGATGTTTGATTCCTTGACAAATATAATATTTATCTTAGTTTATTTTGATGTCCTTGCTTTCGAAATAATAATTTTTTAATTATAAACCAGTGATTTTATATTTCTTACAAAAACAATAATATTTGTTTTCAAACAATCCTATCTTTTTTTATGCTCAAATAACGTCTAGAATAAATAGTCTACATGATTTTTATGGAAAATTTTAAATATCATATAGTCTCGTAAACCACGTTACACGTGGATATTACGCTTACCCGGAATTAATCGAATAAACAACACGTAAAAAAATTTTTAAAAATAATTTGTTAATTTCTACACATTAATACTTGCAACTATTTAGAGATAGAAATTCTGCACTAAGAATGGGAAAGTTTCACGAAAGCCCCATAACAGTCTGCTCTGCGTAACTAGACTTATGCAAGTGCTGTTTGTAGCCTAGACCAGCGGTTCTTAAATATTTTTACTTTCTCACTTTCTTACAGGTAGAGAAAGTATTGTGACCGTCGAAAAAATTGAACTAGAGATTTTGACGAATATCGATGTTTCATGACCCCCCGAATCCGATAAAGTTGTTTTTGAATTTTCGTCTGTCTGTCTGCACCTCCAACTAGAGCCTAAACAATTTACCGATCAAGCTAAAACTCGGTATCTAAGGTTTTCATAGGGTTTCCCCTAGTTTTTTTTAAATTGGACATTTAGCACTAAAGCTAAGTGTAATTTACTGAAGGGCAAAAAGAGAAAAAATTATTTTTTTCAAAATTGGCTCTAACGATTTGGAATAAATTTCACTTCTAAACATTTCTAAATATTATAAACAAAATTGATACTCTCAATTTTTCGACAAAATGACTTTAAGGGCTCCGGTCTGATGCATCAAATATATTTTTTTATAATATCACCTAAACTATTTGAGATATGAAATTACTTATCAAAAATATGTAGGTCTATTTATAATAGCAATATTTTATTGGAAGAATATTTTTATAAAACCAATAACTTTTAAGCCATACGCAAATATATATACATGTTAATTTTTCGATCAAAAAAGGTTAAGTATTGCGACCGTAAAAAATAAATGGCACAGAAATCCGCACGGGCTTTCTCGCTCTATTGTTAGAAAATTGAGATATTTACTCAAAACTCGTAATATATGTGAAACTAAATATACACTAGCAAACCCAAGCATAAATTGCACTATACTTATGTAAAACTTTTTTAGACCCAGTTTTAAATTTTATAAATTTGTTTTTAAAGAATTAATGTCCTCATTTATATGTTTAAGCCGATAAAAAGATCAATGTTGAGTCCACAAAGGTCAACGCTTCGTAGTAAAATTTCAACTTCTCGTTAAAATTTTCGAAATTTTATCAGGTGTTACAAATCTTTATGCCATCACATTGCTATTAAATTCCTCAATTATAAATTTTAACCAATAAAAAATGTAAATATTGACTATTGAGTCTAAAATGGATATAGATCATTGTTGTACAAACATTTCTCCTAATGGGTTTAAGGAAATAAAACATAAACTTTTAGAGACATATATTTAATTACTCTAAGGCATTAGAGAATTATTGCGTTAAAACTTAGGTAATATCTCTTCACAACTAAACCTCACAAAATTGTATTAATATATTTGCTAATATTTCAGAAGATGTTGGATTTATAAAAATATATTTCTACTAAAAGTTTTTTATTTTTAATAGTACTACAATTTTACAGTGATAAATTATATATTTTCTCAAATAGTTGCGGAGATACGAAAGTTGCTGTTCTGTAAAGTACCCAAAAATTCATTTTCATAGTAGAATGAAAATATCCAGTTTATTTAAAATTATAATCAACACCTAGATAAGAATTTTAATCAAAATATTTTGATAGCATATTCTGAAAATTTAAAAATGACACCTGGACACGGGAATCGAAGTCGGGACCTTTGGCTTAGTACGCTAATGCTCTCACCACTGAGCTATCCAGGATCCGTCCCGTGCCCATGGTCATTCTTCACTTTTCACTAATATTTTAAGGCAGAGTCTATGATGGACGTGCGGAAATCGTCGGCTACAAATTTGTGATTTATTATGATCACGAGCTATCAGATAACGCAGCCACCTTCGACTCGGTAATTGGCTTATTGCAGCCATTTGTACAATGATTATAACTGTAAGGGATTGCATATTAATGAATAAAATAGCTAAAGCTATTTATGCATTTTAGTGAGGATTACTACATATATATATCATATTCTGAAAATTTAAAAATGATACCTGGACACAGGAACCGAGCCCGGGACCTTTGGCTTAGTACGCCAATGCCCACTGAGTTATCCAGGATCATTTTTCAATTTTCAGAATATGATATCTGGATGGATTAATCCTCACTAAAATGCATAAATAATAGCTTTGGCTATTTGATTCAAAATCTTTAGAGCCAATTTTGAGAAAAACGATTCTTCTCTTTTCTTCCTTTCTTAAACTACTCTTAATTTTAAGTTTAAGCAGACACATAGATAGACGTCATTGCAAAGATCACTTTTTAGGGTTTAGGGGTCTTGAGACGTCGACATCCGTCAACATTTCAGGCTAGATTTTCTTTTGCGGTCGCAATAATTTTACCTTTTTTGTTCGAAAATTTAAAAAATATATATATTTACGTATCGCTTGAAAGTTATTGGTTTTATAAATATATGATTCTTATAAAATATTTGTATTATAAAGAGACCTATATATTTGTAACAATAAGTAATTTAATTTCTCAAATAGTTTGGGAGATATTATAAAAATATAATTTACGTATAAGACTGGAGCCCTTAAAGTCATTTTGCCGAAATATCGAGGAAAGCCATATTGTTTGTAATATTTATAAATATATGGAAATTAAATTTAATCAAAATCTGTTTAGCCGATTTTGATAAAATTGACTTTTTTTTCTCTCTTCAGTTAACTACTCTTAATTTTAGGGTTAGATATCTAATTACAAAAACCCCTCGGGCAACCCTATGATCACCCCAGATACCAAGTTATAGTCCGATCGATAAAATAGTTTAGGCTCTAGTTGAAAGTCAAAAACAACTTTTTTAGATTCGGCGGATCATGAAACGTCAAGCTTCATCAAAATCTTGAGTTCTATATTTTTGGCGATCACAATAATTTCTCTATCTGTTAAATAGCAATAAAGTAAAAATTTAACTTGAAATGTTGGATGTCGACATCTCATGACTCCCGAACCCTAAAAAGTGGTCTTTGCAATGCCGTCTGTCTGTGTGTCTGTTTAAATTTAGAATTAAGAGTAGTTTAATAAAGGGTGAAAAGAGAAAAAAAATCTATATTATCAAACTTGTCTCTAGCGATTTTGGTTAAAATTCATATCTAGGCGTTGATTAAGATTATAAATAAGCTGGGTATTTTCATTTTACCATGAAAATTACTTTTAGGGTACTTTACAGAAGCATATACTTCCGTATCTCCGCAATTATTTAGATACTAAATAGCTTTTCATTGTAAAATTGTGGTACTATTAAAAATTAAAAAACTTTTACATGAAATGTATTTTTATAAAACCAACTGTTTCTGAGATATTGGCAAATATATTAATACAATTCAGTGAGCTTTAATTGTAATGAGATATTACTTGAGTTTTAACGCAACAATTCTCTAATGCCATAGAGTAGTTAAATATGTCTCTCAAAAAGTTTGTTATTTTTCCTTAAACCCATCAGTAGAAATGTTTGTACAACAATGATCTATCTCCAATTTAGACTCAATAGTCAATATTTATATTTTTTATTTGTCTAAGTTTATAAATGAGGAATTTAATAGCAATGCGATTGCATGAAGATTTGCAACATCTAATAAAATGTCAAAAAAATTTAACGGAAGCTGAAATTTTAATAAGAAATGTTGAACCTTGTGAATCAATATGATCTTTTTTAACGGTCCAAACATACAAATAATGGCATTAATTCTTTAAGAATAAAATTATAAAATTTAAAACTGGGACTAAAAAAAAGTTTTACATAGGTATAGTGAAATTTATGCTTAGGTTTGCTAGTGTATATTATTTCGTTTCACATATATTACAAGTTTTGGGTAAAAATATCTCAATTTTTAAACAATAGAGCGAGAAAGTCCGTGCGGAATTCCGTACCATTTATTTAGATAGTACCCCTCGGCCATGACTAAAAGTTTAATGTACCCCCAAGGAAAGAAAAATCCAAATGACAGGCCTTAAAAAATATGATCACATAGTAAATCATCTATATATATATTTAGTTTATTGGGAAAATATATCTCTAATCAAACTATTTCAAATAATACAGAGATATTTAGAGAGAAACCTTCTGTTATAGCCTTAACATTATCTCTTATTGAGAATCCTTATGATCAGTTTAAAACCAAAATTACTGTAAAAAATCCGTAGAAAAGTTTTATGCTATCTTCACAAATTCGTTCAGAAATAAAGAGAAAAAGTAAACCTAAACAAAATATTTTCAAATGAATTTTTTAATTGTAATTTTGGAACTGATATATAATTAATCCCAAAGTTTTTCAATTAGAGAGGTGTGGCTGAGTGGCTTGGCACTACTTTTTGATGTCTGGTTGAGATCCATTAACTTGGAGTACCACTTTCAAATTTTGAATATTTTTCGATGCCAAAGTTTTGTACTAGTTCTGTACATTTTTGTATCACCAACAAAAAGTTTTATAGCCCCCATCCATTTTGAGTAATTAGCAAATCAAAGTGGTCACTCCAAGTTAATTCTGGAGTACCACTTTAAATTTTAATATTTGTTCGATGTCAAAGTCTTGTATTAGTTTTGTACCGTTTTGGACCACCAGATCCAAATATAGAGTATTGCGGTACTTATTTTTTAGATACATTATTGATGAAAAACCACTCTCACAGATATATGTTGTCGAGAAAGGCATAATAAACTGCTAATGTAGAAGGTGTCACGTAGCGAGTTGAAAATTATCAGAAATCAGTCTCCAGCCGAGACCAAATAGGGAATAGGGCGGTGGAAATAACCAGATAACGGTAACTGCCAACAATTAGGGTTGTCCTTAAGTCCCTTGTCATTTTGACAATTTCCCTAGGGTTACACGTATCCCAGTTTTAGATCCACTGGCGTAGAACAATTACTGCCGTTTGGATAAGATCCTCGTGTGCCCTACAAGCTTGCGGCGATGATTGATTCCCCTTGACCTTGTCAGCTCGTAAACTTTAGGATCAGGTCATCTAGTCAGGTTAATGAGGGACCTTGAGGCAATGTAAACATTTCCACGCGTGATTATATTGTCAATGTGGGTGCATAAAGTGGCCATCAATCAAATAAGGAACGAGTTGTGCAAGACAGGACAAATTGACAATATACGTAACATAGTTAACTCAAATATTTGCCGTGACTATTTGCAAACTGAACAGATCAGAAGGCTTTGATGGGACAGGAATCGATTAACGGTAGGGATAAAGTGTTTGCATGAAGACTGTATGTCAAATAAGAGCTAGTTTTCCGGCGATACAGTCCAATTTTAATAAGAAAGATATTTTAGAAAATACAAACATATTTTTAGCTGATAAAATTGATAACCTTTTAGTGTTTTATATCATTATTATTTTATTGGTATTGATAATATATATCGTTGAACTTGGTGGTCTTGGGTAAAGTGCTGACCTCAGCACTCGATGTTTGTGGGTTAAAACTTAGCTGGAGTCGACGGATTTTTCTTGAACTACATATACTTCCCTCGGGGGGGGGGGGATGTGGGGGGGGGGAGTGAAGCCGTTGGTCCCAAGTCGATTGTGACATGTAAAAGATTCCTAGAAGGTATGGGAAAATACCTTTCCTGGAAAATTGGTAGGCCCTTTTGCTCTAGCTCATAGAAAATCTCGTGTTCTAAAATATCAGTAGTTAAGAAATGCCACAAATAACTGAAAATAAATAGAGCCTATACATCAAAATTGACAGCTACAGATTTCTTGAATTGATTGCATACGTAAAAATAGATATATAAAATGTTTTAGCTGTTAGGCCCTTGCTAATAAAATTAAACCCTACATAATCAACTAACTGTTCAGACTATCCAATTATTACACTAATGAGGTTGGGGTAAGGAAGATAAAATTGTGATAAAATGTACCCGCATGTATGTAGAAGAAGAATTGTAAACTATCTAGGCCAAAAAATTATCTGTACACCTACATAACTGAGGTTTGAACAATGACCTTTGCATCACTGAGAAACTAAGCTGGATGATGCCTTGGTACGCGTGTAGGTAATAGTGCTTGATGGGGCATAGAGAATTAAGTAGATTCATTTAAAAAAATACTTGAAATGTACCTACCTCTAATAACAGCGTCACAAAAGACTCTATAGTGTCCCATTTGTAAATTTCCTTTGGACAAGTGAAACAAATTACGAAAACAATTTGCTTTGTTTGGTCCTTGACATAGGCCATGACCTTCATAATAGGACTCTTTGTTTGCTGAATTGCGTCTGTAAACAAAATAATGTAGTGTGTTGGTAATGTTAGGTTGATCCGGTTCAGTAACGACTAACAGTGTAATTGATGTAGATACCAGGAAAGTGTTGATCCGACCAACTGCACAAATACATTATACATCTCCGTTCACATGTTCGAATGGAGAAACAAAATTTCATATTACTTTTTTTTTTATCCACTTTTTTTTTAATCACATTTTCTAGCCGTCCAAATTGGGCTACACCCTTGCTTAAAAAGTTCGGCCTGACTATTCAGGCATGTCCAACCAGCTGTTGAAATAAATTATACTTTTCATGACTACAAACGTTTTCATCTTTGGTGTTGCTATTAAATACTTATAGAAACGAGATTTGTGTTGAAATCAGTATAAGATTTTTCGATCCAAGATATAGATTCACTTTCTGAATCCAAACATCGTAATACATTTAGCACAAAGGAAGACTGTCAAATTATAACGTAATTAATTTTATTTCTAATTAGTATAGAATTTTTTACTATCAATATTTGTTTCAAGAAACACAGGTTTATATTCTTTTAAAATAAATAATATATTTGTGACATTTTGTGGTTTAAAATACAAAACAACTTTGTACCTTAAAAATCTTGGTGGGTCACTAAATATGTATCTAAATATAATTGGGCTGTGGATCAGAACGAAAACTGCTAGTCAAATTCAAATTAGGTAATTAGGTCAAATTGAAAATTGAATAAGAAACGACGAGGTTAATAGCTGGACAAAATTTCGTTTTGAATTATTATATAGATTAAAAAAATCACCAAAAAAACTTTATATTTATTTTAACCATCTTTAAATTATATTGGAGAGACTCCATCTACAAGTTCATCCAAACCAATTCCCACAAATTAGGAAATATTCTCTCATCTCACTATTATAGGTTTTTGTGATTTTCATATTCTCTTTAAAGTTGTGCCAACTATTTTTAATTTTAATCTTAATGTTAACATAGTAATTTTATTTTGTAGGGAAATTGCTGTTTTATTAAAATGAAATTGACGGTATTCACAACTCTAGTAAAAATATTGTTGGAAACCTTTCACTTTATTTCTTGGTTATACCAACCACTTTAATTAACGCTTTTAATGATATTTTTAATACGGCTCTAAAACTTCAATAAACATGCGAAAGTTTTTTTTGTGTAACAATGCAAATTTTGTGGAAGTTTTCTAACGATGTTTATTTATAACTAGGAGTTGCTCATTTCCACATAAAAATAAAGTGCTAAAAATAACTTGAACGTAATAGGCACAAATATTTTAATACCTTTAAAATGTTTTACATGTTATATTATTAATGCCAAACAAAAAATTCAACATAAAAATAAATGTAAAAATATGACAATCATAAATAAATATATTTTTTATTCTTCAGTGCAAACAATGTTTTATTTATTCATAAGCAATAAAGCTTGTATAAGAATATCGAGTAGCTAGCGATGCCAATTAGTGCTAACTGTGATGTGACACTAACATTTAACACATGTGTATGCACCACTGGCTGCATGGTCTGTCTCTTCTGTTTCACATAGTATTTTAGCTGGTTATGGGATGATCGAATCTCTAAGCTCACCTAGATTCACTCAAGATGGTTTCCGATACGTCTGTGGTTTTCCCATCCACTATTTACGCTAATGTGGGTGTACTTCGTCTTTACTGATTTCACTAATCCTATCTCTTAGTGAAAGCAGCTAATACTTTAGTGATAAACGTACTACTAAAATGAAAGTTACGAAACACTAAATAGTAAACACATTTTGAATTATGAAAAATTTAAGTTATTAAACTTGATTATTTTTTCTTATATTATTTTCCAAATAAAAAATAGTTTATATAATATGCCTGACTATATTTAGTAGAAAATTCTTTAATACGAGATATTTTAGAGAATTAAAATCAAACTAAAAAAGATTTACAAAGTTTATTTTTTGCCATTTTTATAAATATTATATGAATTGTTCGATTGGTGAAATTAGCTACTCCAGTGTCATGTCAATATGTAGAGCCAAGCTCCCCCACCCCTTGAAAAATAACCCCCAACACTTATCTCCTTTTTCTTAGCTTACATTGCACTCGGCCTAGATTCTAATCTCGTCCTACTCATCACTATTCCAGCATGAGCCTGGCATCTAAGACGGCTTGAACACCGGTTTTTCTCTAAAGTATTTGGCATTTGACTTTTTAATTATTTTTTTTATTCAAGTGGTAAAAAATTTTCTAAGTCATAAAAATATCCCATTACTGTTACTGTCACCTTAACAAAGCTTTCAATCGTTTACGTATCTTTCTTAACATTAAGTTGATGTTATCTTTATGTTATGTAACTTTGAAATGTGCATGTATCGAATTTATTTGAAAATTCTTAATGTAGTTTACTTTAATGTAATCCTCACCTAGTGCCACCTATCTTAAGATTAAAATTTAGATATAACTTCAAGAGCTGTAGAAACGGTATGTTAAGCCTTCGAGTTCGGTTCCAACTCCTTCTTAGGTGGCTAAAGTATATTAATTAGTAATAACAAATTCACTGCTGTAAAATTATCCAATACAGATTATTTCATGAGCAACTTCTTTGCACTGTGAATTTATATTTGAACAAATTTGCTAATTAAAGTTACAAAAATTTGTCTTTAAAATATATAAACTTAAAATTATATCTTCTAAATTTTTATTATGAAGTTGGAGTCGAAGACTGTACATTTTTAACGACTTAAACTCCACACCCTAGTCACCTCAATTTATATAAATTCATCACATTTTCCCCTCTCACATTGTAATCAGAATTTTAGAAAACGTTTCAACCTATAAACCCTAAGCACGCGCCACTTCGCTAAACCCAATATAAAATATGTACAGCATACATTTATATGTACATTTTAAATAAGATAAAAAGTATCATAGGAAATAACAAAAGATGCATTTTAGATGACCTAGAGTAAGATTGTATTTCTCGCTAGAGAAATTCAACCTACCAAGGAAATAACTTTGCCAATTTAGTTCGTTGTAGTTTTGTTTTTATGACCCAGCAACATCCGATCATGTCGTTACCAAAAATGGGAAGAATTCATGGGAAAGACGGCAAAACAGTGTGCCACATCGCGAGAAAATAGGGCGGAGAGTCATTTCGGGGCGAACAAAATTCGATTACATTTCATGTAACAGTTTAGAACACAAGAGATAAATTATACATCTGCGGGTGGTAGAATATTGTTTCGACGTTTTACAAATACTTTGGAAACTGTTTTCGTTCGTGGTGTTGTGCTTAATTTGGATGTCACTAAGTTAAAATAATTCTAAATATATATTTTGTAGGTTGAATTTTAAGGCTGGGCTTCTTACGCACCTGGAAAACTGGCAGATTGTCAAAACAAAATATTAAACTTAATACTAGAATAGTTTAGTTAATTTGGATAGTATACTGCGAGCATCAAAAATATACCTTTGCATGTAACTTGGAGTAGAAGTAAGGACTTTAATCCTAAGCGTATACACACGAATGTTGCTATGACTAGAAAGTTTAGTCGTGGCATGTGAGTTTCACAATGTCACCACGACAAAACCGTTCAGTCTCAGACACGCACATACTGTCAATCAATTAATAAATCAAACAATCAACAGTTGAGGTTCGAAATATTTAGCAAAAAGGTTTTTGTGTATCCATCAACAAGGACGAGCCCATAGGTAGTAAATGTATTCGTCCCCGCCAACAAGCTTCCAGCAATAGTCCCCAACACCTATGTTCCATAACTATTTTGTAATCGTTTGAAAATATAAAATTGTTTAAGAAAATTTAAATTTAAAAGAGGAATAAGGGGGTCGGGGCTTGGGGTGGAAATAAGGCGTAGAATTTACGGATATAGGAATAGGTTTTCATGTTCATGTCTGTGACGCTAACGTCTATGACGCCATCGAAAGGATTTATTTTTTTTAGAAATGAATTATTATTATTATTAGCACCGCGTCTTACTACCCATTCGGGTTATACGCACTTACGCTAATGTGTAATGGTAGGGTGATTGTGAGATGAAATGGAGGACCTACAGTTTAACGTGGAATCCGAACCACGGTGGTGGCCTGGCATTCCCCACATTCACAAGATGTCCTGTCAGAGGTGAAGGAAGGGTTTGGTAATCAGATAAATCTGTGCCGGGACCGAGGATTGAATCTCGGCCGCCAGCACAGTAGTCTGACACCTTACCCCTAGACCGCCAGGTCACCGAGAAATGAATTAGTGCTTTGTAGAATTACGCGCAGTAAATTTATCCCCCGACCCACCACTATTCCACGAGAAGAGGGTAAACTTTTTCTTCACCTAATTTTTTTTACGTGGACCTCGTCTTATTTGTCTGGACTATCCGCATCCAATTGCCCTAATGAGGAAAGGATTATAAGAGATAAACTTGAGAGGAAATGCACCAGCAGATATATGAAGGGAGAGTGTGAAACCCTTAATAGAAAAAATCTCCTTCATTAACACTCACTATAGTTCGAGCCTTGACCGACTAATCAGACGGTTGTCTTTGTCACTAGCTTGCTTATTACATTATTCACCGTTTCCAGCCTGTGGCTTGGCTCAGTTTTTTATTCAAATAATATAATTTTCCATTACCGGCTTACTCGGCCTGTCGTAACTTCACATGCTCCATGATCTAACTTAAGCCTAGAACAGGCACAACATCCAGTCCCCCGCCGTTAATTCATCACTTTGAAAGGGTAAACCCACATTTCATCAATGATAAATTTTCCGGCCATACCGAGAATCGAACCATTCACACCTTAGCTCAGTAGACAGACATGCTACCAACTGAGCAAAGGTGTTGGATTTGTCGCTAGTTTGTGAATTACTTTTTAGTAAAGAAATAGGAAGGAACTAGGCAATACTGTGTTCATCCAATATTCAGAACTTGAGCTAGATCAATGATAAGAGGATTGGCGTACAAAGCCGAAGGCCACAGGTTTGATTGCCGTGTCCAAATGTCATTTTTCAATTCAAATAAAATGTTAAATAGCTGCTCTAGCCATACTTAATAACTATAAAAGCTTAGCTATTAGATCTATCATATTATGCGCAATCGTACAGTTGTCATTGTACTATAGGAAGTATAAATATCCCTCCATCTCCTCCAAGTCAAATGTGGCTGCGTTATTTGATCGGTCATGATTTTAATTGATCGTCCATATTTAACTGACTATAACGCACGTCCATCAATGACTTTGCTTTAGAATATGAGTAAAGTATTTTACTTTGGGCATGGGACGACTCCTGAAATGCTCAGTGGTTGGAGCAATGACGTACTTATCCTAAGGTCCCGGGCTCAATACCCGTGTCTAGGGGCCAGTTTCATAGTCAGGATTATTACACCTCAAGTGTGTGCTACATTTTGCACATGAATCTGGCCCATTCCATTCTGGTATATGTAGGTGTCGTCCTATATTTAGTGTTGCACCACACTTGGTCGTAATAATTCTAAGAAACTGTGTAACACCGCCCTTAGTTCCCAACGAAGTAAGGCTGGTGCACAACAACATTAGGAATCATAAAAGGCATACAACAATTGCAGAGGAGCCGATAGAATGATTACCAAATTGGTTAGTTACTAATATCCATATAAAGTGTAAAATCCAGACAGGCTATTAGTTACTGACATACTTGTAAAGTATCTAAGCCAAACAGGCTATAAACTACCAACATCCCAATAAAGATTTCCAAGCCAGATGGGCTACAAGTTACTAACATAGTTGTAAAGTATCCAAGCTAGACGGGCTATAAGTTGCTCATAAGTCACTAACATTATTTCTCCAGACTAGTCAAAGCATTAAAGCCAGACGGGCTATAAGTCACTAAAAGATTACCAACATTTATTCTGACCAAAACACTAAGAGTCTCAAGTCAGACTGGCTATACAAACTAACTATTCCAAAACTGCGTTTAGTAAAAATTGACATATTTAATACTCAGCGAATCCAGACGGGGCTTCACGCTAAACAAAACTAAATATAAGATAAACATTCTTAACAGGACCAATCCAAAACGGATTAAGGTATTACGTGATATTTCTTTTAGTTGAAAAGGTTTTAAATTTAGACGCCAAATGGAATTTCAAAGTATAATTGTCGAAAAAGAATGTTATACCTTCTAAACTACATCTCGGATACATATGCGTGTCCGAGGACCAGATCCTAACACGAGTAGCTCGTCCATATGCACTACATCATTATATACAAAAATTATCCAAGCTCAGAGAGGGGGAAGAGGGGTAAACAAAGGAACAACACACAACAACGCAGAGAGGGAGGGGATGATAGACGGGGGTAGAAAGCGATGGGAGCTAGTAGAATATTCTCGAGACAGGATGTTCGCACCACGCCACCTTCTTGCGCAAGTGTTCCACTATTTTTCCCAGCATGCTCTAAGAAAATGCAAAGTTCAGTCTTGCACGACTTTCACTCGTTTAGTTGATCACTCCAACCCATTGTGCGGGGAGTATATCGGTGAGACTAAGCTGCAGAATGGGGCGACAGTGAGTTTGCTTGTTTTGATTCTACTAGTGTCCAGTTTTACTATTATTTAATAACAGTTGTAGCTTTATGGCAATAAATGCTACAACTGGACGTAGGTGTCATTTTACAATTTAAATAATAAGATTTTTAGATGGATCTATAACCCTAGTTAAGGAAAATAATAGGTTGAATATTTAATCTATCAAATAAGAGAGTAATCCTAATACTATACTTTCAGCCCTAAAGTCATATATACGATTACTAATTAGATATTGAGACCAACCCGTATACAAAATAGTAAATATCTTCGTCAGTATCATCCATAATTAAACCAGTGTCCCTTTGTCTTATACTCTACCTCTACATCTAAATATACATTAAGCTGTGGGTCAACATTTAAAGAAGAAATACAATTTTCGCTAAGACAGTCGTCGATGTGATTAATCAATCCTCTCGTAAACACCAACCGTATGATAATAAAAGAGCTATTAAAAGATAATGGCAATTATTTACTTAAGAAATTGTTGAACAGCAACCCGCAAATGATTCTGCGTCGGCGTCGAGTTTAGGGATATATCACTGAGTAGAAGGGTGAAACTTCCAAGCGGTGTAGGAAGAGGTGTGTTTGTGTCCAGAACTGGGATTAGGGTAGGGGCGGCGAGTGTTTCAGTAACTTTCATCATTGTACAAGCAGTTATAATCAAATCTAGAGCCCTATTTTAATAGATTTCAGATGCATGTACATTCTTAATCATTCTACATATGATCAATTCTCTGTGATATAGATTTACGTGCCCCTGCGTCAAAAAATCTGGGGGTAAAGGGTTGAAAGTCTCCCTCCAACAATTTTTGTTTTGGACATAATGCTCTTATGATGTTATCAGGAAGTTTAGATTTTTATTTGAAAAAAAAAAATAGTAGGGGCCTATACACTTTGATTTCCGTTACCTTGTGGTTTGTACCTACGTCATTAATAAGTATAGGAAGTGGCAGAAGACTCCATTGAAATTTATTTTTTATTTTTAGCATTGCGTATTACTACCCGTTTGGGATATACGCTCTTGTATTGTTGAATTAAATTTTGAAATTTTTATTTTTAAACTGTCCCTTATCGGCTGGAGATCCTAATAACAAAAACAAAACTAAAATTGGTATTTTTATCGGCACAATTTAGTGATATTGTGGCCCGTTTCAATGGCAGAATGGTCTAAGACGTCACTCTCCTGTTATACTGGCTTGCAAATAACTGGCAGATCGGGATTTGAATCTCAATTAGGTTTACTGAGGATGTTTTTCCTAAATGGTTTACCACCCTTCATCCACCCAAATGCAGGCACACTACCTATAAAATGCTTACTTCCTCGTCCCTACACTATTAGAATAGTTATCATATATGCGTGTAACCTATACAGTCTGATGGTGACACTTACCTTACACACTAAGTTATTTATACATTCAGAAAGTATCCATTGGGGTTGCGTAGTGTATATATATATATATATGTGTATATATATGTGTAATATATATATATATATATGTGTGTATATATATATGTGTGTATATATATATATATATGTATATATATATATATATATATGTGTATATATATATATATATGTGTATATATATATATATGTGTATATATATATGTGTGTATATATATATAAATATTCCTATCTTTAAATTTAGCTTCCTTCGATGCTTCCCAAATGAATTGTAGATGAGCATTTTCCAATCAAAAATAATTTTCATGGAATCTATTTACCAAAACATGAGATAGATCTTTTTTATACTATATATGTGGGCTAAGCCCAAAATAAGTCTATTTTGTCAACGGATTTGTATCTATTACTTGAATGATTGGAGTTGGGAAAACTTAAATTCAAAATCTTTGTACAGGAGCATAGGATTTGTAAGGTTTTGTGGGTGTTTCTCTTGAGCACCATCCTGTAAGATATCTCCTAAACAGTTGGAAAGAAATACTTAGGTAGTTTACCTAAATATGTTAAGAATTGGGAACCATTTCATATCAAAATATTCCGATGTGACTTGGGTATCCTTTAGATACTATTTCTAATTTCCCTAGAAAACAGAAAGGTAAAAATTAATATTAAAAATATTTGATTTAAGCATCCGGCGACCTTCTCTTGGTAACTGGGACTCTTATTTGGAATTATCACTCACATAATCGTAGGTTTTAAGTGAATATAGAATCAAACGTTAGGTTTGAACCAACACTATTTGTTTTGTTATATCAACCACTCAACACATTATTATTATTAATTATTATTATTATTATTATTATTATTATTATATTATTATTATTATTATTATATTATTATATTAGCACCACGTTACACTACCCATTCGGGTTATATGCACTTACGTTAATGTGTAATGGAAGGGTGATTGTGAGACGAAATTTAGGATCTACAGTTTAACGTGGGATCCGAACCAAGGTGGAGGACTGGCATTACACACATTCACAAGTATTGTCAGAGTTTGAGGGAGGGTTTGGTAATCAGATAAATCTGTGCCGGGACCTAGTATTAAACCCTAGACCCCAGCTCATAAGTGTGACACCTTACCCCTAGACCACCAGGTCACCAACAACTCAACAGCTTGAGAGATATTTCTCAGAACTAAAAGAAAACATTTAATTATGTTTATAGTAGTGAGGTTGGATACATTTAGTTGCAATAGTATTTTTCTGTGAAAATTTGTGTTTCTCATCTCTTGTCTAAGGTAATGCAAATACATTTCATCAACATTCAAAATCCTGTATTCATGTTTTCTTGATGGTCTTCCATGAACCACGTAACGCTTTTTTCATATATTTTTTTAACCTCCTCCATTCTCCCCACCCTCCCCCCATCATACACCATTTAGATATTTAGCTTGAACCCTCACAACCAATGTTAGGTAACTTTTAACATCAAAAGTAAATGCTATTATTGAATAGGGAAGAGTTTGTGACACTAAAACAGGGACATAGATTTAATACAACTAAGATCCTTAATCTATGTTTACTAGGTAACACTGTGATGTATCCACCATATCCCCATGTAACACCATGTAGATATAAAGATCCCACATCCCTCCTTATCGACAAAGTTACGTTATTTATGGACGCCACCTTTGTATGTTTTAAGTACATGTTGCTTATTACCTGTAACCTTAGTAATTCGGGCGTATTCAAGCCTCAAATACCTGCTCACTTCCTATAAAGATAGCGTCTTTTCGAATCCTGGTGAGGTTGTTCCTTAGTTCTATCGTGGTATAGGTGACGCTGAAGTACTAACGAGTGATGTGAGGCTCACATTATAAATGCTCTTACAGACAATCACTTTTATTAAAATGTCTTAACAAATCACATTGTGCAACTCTCTAATCACGTAGTCTATCTAATAGAAAGTTTTATGATTATTAGGTTGAATTTCAAGAAAAAAACACTCGTATTTGCATGACTGTGGTATGGTAAATCACTTTATATCTGACCAGGAATTGATTTCCAGCCCCTGGTACAAGGTCAAGCACTTAAACTATCTACCCTGAGGAAACAGACAGGATTTTATTTAAGCTACTGATAGCCTGCTCTAACACTAATAAAAAATCATTTTCATTGTTTAGGGGGCGTGGAAGGAAGTATGAGAGTGTACAAACTTGCAATTTTCTTCCCTTAGAGCTTCTAAATTTATTTGGCCACCTATTAGAAATTAATAATTCCTTTCCGCAATTCCCTCTGATCTGAATTGCTAATGGCGATTTTGGATGAAATTTGTGGTTTCACAGAATTCCTCTGCTTTCTCACAGCCTTGGCCTCGTCTCTAACCCCCTACCCTAAACCGGAGAGTCCTAACCTACACCATAACTGAGTAAATTGAGGAGGTTCTTTCTCTACCCATAAATTGTAATTTACTTCTATGTCTTACAATCACGGGTAGGTTTGTCATGAATTTATTACTATTATTATTATTATTATTATTATTAGCATTCAATGTATGCGCAGTTATCTCAGCGTATCTCAACTATTTATTTATTTAAGGTATTTAACGTGCACTTTCTAAGCCGATATATCAGCACACGAGAATTTCTATGATCAAGAGTGAAAGGGCATACCAATTTGGCTGGGAAAGGTATTTTTATATTCCTTCTAGCTGGTTTTTTTTACACACCACAATCGACATGGGAACGACGACTTTACTTCCACTCTAAAGGAAGTTGTGTTACCGATATTTATCGCTCGAGAATAATCCGTCGACCCTGGCTGGGCTCGAGTCCCCAACCATTGGGTCCTGAGTTTTAATAGATAATGACCCTTATTTTTATACTGAATTTCTTGTACCAGCTGTGAGGTACTTAACCAGCTAACTTAACTACCAATGGTGATGAGAGGAATTTATGAATATATATTAAACATTATTCGCATATAGCAATGGTTCTCAAAGGGGGTGGGTTAGTGGTCTCCCAAAAGTACTGAAATAGTATTGGAAAATTTATAACCCATCCCGTAAGTGTTGCATTAAAATATTCTTGCTTTAGTTAATTTTAACTTTTTGTTTCTGTAGTAAATATATACAAAATAACATATTTAATTTAAGTACTTCCACTCCAAAGTGCTTTCTTAACTGATAACCTTATACAAAGGGAGTTGTCGCGGTTGAAATATTTAAGAAATACTTATATATAGACAGGGGTTGAACTATGTTTAATTTTATTTAACTTTTTATTACATTTTAATAATTACGTTTTTAATTTAAAATATAACATATTCTTATATGTAAGTTTATATTATTTAACTGTAGTATACTTTTTAATTACATGTATTGACATTTTTATAATGAATGCGTAATCTATATTAAGTGCACATCACAATTAACTTACATGCTTCGACTTTAGAATTTGTTAATTTATATAGTTGAAAACTATTTGGATATTCACACGCCTGCAGTTTCATCTTGACAGAATGAAATAGAGGAGCTAATCAGTATTCGAACCAACGCCCAAGTAATCTCTATAGAAATTGTCCCGGACTAATGGAGTGTCGACCTCTCTATAAAGTTTCTTTGTACCGCTAATATATTGCGAGAAACTTTGTGTCATTCAGTTTGTAAAGTTTATGAACCTTCTAACGTTAGTTCTAAAGTAATGTCGTAACTTAACTTGTAGCATTATTACTACGACTGATATTATTAAAATATATATTTAATAGATAAATGTAAATTTGAATCAAAATTGTAATTAAGTTTTTTTATTTATGCATTTAAACTATAAACTAAACACAATTCTTGTTAAATTTAATAAAACACAAGTGATTTTGTTTTAATCAACTGGATCACCAAAAATTATTTATTCTCGAGGAAATTAAGAGATTACTTCAACACAACATAAACTACGATTGATTAAAGAAAAATACGTGGGCACGTGAGCCAAGGTGTGATTCTTGTCAGATCTGGTTTGCCAGTGACTGAAAGTTTGGGATTAAAATGTTAGCTCTGTCAAATATGCGTGGTTTTCCATGAATAGTTTAACACTAGCTGTAGCCGCATTTGGGTGTGATTACTCTTAATTCCATTTTACTCATCCTTACCTCTTTGGTATAAATATTTGGATATTCTGGGTGGATAGTAAGACGCAATCCAGACAAAATAACAACTTGAACTGTGAAAATCTACTTTATAGAACCTAGATTCAGTATTTATTTTTACTGACAGGAAAAGAATAAATATTTCCTTTGATATTTGGGGAAATATTATAAGAAATTTGTGAAGTTCTACTTACTAACTTTTCTGGGTGTGTGTGCTCTTAGTTTTATCAAACTTTACCAAAATAACTAAATAAATTACACACATTCTATTGTCAACATGTTTAGAAAGTAAACATTTAATATCTCAAAATTAAAAACCCCGGTGGAAATGGAAACAACTCAACGGCTTACCATTAACATTAACGATTCATCAAACTCGGTTTAACGAACTTTCACTTCAATATATATAAAAAAAAGTTACAACTCAACTTGATTGCTCGATTTTGCTATGCGCGAGCTCCAAATCAAATTAAACAACGTGCCGCTGACGGGCAAGAGAGTTTGAGATGAGGCATAGCGACGGCCAATTAAAATATCCCTGAAGAGAAATATGACACGGGGAATTTTCCTAGCACTTGTTTTAAGTCATTTTTATTTAGCACAGGTCTATGTTATTTAAATTTGTGTCATTTACTTTTTCACAAGTTACTAAACAAATGGTACAGAAATGGTACAGAAATAGTTTTCCCCCCGATGCCATAGTACCCGTTCAAGCTATACACCTACAGTAATTACATATATGTTATAGGAAATGTAAAATTTTAGTGGAAGTTTACCCACATTTGAGTTAAAGTAAAATGGAAAATCATTTAGAAAAAAATATTCGTAAGTACACCTGATTGAGATTCAAACCTTAATATCCCCTTTACCAACAATCTAATCTAAGACTCTAACACAAGAGTGACGAGTTAGAGCAGCCAACCAATAACGCGGATAAATTGCGAGGTTAAAACTTCTAAACTTGAGATGAATTCATCAAACTTTCAAATGGTTATTTGATCCAACATACATAAACACACGCGCCAAAATGCGCACACACACATACACGCACACCCACACGTACACACACACACATACACGCACACACACATACACATACACGCACACACATACTTGCACATTTATGCATACACACACAAACATATATACAAAATACGCCATTCTTAGGCAAAAAAAAACTGGGCATAGCTCAAAAAACATATAACTTCTATCTATATTAAAATCAACATGTTACTTATACTTATTGTATATATTTCTCCAAAAAAGTTTTTATTTTTTATGTTTCGAGACTATGTTCAAGTTTTTAAACGGAATATAAAATTTAAACCTCAGAACTTGATATTAATTATTAACAATCTCAAAGAAATGTTTGATTCATCATACAATAAAATTAGTATATTTGAGAAAAATAGGGTCACATAAAGGTACGTAGTTCACAATCTGCTACAAGGATAGCGGGTACAAACCTGTTCAAATTAATAAAATTTATCAGCAATGAACAACACTAAAATAAGATGAAATACTTACAAATTAAAATTTGTAAAGCTTACAGGGGGGCTACAATAGGTTTTATTTTAATTTTATTTACACAAGTGAACCGATGTATGATTGTGATTATTTTTCATTGATTAGGAGCTCAGAAATATTTTTGCACAACAAAAATGGTTATCGCTAATCCAGTTCCTTTGTGATTAAAAGTATTCGATAATATGATAGTATTTTCAAGGCATTTATGGGCCGACTAATTTGTCATTTTATTTCGCTCAGACCCGCCTTGGTGGCGTAGTTGGCTAACACGCTGTCGTGTTGAGCTCGACTGCTGAGGACGGGGAGATCGAATTTCGAATCTCGGTCGGGTGAACTGGGGGTGGTTTTTTCTAAATGGTTTTCCACTCTCCTCCACGCAAATGCGGGTTCACTCCCTCTAATTCAACCTTACCAATTCCTAATCCATTTGTGTGATTAGTACTTAAAGCGTATAACCCGAACGGGTAGTAAGACGCGGTGCTTATAATAATAATAATAATAATAGTTACACTGATGACAACTTCATAGGTCAAAATATGAGGATTGTCTATTATCTAAAGAGGCCCCTTGAACAGTTTAAATTTGGTGTCAGTATTAGTAATTAATCCATCCAGATATTAATATATCAACAGAACAGCTTCCTTTACACACAAAAAAAACTTATATGGTTTCATCATGCATGTGAGCTATACCGACATAGTGGCGAAGATTGTGCCAACATTCCTGTATTGATATTTCAGTTTTTTAGACAGACGATGCTACTTTTTAAAGAACAAATTAAATAAAAACTAAATTATTCCAGTAGCTCCTCAATTATTGTCCTCACGAGGCTGAGTATGACCCCATTCCAGACTCATTGCTTAACAGAAAAATCTGAAAGCACCGGTGATCGAACCCGGGACCTCCGGATCTGAAGCCAGGAACTCCCACTAGACAAAATAGGCGGTCGTCCTTTTGACTATATAATAAAAAAAATTCGGTATGTGTTCTAATAGCTAAACATTCTTATTAATTTTTAATCGACAAAATATCTTATTTTAACCTTGTTAGATAAATAGCTTAGTTAAAGATCTATTTATATCAACCTGTTGACAAACACCTCTTCGTTATTGTGATATCTCATACCTATATAATTTAGTATGCCAGTGACAAAAAGTTCGGTGTTTGAATCCCTGCAGAGTGTATTTAGTGCGTTTTACCTAAAACATTCTCCATCCCCCCCCCCCCGCCCCCAATGATATGAATACTTTTCCTCTAAATTCTACCTTTCTCTTAGTGTAAATATTCGAACAGCCCGACAGCTAATAAAACTCACTGCAGACAAAATTAAACTACTTATTTATCAGCAGTACAATAACATACAATAACTACTAGTGACTTTAATTTATAAAATATGTGGTCGTTAATTAAAAGTAAACAAACGTACTAATCTTAAACAGAAATGTACTTATTGACCTTTTTTTTTTCACACTGAGAGTTTTTATGGACTTTTTTTTCCAATGCTTTGTAGTTAGTTTTTAATTAACACCAACGTTTTCCCATACATTAGTTTACTTTCAATTTGCTCTTTTCATCCCCTAAATGATATTTGTTGTTTTGTTAAAACAAATAAAAACAGATGTAAGAAAATACGATCCCTTTTTACTACTTCATCGTTTTTTGTTTGCCCATTTGCGTCACTTTTATTTTGCTGAAGAGGAAGGACGATTCGCCCCTATTATTTTAGAGAATAGTCCAACCTCCCGCTTTTATCCCCGTGCCCCAAAACACCAAAAAAACACAGTCTTCTATTTTTCCCATTCGTGCTTTCATATATATTTGGTCGTGTTTCAACTGTTCACTTTAATTGCTACTCTTTGGCCTCAGCTGTGTTTGATATTATCGCCATGTCTCTATTATTGTCACTTTTCTTCGCCTGTTTTTAAGTTTTTTTCTCCTTCTTTTGAGAAGCTTAGCTTCATAATGAACATTTAGTCCAGAATGGAACATTTAGTCCCACAGTATTTGATAGATCTTTATTTTCTTTGCTTGGAGAGCTTAGCCCTGATACCTACTGTCATCTTTATGTACCCCTTATCTTTATTTAACCTTCATAACTAGTAACTTTAAATGAATGATGTAAAAAGTTAATCCGTAACTTAATGTGACTGTTAAACTGAGTGGTTTCATTATACACCAAAAGAGTTTGTCTCTTAGACTTGTTCAAAGGTAGGGTCAAACAATATATTATTTTTTCGGATTAGGATATAATTCTCATCCTCTACACAGACTGTTCTTGCGCTGTTCAACGAGTTGTTTTCACTAGTTTTTTGGTTTTCCATTGAGTTGTATTCGTTAGTCGTATGATCGAACGATAGCATGTCCAAACATGACCCTTACTTTTGTTTTCTGCGCCACGTCCACTCAAATTGGAATATTTATTTTTAAATCCGCAGAAATAAACCACAAATTAGTCTAATTTACATATTTTTATAAATTTTATAGAATTGTACGGCTTTTTGTTTTAACACAATCGTAAGTATAAAGTAACAGAATAATGAGTAATTTTACAGAATGTAACAAATTGCATTGGTACAAATGCAGCCGTATCGTATCTTGTTTGTGTGTGTGTGTGTGTGTGTGTGTGTGTGTGTGTGTGTGTGTGTGTGTGTGTAAAGGTTACAGGGCAAAATTGGAAAGTCCAATATTAACTAAGACTGAGCTAGTGCTGCAATCTGTTAGAAAATCATGAGCATTTTATAATGCATTTTAAATAATTATGGTTTAAAAAGGTATTTGTCAAGTTAAAATTATAAAAAAAAATAGAAGTATTTTGGGGTGGGGGCGAGGGGGGGGGGCATTGTTGTCCTGGAAAATATTAATGTGATTTTTTTACCCCTTATATCCTTCATGTGTGTAATTTATTGAGAATAAATAATTATTCACTCATGTTTTTATTTTATTTTAAGCATTAGGTCCTATAAATTTCATGCAGGCATCCCGCCAACTCCACAATAACTCATGTGGCTCTCATTCGGAGGAAGGTTGGACATGGCTGGGCTAACGAGTCACTTTTATGTTAGACTGGATTGCCGGTGACGGAAGATAGTGTTTTGAATCCCGATCGAGTGTGCTAAGTTTTTGTTTTTCTACATTGTTTTCCGCCCTCTCTTCATACTAATAAAGGGTATATTTCCTCTAAAATTTTACCTTCTTCATTCCTATTCCATTAACATAATTATTGAATGAATACGTATAGACCAAACATGTACTAGAACGTTGGGGATGAACAATTTTTTAGTTTTTATACAAGCACATGAAAAACTTTCGTGGGGCTAGGAACATAAACAAGATACGCACATGAACCAATAATGTGGTTTTAAAAAAATGCAATTTATATACTCGAGAGGAAACGTGAATTATTAAATAGTGTCATACAAACAGTTTTTATTTTTAATTCATTTTAATAAATATATTTTTAAATTTTCCTATCACTACCACTAATAATAATCAAATTATATATAAACATTTATTTGAAGTATTTAATATACACTTTCTGAGCATACTGATTATTAGAGATGAACATTTTTCGGCAAATTTTGAATCGGAAATTTTCCACAATTGTGACTTTGGCGGAGGGATTATATTGTAGAAGATGTGGCAACTATAGCCTATTATACTTCAAGTGGGTTATCATAAGGGGGAATAGGGCTGGGTAAGGGGTAGGGCTAGTTATGAAGCACGGAGAATGGGGGGGGGGGGAGAAATGTCGGGCCAGCTTTTAATTATTTTTAATTAACTTATTGATGATCAAATGTTGAAGTATGATTTATGGACACAACGTGTCTATAAAGGCTAGCATTAATTTTTTTTACTACTTTTTTAGCACCGCGTCTTACTACCTGTTGGGGTTGTACGCCTATTTAATAATTACTCTAATATGTTAAGGATTAAGAAGGTTAAATTTAGAGGAATTGAACCCACGAGAGTGGAAAACTATTTAGGAAAACCACCCTCAGTGCAACCGACTGATATTGAACACCGATCTCCCTGTTATCGCGAGTCTAGTTTATTGCAAGAGTAACGCATTAGACCGTGTGGCCACCGAAGCTTGTTTGATGATATTTCCGATGTTAAAACCCTTTGGAGAAATTAATCTTAAGATTACGCGTTGACGTTTGGGATATTTCAGTTAATTTGGTTGAAATTATTTTACAGAAATAATTATTGAAAATTTTTAATTTTGAAAACTTTTCCTGAAAAAATAAAGGAAAAATTTTCCATCTCACCTCTCTACTGATTATATCAGAATTCAACTTATAAAGTATCTGGAATCCATCCATCCCCCGACCGTTAATTCCTCACTGTGAAAGGGGAAATATACATTTCATCAATGAGTCAAATTAGAAACTAAGCAATGCTAATGTTTTATTTTGTCTCCTTCTTTCTGCATTGGATCAATATGGGCTGCTATTATTATCTAACTAATGATCTATATTTACTTAGCTTCCATTGAACCTCGTTTATTAAAAGTATTCAATATTTTAAGGCCAAACGACGGTTCTTTGTCTCATATGACGTACTGTCTTTGTCTCTTTAAGGGTCCAATTAAAATATAGTCGATATGGCAAGTAATTGCGTCGGTGCACCGTGGACCTGGGTCGTCTCTTGATCGAGGGGAGTAGCGTGGAGACAAAATGGCACAAATTACCTGTGTCCTCCTCAAGTCAGACTTTTTTTACAAGTCAAGCTAACGAATCTTTTCAGGAATCATATTTTTTTTTTTTTTTGCCAGCGTCTTTTACCACGCGTTCCAATTACAGGATACGCATATGTGAAAGTTACTTTTTTTTGTGTTAGGGTTGAATTCTTAGGAAGTGATCCCGTAATTAAATGGTATTAGAAAAAAAATCCACCTTACACTAGACAGGGATTTGAACACCAACCGTCACCAGTGGTCCAATCTATTGCAAGAGTGACGCCTTAGACCATGTGACCACCGAAGTGAGTCACGCGTCTAATTACCCTTCACGGGACCACCATTTTAAAGCCAAGATTTTAAAATGTTCGCTTGTTTTCATGGTAGGTTCATTAGGACTGAAAGTTTCCACGTTAGACTGTTCTGATGTCAACCAGAAGATGAATAAAGTGCGCCGAGTGGAAAGAATGAGCTTAGAGTTAATCTCTCTCCTCTTGGAGGAAGTACCCAATGCCTGCTCCTCAAAGATAATGCAAGGCTTGATATATAAAAGACGGATCGTTGAAAAATTACATTGAGCCAAGAGATAAAAAAAAAGGTGACCGGATTATGGCTATACTTTGTCTTTTTGCTGTGGTGTGCATTCAAAAATAAATCACACTTGCTTTAGCAAATTGATTACAATTTTATTTATACCATCCCATCTTACTATCCAAATTTTACATGTTTTAAATACGCAGATGGGGTAGGGAGAAAAAAAGATACAATTTAGGGAAAATGTACGGTTGATTATTTAAGAAGTCATTAAAAAACCACCCATAGTTAAACCAGTAAGGATTATAGCCCTGTCTTCTATACTAGATCTAATATGTTTATTCCTAATTAATATCTTAATTTACTTTAGAAAAAGACTTGTTTACTTGGTTTCGGGTAAGATTTCGATATATATTACAGTAGCCCCATGGCTTCTTTGGTGCTGACTGACAGTTCACAGCTGACTTCTGACAGTCAACATTTAGGTATATACTAAAATCTTGACTGTCAGAAGTGACAGTTACTAAACACATGTTTTTGCAGATCATATGGTTTGGCGTAGGGATACATAATTTGGTTTGGTAATTTTTCAAAGCCGTCAGCTGTTAGTCATTACCAAAGAAGCTATATGGCTACTGTAGTTTGCTGATGAATAAATTTTGAAGATTCAAATTATTTTGAAAATGGGTATAACAATTTTTCCTAAAATGTGTATCTTGGGTGTGTTTGAGATCTAAATGACAAATTAAGCTGTATACTTATTTTGAGGGAGGAAATTCGGTTTTGTGTAGTTTATTGATTTTTTTTTAAATGTGATTATTTAAAAAAAAATGCTTTAACTATTTGGTTAAAAATTTGTATCGGGGAACTATTTTATATTATCAATTATAATGTATCTTCATTTATTTAAAATAAATTTATTTAAGGGTAATTTACTTAAGACAATATATAAAATTTGAATTTTTTGGAAATTGACCTTAAAAATTAAATTCAAAATAGGGATTTGCAAATAGTTTTTCATATATTCAAAAATAAGTTTTTTTACAAATAATAAATAATTTTAGGGCATTTTACAAATAATTTGTTATTGAAAATTTAAATATTGTTAAATTTGTTTTAAAATGTATGTACTCGTAGAAAGGGTGATTATTGTGATTAACAAGATGTGTTTGTTTTTCTGAGGAAAACATACTTTAGAGTAGTTTACTCAAAACCTATTTTTTGAAAATTATAATTATCTTCGAAGCAATAATACACAATATGAGAAAGTCTTTGCGATTGTATCGTAACATTTATTCTGAATATTTTCAAAAATGTTATTCACCTAGCGATTTGGCTTAAATGGAAATATATGATATAGGACACAGGATGCCAAATACAGATCCCTGAATCAACCCGAGTTCTTACCTCTTTCTTTCTTGACACTTCCGTGACACCCCCAGCATGTTCACTCGCATTATATTTATATATATATATATAGAGAGAGAGAGAAAGAGAGAGAGAGATAGATAGATAGATAGACTCCCCACAGACATCCTGTGGGAATCTACCAAACGTCATGACAGTTCCACACAATTTTCATAAATATTTTTAACTCCCTTTAAATCCACGTCTTGTCAATATTTTGAAGCTTTCATCATCCCCAATACCACTGGCTCGTCTCTAAACTAAAGTAGATGATATTCAAATATTTGTCCCCAGAGGATAATTCTCTTAGGTTCGATTGAAATGTGCTTGTGTTATTTTTCTGTTTTATTTTTTCACCGCGTGAGGCTGGCTGGACTCAGCGCTGTATTACCCACTAGGCAGACTAGGCACGTGCCTAGGGCGCAAGATATTTGGGGGCACAACATTTTAAAATAATATCAAATTGTTTAGAGCAGTGCCCTTTCCAAGATACGACGTCACAGGATGTGAAACCGAAACCCTTGTCTTCAACAAGCATTAACATAGTTCTCACTAAAACAACACACGTGGACTCAGCGCTAGTGTATTGTTAAGAGTTATGTTGTGTCTACTATTGTCATCTGTCGGCTAATAATTGAGTCAGATACAAACGCGCACCACCATTTTGTACTGTACATGGGTCACAAAATTATAAGGGATTCACTGTAAAAAGTAGCAATAAATAGGCCTACAACATGTTTTGTGTTCATTAACATACAACAGTATGATTTTTCGACGGGAGCGGGTTTATAGGTGTTGATGTGGGGATAGGGGTGGGGCTGCAACTCATGTCCTTAGGGGCGCCATATTTCCAAGTGCAGCCCTGGCCAGACTACTCGACTACTGCCTGATGGCAGGCAGTGACTTACTCTCATGAGTGAGTGGTGTAATTTACGTGGTTTGACGTTCTGATGTCCTGAGGCTCGTTTCACAGGGGCAAGTCTTATCAAGTGGCAATTTAATGATGTAGCCATAACGAAAGACCGACTAGTAGCTGTAAACATGGTTTCTTGAAGATATTTAATTTTATGATCTCCTGTCATCTTTTTCTCTGACAAGTGAATTCACTTGTATTTTAAATGAAAAAAAAAAACACGAAAAAAACACTGCACCACTAGCCGTTTGGGTAATAAACATATATATTAATTACACTAATGTGTTAGGGATTATTAAGGTTGAATTGAGAAGATGTACCCAAATTTGCCTTCAGGTCAAATAAAAAAATCACTTAGAAAACCCCGCCCTCAGAACGGCCGACCGAGATTCTTACACCGACCTCCCCGTCATCGGCAGTATAGGCCTATTGAGAATGACAATTTGAATTATTTGACCATCATGCGTAGGTGTTTGTCGAAGCTACACAAATAAAGTGACAAGTGAACTAAGTTAAAATGACCAAATTTGGAATACGCACAGTAAACTAAGATTTAACAGCTATTAATCACTAGCATTGAAAACATAGAACATTTTTGTAATCCAAACCAGTTACATATTTAAATATATTTTAAATCTTGAAGGGAATTTGGAAATAGGTATTTATATTGGTTTTTTTTAAATTTAAATTTAAATGTAATTTATTCGGTTTACCATTTACACCCTATGGCTTCTCTTATATATTTGCATGACTTGTTATTTAAAATCAGTCTATAGCTTCTGCGAGCATCTACATTCTACACCTCCTGCATATTTCCACCTTTTTTTTTAGCACCACGTCTTACTACCTGTTCGGGCTTTACGCGTATGTACTAATGAATATAATGAGTTAGGAATGAAGAAGGTTTAAATTTAAGGGAAATATATCCACACTTGCGTGGATGGAGAGTGGATTTTTTTATTTTTGAAAAACCACTCTCAGTACACCAGACCGGTATTTAAACCCCCATTTACTGTCATATGCAGTCTATTCTAGATTAGAGTAACGCCTTATACCATGTGGACACCTAAACGTTTCTCACTTTTTAAATGTTGAGTGATTTTTCTGTTAAAAGAACTGAATAAGATGATATTATGATATTTAATTTTCTGTAGCAATGCAACCATACTTGATATTCGTTGATCGAACATCCGCCGCTATTGTCGACTTGACTAGTCTTGGTAGAACATGTAATTTGTTAATGTAATAGCTTTGAGAGACAAAAAATTCGTAACTATGGTAGCTTGACCAAGATATGTTTCTTTGGGAAACTTGGCCAATAGGTACACGCAATAAAACAAGACGTGTAATCAAAATTATTACTTTAACAAAATTAAAACACGTGAAGTTCTAGGCTACAAACTTGTGAAACAAAACTCCGATCCATGCATGATCCTTACTTCCTTAGGGATTCAACGAGAAAAAAAAAACTAACATGCATGGACTTTTCTTTTGACTGTACTTCACAAGTAGTTACCGGCCAATTGATTCGTGTAACTTTTTTTTTTCTTTTACAAACCACTCGTTATTTCCACCTTACGGACAAGTGACTTCACCCGCCATGACACAAGACTTGTATCTTTGTAAAACAGTTCCTAGGTCGTACAAATGGCCGTGCCATTACTACCGATCCACGAAACTCACATTTAAACTATACTACTATGTCAGTGATTATAAAGGTAAAATTGAGATGAAATCCACCCAAATTTGCTTGAAGAAGGTGTTGAAAAATATCTTCATTCCGCCTACCACTATTCGAACGTTGACCTCTTAATTACTGGCAAACTAAATGTTCCATTTTAAAATCTTCAATCTTCAGTATTTTCTATTTTTTTATTATTTGAGATATTTTTTTAAGTTTATAGATATTAAAATATACCACCACACCAGGAAGTATTTTAATCTTTAGTTTTTTAATTCTTATCTCCCTTATTTTTAAGACCTTAATTTTCAAATTTCAAAAGCTCCTTACCTTAATAGTTAAACTGTCTTAGTTTATCTCCTGTCTGTAAAATTTAATTTTTTTTTACCATACCAAAATGTATTTCTCCTAAAAGCTTTGGAAGCTGTCATTTCACCGTACTACTCAATTTCACTGACCTTTGTTTTGAAATTTAAAATTATTTCCAGACAAATTTATTCCATGCTCCCACCGAAGCGAGAATATGTAAGATAAAGTAGATATTGATTGGCCTTCCTCACGGGTATCCCATTATGTTCTTCTGGAATGACCTTGTGATGTTTTTCCTCTTTGTTAAAATAAAACAACATAAGTCATCCAATGTATGGGAGTATTTTCACCAGATACTTCTAGATCTCTCCTCCTGAAGAAGTTTTAACGAAACAATAACAAACATTAGCTTTTGCTTTCGGACTTACTAATGAAGCCTCGGGAGACTTTGTCTTTAAAGGTTCGCTTCGGTCGTTCAACCACATCGAATAAAAGTCTCTTCGAAGAGAGAGCTTCCAATTAAGTGCCTCTTCCTTGAGAACGTTTCATCGTAATGGAGACCGAGGGAGAAATAGGATGAAAAGGGTCCACTGTATGTTTATGCCAAAGCAAAAAAAGTCAAATAAAAATAGCAAATTTGGTTTTCTATAGAATATAATAATAGGTTTTTTGCTATAAATATGGGGGGAGGGGGGAAGGGGGACTTTTAAAAATGCAGTTAACACTATTTTAAATCTATGGGAGTTTTAATGACTTAATTAGTGGTATATATATATATATATATATATATATATATATATATATATATACACACACAAGACAGTAAAATCATTTCGGGAAAACCACTCTCATTACACTCAACTGGGATTCGAACCCTGACCACCCCATCATCAACAGTTTAACCTAGCGGCTACCAAAGAGGGTGATAATATAAAATCCTATAGGCTATAATTCAATTAGGTTTTAAGATAATTATCTTTCCAAGAATTTGCTGATTAATTATTTTTTTACTTTCTCATATTAAAAGAATGTTCTCTAATCGTAAGTATTTTTGACCTCAATATTATGATGAAACTTTACGTTTTATGTGTGTTTGAACCCAATAAAGTGGATGTTACAATATTGTGTATGTTCCCCTGTCTATTAGCCTTTCTGTCTATGGCAACGAATCTGAAACGATTGGATGGATTTTGTTAAAACTTGACATACAAATGTATACCTCAAGATATTTTTTTACACTTTTACCCTAACCCCCAAATTAAGGGTAGTTTAAAAATTTATTTTTTTATTTTATTTTTTTAAATAGCTTTTAGTGAGTTTGTTTGAAATGTATATCTAAGGAGTGTTTTACATGAAAAATAAAACTTTAAACTTGTTCTTAAGGTAACATTCGTTTAATGGTTTACTGATCACTGGTTTTTAAAAAAATTGAATATTTAAAAAATGGCTTTAGTGTTGGTTCAAAAGTGTATCTATTAAATTTTTCACACTATTCTGTATTTATATGTAATTTTTACACTATGCTGTAAATAATTATATATACATATTTATTTGTTTTTCTAAAAAAAAAAAATATTAGTCTACTGAAAAACTGATTTCTGTACAATTTAATTTTTTTTTGTTTTTGTCTTACATAAAGTATTCTCTAAAGATTTTGATTAAAATTCGTAATGGGGGAATATTTTACAGGGTTGCCACGTACCTGAAATTTTGGGGAGGAAGGTGAGAATTGTAAACTGTTTTTTGTGTCTGTATGAAACCGGAAAAAACACTGGACATTTCGCAAAATCTAGTAAAAAAATACTGGAGTATTTGTTAATTTTAGGCATTTAATTGAAAGATTGAAATATATATTTATATACAAAAAAGTGAACTTAATAATTAGGCATGCTGATTCACACATGTCTCATTGTTCCTTAAACAAGCGTTGTGAAGCCACAGAAGATGTATTTCCCCATCGATCTATACTTATAAAATAACATGTCCTGATTGATTGACTGTCTGACTGACTGACTGACTGACTGACTGACTGACTGACTGACTGACTGATTCATCATCGCCGAGCGCAAACTATCAAGGCTACAAGCATGAAATTCGGACTGTATATTCATTTTGTTATGTAGGCACCCACTAAGAAAGGATTTTAGAAAATTCCACCCCAAAGGGGTCAAAATAGGGGATAATAATATGTATGATAATATATATGAAAGTCCGTCATTTTGAAAGTTACATAAACAAAATTTTGTATTTCGGTTATCGACGTAAAACAAATAAATACGTGTTCAGGAATTTTGGAAATTTTATTTAATAAGGGATGAAATAGGGGGTGAAAGTTTGTATCGGACTTGCATTATTTTTGATCTGAGGTCAAGTTATGGTCATCAACGTAACGTAATATTTTAAATTAATCTGTAAATACATATGTATATTTTAGTATTTGGATATAATCAACTTCCACACGAGCAAAGCAGCGGGCAACAGCTATCTAGTCTTATATAATCCTGCTTTAAACATAAGTTACATGACTTCCCACTTAGTTTGATGAAAAATTAAATTTTATTACTTTTTCATCAATCTAATTTGCCTTAAAAATTAGTTATTTCTGGAATACCGGGAAAACACAAGGAATTTGGTAATAAGGAGGTAGTGGCAATACTGTTTTACCTGATCACTAATAATTTATGTTTATTTTCCTAAGATAAGTTTAAATGTAGGTAGACTACGACAAATTATGGATAGCTTGAACTTTTTGAAATTGGCTTTGAAAATATATTTGAATTGAGTATATGGAAATAGTTTTAGTGATAAATTAGAACGTTTTTATCTTTACGGATTAAAAATAATTTTAAGTTTGCTTGCAAATAAATTATTTTTGAAAAATTTAATTTGATAAAACTATATTTGATCAATTTGGTTTAGTTCGATAACATAGGCCCTATAAAGACTGTTTATTGTTATTAATAAGATGATGATTGTTTTTATGAGAACAACTTATTTAAGGGTTGTTTAATGAAAACCTATCTGTGAAAATGTGCTGCCAAGATTTAATATACAAAATGAGAAAGTTTTTGTGATTGTGTGTTACAATTTATTTTTAGATTAGATTATTGCATGTATTTTAATTTCATGCTATTGAATACATATTATTGATCAATTTAATTTGAACTATATTTATTATTATTTAGCATCGCGTCTTACTACCCGTTCGGGTTATACGCTTAAGTAGCAATTACGATAATGGATTAGGAATTGGGAAAGTTGAATTTAAAGGAAGTGAGCCCACATTTGCGTGTAGGGAGAGTGGAAAACCATTTAGGAAAAACCACCTCCTATGGTTAACCCGACCGAGATTCGAACATTGATCTCCCCGTCCTTGGCAGTTGAGCTCAACATGACTAGCGCGTTAGCTAACTACACCACTGAGGCGGGCCTGAACGATATTAATAATCATATTAGAATATATTTAATAATGGCAATTTTGATAGTATTTCATACTATATTAAATTTCTGATTACTACCTCTAACCAATAATCTTGCTGTTGCTCTAAGTGTATATTCGCTTTATAATAAGCACACGTGTATTGATACATCATCTTTACTGCTGCCGTCAGCCATCGTAAACCTACTGCCCCTTTTCCGACTCATTCCTATTTCATCCACCCTATACAATAAGACTCCTGAAAGTCCCGTCGGAGTCTAAACATCGGATATCGAAGACCGTTTGTTGAAAGAAGGAAAGAAAGTACACCGCATCTTTTCTTGGGGGGGGGGGGGAGGGGTGCGGGTAGAGTGAGATGACTACCACAGGCCCCCGGGGGCAAGGGGGTGGTAGGAGGAAGCAGGGTGTACTTTCTAAGGAAGTAATTCAGAAACCGCCCAGACGACTCTCGCTGTAAGAGGGTCTTCCAGTTGAGTGTGCAGTAGGGCTTATCCATCCACAAAAACATATACAAAACAATATTTTTAAAATGCCAAATATTTTGGATCTCGTAAAATGACGTTACATGTTGGTTTTACATTTTATCTTGAGTTGGAACCAGAGGCATAACCGGATTTTGATTTTTTTAAATCTTTAGTGAGGGTGTGAAATTGTTGGTAATAATTAAGTATATGAAAGTTCGAAAAATCTTTTACAGAGGTCAAAGGCAAATTTTTAAATTTTGCAAATCCTTAGAAGCTATTAAAGCAATGTTTTCACTGTAGCTGGAGGCATTTTCTCATAGTTAATATAAAGTTTTCTTAAACTGTTCACAATATACCTATATATATGAATTTTCCACAAATATATATTATAATCAACCAATAGATCGTAATGTTTTGTTTTTTCCTTAATGCAAGTTCGTGCTACGCTATTATCGATAGGAATGAGAAAGCTAGAACTTGCACTAAATATACCAGCTGTTGAATTGAGGAAAAGTGGGAAACTATCCAAGCAAAAGCACCCTAAGTACACCCGGCCGGGATTCAAACCACAAACTTCCTGTTTCCGGTATATATTATGCGATTGACAACATATTATGCTAGACAGATAATGCGAGTAGTATCTTATTTTACTTTTAGTGGATACAAATAAGGCCATATTATTTTTGGTACCACTTCTTACTACCCGTTCAGGCTATACGTTTATGTACTAATTTCGCTAGTGGTTTGAGGGATTGGGAAGATTATATTTATAGGAAGTGTACCCTCATTTACTTGGAGGGAGAGTGTAAAACTATTTTGGAAAAACTGACCTCTGTGCACCCTACCGAGATACGAAGTTTGATCTCCCCATCATCGACTGTATAGTCTACTAAGAGAGTAGCGCGTTAGACCACGTGGCCACCAAAACCTCGAAGCGGGTAGGACCATGTAATCGTCAATCAAAATTTGGGTTGTTAAAATAAATAAAAATTGTTTTAGTAACTTTTGCAACTTCCAAAAAATTATTTTACTGAGACTACTCTTAATACCTTTTTGTGTCTTGAAGAATCTTTAAGAGAATCTTCATAATTATTGTAGACTAGCCAATATTAACAAAATATCTTTATATCTAGCTTTAAATAACAATTTTGACATCATCTGTGAAAATGAGAGAACCATAATACATCCTATGGGATATATATGATAAGATTCATAATGTGAGCTTAGTATCTTATAATGGTGGGTTTGAAACGTTATTTTAAAAATTATGTTAAAACTGAAAAAAAATTACCCAATTATGCTTATGCTTTTATCGTAGTTTATCATTAGCACCGCGTCTTACTACCCGTTCGAGCTGTACGCACTTACGCTAATGTGTAATGGTAGGGTGATTGTGAGATGAAATGAAGGACCTACAGTTTAACGTGGGATCCGAACCACGGTGGAGGCCTGGCATTCCACACATTCACAAGTTGTGATTAGTACACGTCTTGTCAGAGGTGAAGGAAGGGTTGGTAATCAGATAAATTTATCGCATTTGATGCTGTATAATGCTATAAGTGATAGCTACAGAACATGATCATTTATGTATTCGTCTGCCTTTCTTCACTAAATGCAGTATATAAGGTTCATTATCACCTAGGCCTACTCTGTTTGAATGTTTTTAGCATTTTGTTTTTTGAATAATAAAATAATATACTTTTATAAATAAACAGTCCATATTTTAAGAAAATTGTTAGAGGTATCCCATAATATTTTCACCGTTACATAAATAAAGGTTTTGCAAATTTAATGAAATTCAAGGGGTGTGACAGAAAAACCTAAGTTAAAAAGGAGACGATATAGTCATAAAATAACGTGTAAACTTTCAAACAATATTCTTTCTAGACCTTAAAACTATAACTTTGAGAAACCGCAACAATTTTTTCCCACATAACTTAACTAATATAATATAATATAATATAATATAATATAATCTAATAGGATGAAGTAGATTAAAAAACTAACATGATTAAATACATATAAAATCATCAAATTAATGAAAAAAAACATTGTTACAATTTAAATGTACGGCCAAAAAACTATGATCCATCTTACCATTACTATGACCATTAATTACTATCCAAATACAGTGTTGATAAAAATACGTTTTACCAACAGATACACATTATTAATTCTCTCTTAATGTTAACAAATATCTTTAAATTTATAATAAATTTTAAAATGTGAATAAATGGCATTTAACAAAAGTGGACAAGCAAACAATAATATCGCTCCGATTTAGTCTGGTTTTCCAGTAATAGGGAGTCAGAGTTACTATCCCGACTGAGTGCTATGCATCTTTTTTCCTGTATTATTTTCCATTTTATATACACAGAAATATGGCTAAGTTTTAACTTAATTATAAATTCCCTATCCCTACCCCATTTAGTTAATATTCGGATAGCCCAGACTCGTAGTAAGACCCAGAGAACGTAAAAAATAATAGTAGTAATTATAATAATTATTGCCGCTATTAGAAATGTAGCAGACATGTATTTATGCCTCATTGCACCTTAACAAGCTGGGTCACTAGTCTCTACACTGTATACTCAATGCCCTTTTGGGGTTTTACCTACCCACTAATCGTGCAGTATAGAAGAACAAGGTTACCCCATTGAAGCGATACTCAGGCGAATAATGTGTTAGTATTACTTTTTCTAAAACCCATCGCGTGTGAAATGAGTCGTACGTGCACCACTGGAACGTGGAATAGTTTAGTTTGCTATCTGACGCGTGACATAATTCACCCATTATCTCCCTCCCTTATGTAATGACTATACATCCATGGCGTGGATATTTATGTAGTAAATGGGTAGACATTTGTTTTATACAGTTGTGAAAATTATAATTTATAGATACTCTTGTATGTACTCACACTTCAAGACATGTATGTGTTCAAAAGCTCTCACTATTGCCAGATGGTATCAACAGTGACCTTTAGGGGTCATCCACAAATCATATTAAGCAGAAGGGAGGAAGGGGAAGGGAGGGGGCCAAGACTGAACTGTAGCTATAATGTCTACAGAATGTTATATTATGGGGAGAGTTCTACATAATACAGATATTATACTTTCTAATGTTGAAAATGTATTATTGTTCATGGTTACTCCGTTAATAAACATACTTATAGATAACTTCCGAATCAATTTTGTATAAATCTGGGTATCTTTTTTTAGTGTCGCATAAGCTTCCCTATGAAATAGTTACGTTTACTCTTATTGTGAAAAGTTACGTAACACAGGTTAGTGTGGGGATTGAGGAAAGAGGGGGGGGGGGGGGGGTTAGTTTTCTTAACACGGTGATCTAAACAGTTTTTGAATACCTGCGAAGGGTATCCTGGAATTTTATTTTTTCTCTCTATTTAAAAAGTTTGTCAACAAATGCTGCTTTTATCGTGACAGATATTCAATAACTCTTGATATCACTGGGTGAAGAAATTTTAACTAAATGTTTCTATTGAAGTAATATTTAATTTATTATTGACAAAAAATGTTTGCTATAAAAACTGATAAAATCACTGACCTTTTCTAGCGTCCCCTACATTACCACCATAGAGATACCTTCAACATAAATTATTTAAATTAAAAAAAATTCTCCGGGGCAACAACAAGTACTTATATTATATAAGAGTTAACTTACAGACTATGCAATAAGTAACTAAAGCATTTTGACTAGGAAGAAGACTACTCAGGCGATAATATGTTGTTTTTATAAATTCTAACTGGAATTTCTTAAATGATTTTATTAAGTCTCTCTCTAAAGCAGCAAATACTAGCTTTACTCTCTTGAGCAATTTGATAGGTTTGCTATTAGGGACTTCTTTTTAATATAGGTTTTATTTTTAAGTGTAGTTTTCATGTTATTGATCCTTTTATGGAGTTTGCAGAGGGTTAACGACTAACCTAAGTTCTTATAAAAAGTCGTAACATTTTTAAGGGTTTTGTTCTTTATATATACAATTTTTTTAAAGTTTGATAAATGAAACCTGATATTTGGTGAGAATTCAGGTCACATTTTTATTTCCACAACAAAAATCTTTAGTGCTTCGTTTTGCCCTCCTCTCTTCACTTTTTCTAGATCACTTGTTTCCTTTTTATAAGGTCTTCGCTCTTTATCAACACCGCCCAAAGAGCACGTAAACAATTAAACGATCTCCACTAAGAACACTTTAGTATGGATGTTCACAGGGTTTCCACGCATCCGGGAACCAGGAAAAAACAGGGAGATTCTTAGGTCTGACAAAACAATGAAAACTCAGGGAATTTTACAAAATCAAGTAAAAAAATAATTGGGGTTTTTAGTTTAGTACATTTAACAAAAAGCTTAATATAATAGGTCCTCAGATACTAGAAAAAGCAAACTGAAGAATTAAGCCTACTGATTCAAACATGTCTTAATACCCCTTAAACAAGTGAGAATACATACTCGTATTTTGTCACTTATCAACCCATCGATCACAAATCATTCTGTTTTAAATATATGTTAGCTGACACAATAGACGGTTTGATGAATAATAAAATTTGTTTAGGTACTATTTTCTTCAATCCTCCTGGAAAACACAGGAAGTTTTATATTAAGAAAATATTAGCAACACTGGTTCAGCTGACATGGGAATAGTTTTAAAACTGGGTGTCATATGTCGAGTAAGGTTAATTTTGAAACGACTACTAAAAAAAAAAAATGAAAGATAAGTTTCCAAGTAAAAGGTAAATATTTTTATTAATATTAAAAAATATATTATGCTCTCACCGTTTGTTAAAAACCAATACTTAAGGTAGGGTGGTGTTTTAATAACCTAAACATACCTTTTTAGTGCAAAATTAATAAAATATGTCTTCGATATACTCATAATATAAATTTCTACTCATAGTATTCTCAATAATTCTTGAATATCTGTCATGGCTATAGCTGAATTCAAATTGGAAATTTTTTTCTTTGACTAGT
The DNA here is from genome assembly GCA_039000515.1 of Timema cristinae. NCBI lineage: Eukaryota > Metazoa > Arthropoda > Insecta > Phasmatodea > Timematidae > Timema > Timema cristinae. The sequence continues at coordinate 109,100,621 of JBCFYV010011172.1, forward strand.
ATTTATGTGTTTGAATTCAAAGATGCTCATGACGAAGATTCAAAAAATTTTGTAGCTACTCATATGTATAGAAAATTAAACTAAATGTACTGTATCCACTGAAGCAATATTGATTTTGGTTAAAAACTTGATCACAAAATATGTAAAAACATGAACTTTAACTCGCCACCTCACCTTAAAATTGGGTTAGTGTTAAAATAATATTTTGTCTTTTTCTTAGAAAATCGCATCCATCACAAATTATTTCAAAAAATTTCAGATATTTACTGACCAAATTAAACTTATTTAATAGCTATACAAAAACACTTAACTAGAAATAATAGGTTAAACCTTTAATTTATATGTTGTGCACATTAAGCTAGTAGGGATGAAAAGATAGAATTTAGAGGAAATGTAATCGTATGGAAGAAGAGTGAGAAACAATTGAGGAGAAACCATCCTTAGTACACCTGTCCGCCCTGTCATCGGTAAACCAAATATGATCATATTATTATTATTATTATTACTGATTCTTACTACCCGTTCGGGTTATACGCACTTACGCTAATGTGTAATTGTAGGGTGATTGTGAGATGAAATGTAGGACCTACAGTTTAACGTGGAATCCAAACCACGGTGGAGGCCTGGGATTCTTAACACTCACAAGTTGTGATTAATACACGTCCTGTCAAAGGTGAAGGAAGGGTTTGGTAATTAGATAAATCTGTGCCGGGATCTCTGATTAAACCCTGGACCCGAGCACAGAAGTTCGACACCTTAACCTAGACCACAAGGTCACCGATGATGATTTTGTTTATGCCTTAACTAAAATGTCTACCGATGCAGGAAACCACACTTTTTTTTTACATTGCTCCTGTTCAGATTTCACGTGTATGTACTGATTATTGTGAGTTAGAGATAAGGAAGTTTGAATTAAAAGGAAGCATACCCACATTTTCGCGGAGAGAAACCGTTCAATAATTTGGGGGAGCCAACCCCATTACACCCGACCATGATTTGAGCCCCAATTTCCCTGTCACCAGCAGTCTAGTCCAACATGGAAGTGAGACCTTCTTACACCATGTGGCCACTAAAGCCGATAACGACACTATTATTTGGATGATAAGATATTATAGTAGATCAAACGTATTTTTTTAAATTTATAACAAGGAAAAGACCAAAACTAATATAGATAATATAGATTAATTCCAATTTACTTTGTGATTTTATAAATTATTATGAAATATTTTAATGAATATAACTATAGCTGTCCAAATTTCAGTTTTCTAGTTGATCCCACACCAGATGACAGCCTAACTTGCTCTCATGTTGTCCAAGCACTTGAAACATGGCTATAATATTACCTATATACCTTCCCTCATGTTTATTAAAGTCAAATGTTGTGTAGGACAATATACATTAAGTGAACTTATATGTCAATCTCAATGTCTTTTCTTATATTTGATAATATTTTTAATAATCGAAGGAATTTAATTTTACCTAGCCTTTGACTATTATTAGCATTTTAAAAGTTTCGCTTTGTCTTCGGCTAGCATGTGAAGAATTACTATCTTATCTCCAACCTACCCAATTTATAAATTAGTAACAACCTTCCCAATATTCGTTCTAACATGCTTTTGTCACTAAATGTTTGTGAAAAATATAATAAAATAATAGATTAATATTAATTAGGTGACTTCTAGTTCAATGATAAGCTTGAAGGCGATGAAACCACATATTTTAAACTACAGTAGTCCCATGGCTTCTTTGGTGCTTGCTGACTGACAGCTCACAGCTGACTTCTGACAGTCAATATTTAGGTATATGCCTAAATTTTGACTGTCAGAAGTGACAACTGTTAAACACATGTTTTTGCAGATCATATGGTTCGTTGTATGGATACATAATTTGGTCTGGTATTTTTTCAAGCCATCAGCTGTCAGCTGTGAGTTGTCAGTCAGCACTAAAGAAACCATGGGGCTACTGTAGTTCATATTATATCATATTATAATGGCTTTTATGTAAATACGTATACAACATTCATATCATATACCTACAAATTGTATCCAATCGTGAAGAAAAAGTGATTTTGATTCAATTAATGTATGGCGTATCAAGTGTGTCTTTAAGACAACAAATAAAACCTTCTTATTGGACCTTTTAAAGAATTGTATAAAGTAGAATTATAAAAAGTGAAATGTTTCTTTTTGGGTAATAAACTTAGAAATATCTAAGATTGAACTTTTCAAACTATAAATACCTTCTTTGTACCCTTCTGTAAATCAGAACAACGAATAGAGTTCGTTAGCAAAATATGTTTGAGGACATTGTTTCTGCCTGAATTTAATACCTTCCTCTCACTCTATTTGTACGTCTTTTGTTTGAAGACAGTTTTTATTACTTCTATATACTCTAATGTTCCACAGAATCAGATAAATAAATAAAAACTTGCAAAACATTTGAGATTGGAAGATTGTAATGATTTCAAGGCTGACATATTTTGGTTTTCAGTCTCTGCAAGGAAATTTGTAGCTCATCAATAGAATGTATTTCAGACGGTTGGGCATGTGGAATAAATGTTTGGCACGTCTAGCATAGTTTACCGATGACGATTATGTCGGGGCTGTAATCCTGGCCCTTTTAATTTGGCATGGAACTGCAGAGCCATGGGAACAAACGGTTACCTTCAAGAATTGTTTATTGTTTTGCAATTTTATTTTTGGAAATGATTTGTTCAAGAATAGAAGCATGTTGATTAATTAAAAATTTTTATATAGACACCACTTCTATAATTTTACAGTGATCAAATATAGATAAAATTGACATTTTTCTATATAAAACTGCCTGCTGCATAAAAAAAATAGGAAAATGTAACACTTAATAAACATCGATACATTATCTTGGAAGGGGTGTTGAGAATATTAACATATCAGTTTCCTCGAAATAGAGTGAAATTTCTATTGCCAAACGCATGATTTTTCCGCAAGTCCTGTCTGGTAGCTAGCGCCATCTACGTTTTCCGTGATCCATCTGTTCTTGTTGGCACGGAAGGATACTTTGATTGGTTGTGAAGCCACGTCACGCCTTTCACCCTCCCACCCACCATCCCACAAAGTAGGTCTTAGACTTACACTCGACAGGGCCAAGGGCCTTAAGTGATTATAAATGGATGGTATAAGGTCTGTGTGAAAAACAAAGACGCAACAGACGCTTGAGTTTTATTCAAAAGTAGTAGACTCCCTCTAATGGGGTGTATTTCTGCTAAAAAAATTATAAAAATTTATCCTTAATATGCCTACTATTTTTAGATTTGTTTAGGTTTTTATTTACTTTGAATTAAATATTTTTATTTTAAGTTTTAAAATAATTTAGATAATATGAAATTCGTTAAGATTGGATTACAAAATATGAAGAATTCGTATATATGTCGTCTTTTTTTATAAGCGTTGCGTGATATCTATTGCACACAGAGACCTAAAATTTAAAAAATAGTAGCCTCTGTGTACTAATATGTACACATTGAAACAGGGATTATAAAATCTGGATTTGATTTTTTTTTATTTATTAAAAACTTGGCTGGAAGAAATAAAATGGAGAGATTTTGTTGTCTGTTTGAAGCAAATAAAAGCTTTGCTGGGGGTAACGCTGGATACTTTTGCTAGTAATTTATAAAACTATTTAATTATTTTTCTTCTAAGAACTCAAGTGTATAGCGTCACTTTTGTAGAAAGTTGTTTAAATTATTGTTCAGTGACTTTTTATTTGTTTTAATAGATACTCTTCTACCGTCTACTTAATTTTACATTAAAAAAAATCATATTTTATAATGTATTATGTTGGTTCTTAAGGTTGATATGTCTAAGGCGTTAACCTCGCAAGATACTTGACTGTTTTATTATTTCATATCCGATTTGATCGAAAGCATCAATAAATGATACTCGTTAAATATAATCAAACTACACTATCTAATATCTGTAGAGCTGTATCCATTTTTGAGATGACTTAAAAAAATAATCTCAACTTAATAGCGATATTTAACTAAGCTATCACTTAATAATGTTATTTAGGTAAGTAGGTGTGAGGAATGTAGAACTTGCCTGGAGTAAAATTGGAAAACTATGAATAACTACCCTCAGTACATCCGGCTGTGATCAGAACCCTGACCTTTCTGTTACCGTCAAATCAAACTATAAAAGCTTGACGTTTAGTCCACATGTCCTTCGCTATGAGTGATGAACAATTAAACACAGACAAAGCATAGCTCACGGCTAATTAAATGTGAATATTAACTAGTTTCCAATATAGTTTGAAAGAATATTAACAAATTAATTCAAACAATATATATCTACACCCAGGGCTGAATTTGGGGAGGGGGTGGCGACTTAATGTTTGGTGGACCCCCCCTGCCCCCCAAAAAAACTCAGAGGATAAAATGCACAGCAAAAAGTACAATTCACCAAATTTACACAACCAGCCAGCTTACTGCATTTAATTGGAACTAAGAAGTTAAATCATACATAGAAAGGTATAGACATATTGCATTCTGTAAAGATGCAAAAATAAGATAAGTTAATCGTAATTGGTCACAGTACACTGGACGTTGTTGATGACAACATTTCAAATACTTTATCAACAGTATCAACGATAATTATTAATCACATAATCATCACAATTTTTAAAATAAAATGGAGTAATCCTTAGTTTAATATTTATGTGTAAAAGAGTGCCCCTCTTTGGCTGGGGGACCCGGGAAAATTGTCCCTTTTGCCCCTTTATAAATCTGGGCCTGCTTACACCGATGGGCCCACAGTTTAAATGGTAGGCTCATTTAGTCTCGTCTGTTGGTGGTGGAGATAAAAGTGTAAAGATTCCCGGCTTCATTTATTGATATATTTTTTTGCTTAGTGGTTTTCATATCTTCCTTCACGCAAATAAAGATAAATTTAATATAAAATAGGTCGATATATTTTTATCGCTATGACTTATTGTTAATCTAAATACGTATAAATCCAAACGGGTGTTTTGAGACCCGGTGAAAAATGAATTACTCCACAAATATTAGACTACATAATCTACTTTCATACTAGCTTTGTGAAATAATTAAAAAGGGTAGGTTTTAGTTTCAATAGTTTATAAACTTATTTAATATTAATTCATATATTTCGTAATAAGCACTGACCCCCGCACATTGTTTAGTTTTGAGCAGCTTTATTTAATGTACTGTAAGTAGGTCTCATCTACTATTCCATTGTGGTGTTGGAATGGAAATCTGTCTATTTTTTTGCTACCGTCACAAAAGTCAACATGCTCTTCCTTGTTTCATCCTCTATATTCGTTTTCTCTTGATCTTTCTTTTGTCATGTTCTATTTAGACATGCAGCTCTTTACTTACAAAGAGTACAGCAAAAAAATAATATCACTCACTTTCTAATAACCAGCGGCAGACATTTGTTTATTTTAGACTAATATTTTTGAATACAAGAAAAGTTTACGTTAGCTAGTATTTACAGGCAGAACAAATGAATGTTAAAACATGAGTAGCTATGTCATTTGTTTGTGCAGCCAGCTAAGCAAATGTATAATCGTTCATTACTTTTTTTTTAACTTACTTGTGTTGTTTTAGAGTAGTTGATGACTTACAAAGCGATAGAAATAAATTTTGTTTTGACGTCGTTAAACCCCAAAGAATTATTTTACATATTTAAGCAAATGTTAATTATATCTTACTCAGCCTATCTATTTACATACATTTCTAAAATATTATTAATTTGGTGTTTCAATTTGAATTTACGATACACATTTAATTTTATGTGGTAACATTTTTTAATACTGAAGGTACAGAAATAAGTTATAAGTTCATACTTAAAGTTTGATAGAAGTTTGGTCACTATCTTATTAATATTATCTTAAATAATTAATAAAAAGTAAATTTTGATAGTTTTGTGGTTAAGAAATAACTGGGTTTAAAATACATAGTTAAATAAATTACAAAAGTAATATATATATATATATATATATATTACAAAATAATATATATATATATACAAATAAATATATTCAACACTAGAACTCGAGAACAACATCCTCAAATTTAAACTAATTTATTGTATATACAAATATGGATTCAGCCATGAATTTGAAAAATCTTAAACACTTTTAAAAAATATATCTCTTTCTGGTTATAGATAAACAATGTAAGATTTTACATAAATCGCTAAGAGATTCAAAGTTCTTTTACTATAGTGGAATCTCTGTAGGAACGTACGCATAGTTGAACACTATAGATAGTACTAATAATAACATAAATAAGTAGGTTATAACTTTTAAACGTAAATAAGTTTTTGTTGAATTGATTTTTCTTCTCACCACAATCCTACTATATATCAGTTATTAAAGCTACACATTAATATTCATATGACAAATCATTTTTTCCTACATTTATCACGTTTTACAAATCGTATCAATGCCAAAAACACAGTTAAAATGATATAATTAATTCGTTTATATATTTACTCTCAACAATTTTTTGTTTATGTTTTAATCCAACATTCCTGTCTTGGTTCTATTATAGTTAAGGGCTGACTAATAGAGCTGATCTAACTTGACTGATAACGCAACAGTAAGATCTGTTACTAACTACTTCTTAGGAAGTTTTGCTGAGACAAAATGATACGGACAACATAGTTCCAGTCAATCTATAAAGCTATAATGAGAATCTAACAAGATTAAACCCCACTCTCCTCTCTAGTCAAAAAGTGCTAACTTTTCCCATTATTTAACTACTTTTAAATTTTATAACACTTCGTAATAATCGTACTCAATGGCATGGACATGGTCTAGTAGGATTTAACAATAACTGGTGGACGATCGCTGAAACTTGTCTCCCTGGTTATTTATTTTAGTTTGTATCTATTTCAATAAACTGAGAGTACATATTTTTTACACTGAATTTTTTGTTAATATAGAATGAATAAATCATTAAAAAAAGTCCTAGGCTCGTTATAAGGGTGTTAGGTTAACATACTTCTAACAGAATATTACTTTGTATTCTCCTATATATATATTTGTCCGTTCGTAAAAAATTGGTGTATATATATATATATATATGTATATATTATTATATTTATTATATATATTATATATATTATTATATTTATTATATATAATATATATATAAAATCATCATAAACAGTGTCCAGTCACTGGCTGGATCTGTTTGGAACATAAGCCTCTCCATAGTCTCCTTTCTTCCACAACATATTTCCCTCCACCTTGAACCAGTCATCTCCTCTCTCCTCCACACTCCTCCTTACGCCCTTCAGCTATCTGTCCTTTGGTCTTCCTCTCAGTCTCCTACCCCCCCAACGATATCCAACATCCCCTTGGACATTCTTTCCCTCTCCATTCTTCTCACAGATCCATAACACCTTAGTCGTGTCTTTTATATCCTGTCTTGGACTTGCTCTTTCTTTAATATTCCTCGCACACTCTCATTTCTCATATTGTCAAATTTTATCACGCCAATCCTGTTTCTCAGAAATCTCATTTCACTCGCTCGCATTTTGTTTCTATCCTGTTCCTTCACTACCCACGTTTCTACAGCGTACGTCAATATTGATAAATCACTCCCTTGCACATGTCTGGCATAACCCTGCTCCAAATCAGGCTTCTAACACTTCTGAAAAATGTCTCTGCTAGCCTTCCTATTTCTCTTATTTCTCTCCTGTTCCTTCCACTCTCCTCTACAATACTGCACAGATAGACTACTTGAAACTTTTACTATCTTCAATTGCTCCCCTCTCACTTTCACGCCAATTGTACCTGTCCTCCTTCTTGTCATGATCACTATCCCCTTTCTTACATTAAACCTCATTTCATACCGCTCCACCACTTCTTCCCAAACCTCCAGCTACTCCTGAACGTGTTCCTCCTCCCTACACTTTACCATCACGACATCTGAAAACACCATCACTTCCATCTTTCCCTTCCCAATTTTTTCTACCATTTCCCTTCATTATTTCGTACAGATCGTAATATAACTCAAACCCATCTGTCTTCTCCTCTCTTATTTTCACACAGCTCACACTACCCTTGCACATATTCCTCACTCTTTACGGTCTCATCCTGCAATCCTTTTTTTCTCCAGCGGTTTCAATACTCTTTCTCTGCACATTCTGCCCTTTGCTTTTTCAACATCCAAGACAACTATTTTATGAAAATTGGGATGTATATAATATATTACTATAAGTATACAAAGTAATCTTCTGTTACAGGCATGTTAACCTAACACCTCATACAAGCCGAGGAAAATTTTCTTATGATTCATTTTTGATATATTAAAATAAAATGAATATAATTTGAGAATAGCCTTAACCATATAATACCAAAAAAAATGTACGCCAAGTTTATGGAAACTGGGATACATAGATATAGCATCAGAGAGCCCGAATGCTATGAACTTGTATTAGATCTACTTTCACGTACTCATATGTGAAGTCATGTAATCTGAAGCTGTAAAATTTGATTTAGTTATACTTTCAATACCTATAAAATAACACTAATATATAATATAGTGAAATGTTATAAATTTTGAAAGTGGCCTGCTTGATGGCCGCATGGTTTAAGGTGCCATTCTTGCAAAAGACTTGACTGCCGATAACTGCCGATGTTCAAAACCCAGTAAGATATGCTGAGTTGTTTTCCTATATGCTTTTTCACTCTACCTCCACGCAGATTCTGACGCACTTAATATAAATTCAATTTCCCCATACCTAACTCTTTAGTGTAATTAGTATATATGACGTGTACAACCTGAACAGCTAGTAAGAAGAGGTGCTGAAAGTAAAAACTGATAAAGTTGACTGTCAAAAAATATGTTTGTATTTGTTAAAAGGGTTTCAAATGTCCATTCCTAAGAATATCAAGGTATACTCAGACAATACATTGTCTGTTAATGATAGGTTTTTACCTAAATGACAGTTGAAAAATCATGTTTATGTTTTGGGTTGCCAACATTTGTAATCGATCACTGTTTTATTATAAACAATAAGTTTTTATTTACATGTTATATTCTACATTTAAAATAATGTAAACTTAAGTTCTCTCACACTTTTTCACTAATTTTAATAAATTATTTTTATTCAATAAGAAATAATATCTTAAACATAACTAAAAGTACTTATTTTGATTTTGGATTGTTATCAATAACATGTAATATAGTGTACACAATAATAATTTTTAATACATGCCTCGTATTAAGTTTGAAAAGATAAAATATTTGTCCTTTATATATATAATTAATTATTTTATGATTATTTTATGATCATTTGATCGTATTTTGAAATGTTTAACTGAATAAAATATTTTTATCAATGCTTGGGTGCACCATCATAAATAACTTGTTTGCGTCATGATCAATCACATGGTTTAAACTCGTTGGTCGCCATTTTGAAGCAATATTTGTTAGACCTTTTGAGAAAATGCTGTGAATAAAAAATATTTAAAGTGGAGTTTATAAATTACCATATGTTTTCATTGCAGCTATCCAAAATGATAGATGTCAGCTGTTGGTGTAGGGATACATACACAAGGGACTATTTCTAGTAACTTTTTGAGCTGTCATCCAAGTAAACTCGGCTCGTGAATGTATTTTATATTTATCGTGTGTGTACTAGTGTATACAAAATCCCAAATAAAAATGAAGTCATTTGTATTAAGAGATAAGGTATATTAATCACAGCTTGTAAATGTGTGGAATGCCAGGCCTCCACGATGGTTCGGATTCCACGTTAAACTGTAGGTTATCCATTTTATCTCACAATCGCCCTATTATTACACATTAGCGTAAATGCGTACAACACGAACGGGTAGTAAGACGCGGTGCCTATAGTAATAGTAATAGTAATAATATTAAGAGATAAGACCCACCACGTTGTGCTTGTGGTCAAAGGTGACAGTCTCGTTTTATTTTCTAGTGATTGGGTGGTCTGGGTTTGAATACTAGCAGAGCAGAATCTATCTTTGAATTTCTCTTGATTTAATTCTGTTCCTTTCCATCCAGTTGGTGTGTAATTAATGCGGTGGGGGGAAAAGAAAGAGCCATATCAAAATAATTAGTCCCATTAAATGACAGAATGATATTGAATGTTCTCCATATCGAAAAAATATAATTTGTAACCAAAAGATAAGCGAGTTTGTTTTTTGACAGAAATAAATAATAGTAGAAATAAATGGCAGGTACGAGCTGTATCAGTTGGTAGCTCAGTTTGCGTAAATATTAGAGAGTACAAATATACGTTGCCCAGGAGTTGCCCAAAATGTATATCTCTTTGTGGAGGCTCTTTCCTAATCCCTATGATATGAGATGATGGTAGTGAATATGAGGATGTGGGGCCAATGAAGACCTTAACCTAGTTTAAGCCTAATTTACCAAATTCTGGTGAACATGGGAATTATTCCACTTTCGAGAAAATCCACCGGTATCAGCTGAGAATCGAACCCGGGGCCTCTAGGTCAGTGTCCAGTGGCTCTAACAACTGTACCACGAGGCCGTTTTCAGGAATAAAAAATAAATAGTACAGTCTTAACATTTCTTAAATATGTTTGGTTTCAGGAAAGAAATTCACTTAATTCTAGTGCTGAGTCAACATATTAAAACAAATTACAAATAAAACTAGAGCTAAAAACTTAATTTAAAATATATAAACATAGCTTCAATCATGTGTTTAAGAAACCTCAAAACATCTGTCAAATTAAAATTCCATTAAAAAAAAGAGTAGTAACTAACTGTAATTTTAGCATGCTAAAATACGTCAATACCATTAAACATGTTTTTAGGTGCATTTTAATTATTAAATACTCTCTTTAAATTCACTTTAATAACTAAAATAAACCTTTATAAGCGTGGAAAATAATGCTCAGCAATATCTGTTATGTATCCAAGTGTAAATTTTACTCCTAAAATTGAGTTATTGGTAGCACGTACTACGTATCAAATAAAAGGAATCATAAATAACTCGATTATCAGCATTTCAGACAGAAGTCCCATAATTCAATTCGTGCTTAAAATAGAGTACAATGCCACAATGACAGTTAGAAATATAGGCCACAGTATTGTGTACTGACATGTTAAATGTAAGGAATGGCTTTTATATCAACATTGTGTTTATAGATGAACGTGTTCCTATCTCACAAAAACTTGTTTTAAATTTAATTCAAATGTATGAAATTATCAATCTGATCAAATCTGTCGTGTCAGAAGACACACAGGAAAATCGCACAGCAATGATTATTTTCCTGAATACAATTTAACGTGGATATGTTATATTTACATTACTTTTTTTGATTTATTAGTTTAATCAGCGACCTATGGTAAAAATATCAAAATTTAATCAAGAGTGTTCATCATTGAAGGCCCAACTCAGCTTCCGGCTCGCAACTGTGTGTGTGTGTGTGTGTGTGTGTGTCCACCCACGCGCGAGGTATGGGAGTTAAATGGAATGGCTTAAGACATGTAATAAATGTGTGCAGTACATTCGTATTTGAATGATTATTTGAAACTTTCTGCGATGACGATGGGGGAAAAAGCAACAAAGTTTCTTGTTAATATCTACAGTAGGTCCCTATTATGACAGAATGAAGATTTGCGCACAATTCTTATTTGTGAAACCATTCTAAAATTATCAATGTAGTTTTCAATATCGTTCTTATCCAAATAAGTTATTTAATATTTAAATATGTTCATTATTAGGGACTTCTATTAACTCTTTGTCTCCATTAATGTTTAATCAGAAATGATCCACGTGTTACAGTGTTCATGTAAACTTACGATATCTAGCCAACTGTATCACAGAGTTGAATGGCATGTGATTCACGCTCTTAAGTAAAAAAATCACAACCTGACACAGGAATCGAACCCGGGACTTTTGGCTCTGCGCGCCAATGCTCTACCACTAATCCAAAGGTCTTGGGTGTGATCCCCATATCCAGGTTGTCATTTTTTACTTAAGTGAATTTGATTCAGCTATTATGACTAATGTCGGTGACCTGGTGGTCTAGGGGTAAGGTGTCAGACTTCTATGCTGGCGGCCGGGTTCAATCCTCGGTCCCGGCAAAGATTTATCTGATTACCAAACCCTTCCTTCACCTCTGACAAGACATCTTGTGAATGTGGGGAATGCCTGGCCTCCACCGTGGTTCGGATTCCACGTTAAACTGTAGGTCCTTCATTTCATCTCGCAATCACCCTACCATTACACATTAGCGTAAGTGCGTATAACCCGAATGGGTAGTAAGACGCGGTGCTAATAATAATAATATTATGAATAATCATTTGGATAATCAATGGCAGCTTGTCCTAAAAGGCACAAGCCACGTGCTCTCCCACCCAAACATCACGTTATACATATATATATATTATATTACAATTAAATACAACTAAGCTTTGGATTAGTGACTCTACTGCTGGTTTAAAATTGGGATTTCCACTGATAATTAATTCCACACCTCAGAGTTCAATCACAATCTTTCAATGGGGATTCCCCGGTATTTTTATTTCCACTGTTTAGTGAGTAGTGATTTTTAACTCCTTTCGCTTGCAAGTGCGTCAATTACATTTGCTTATCATTGTTATCTTCGTTAAATGGTTCAAGTGTTTTAAAAAATGAATCCGGTAGCAATATACTTAGTTTTGATTAAATGGTTTTAGTGGTGTATTTACTTGGGTCTAATTGAGTTTGCAGTCGTATAAGACTCTGCTCTTACATTTCATTTGAAAGAATCAAATATATTTAAATGTACCTCCAAAATAATCCAAAATGAACTTTTGGATTCAATGTTTTATGTTTTCAAACGGATATAAAGACCAAAATAAATTCAGAAAATTCTATTGCATAAAAGAGAATGGACCACCCATTACAAAATTTAAATAACAACCAAGTTTATATTTTTATTGTTATTTTTTATTTTAAATTTTGTAACTTATCATGAAAGTCATGAGCCACCAATTAGGTTAACCATAACTTATCAGTTTATGATATGTATGAATTAGTAATCAGGCATCGTATAACAATATAGTCTATATAGCTTGAGTATCAGGCCTTTACCTAGGTATTTAAATGGCCTATTCACTTACAGGTATCATCACTAACTTAAATAAATATGTATACCATATTAATACTTTAATAATTTATTTGGTCTTAGTGTACAGTACAATATATATTTACAACCTTTAACATTTGATCTTTATTTTTATGGATAAACACTTTTTAGATGTATTTTAATGCAAAAAGATTGCTATACACGAGTTTATCTTTTTATTCATAGTTCAAAATCTCCACTCATCCATGCTAACGAATTCTATCTTGAATTATAATTTAATGTTAAACTATCAGCCTAGTCCAGCAATGTTGACTACAAAAAAATGTTCCAACGCCAGATTATTTACAATGAATTAATATTTTCTAAAAAACAAAAAAAAAAACATTGTTAATATTTTAAACATTCTGAGAAGTTTTTAATTATGTATTTATACAGCCATATTTCATAATATGGAGTAGGTGACTTTTCTTTTAGCTATGTGTACACAATTACATAATTCCGATGAGTTTCATATTAATTGAATCCACATCATTACAGGGATAAGAGCATATACCTTTGTAATTAATCTAACGAGCAATGTTATATTTATATTTTCATATTTTCTCAATTACAAATAACATGTCAAATTTCTACTGCTTTCAATAACTAAGTATATTATGCTTATATAAATATACATAAAAAGATAGTTTATTATTTTAAAGTATAATTCCATCCTAAATGTTTCAAATAATGTTTAAATAAGCTATATAAACGTTTAACAAACAATAAACGAAATAACGATAAAACTCTCTCTCTATCCCCCCCCAACTTCAGCGTGTTGTAGGTTTCACTCGGTCCTACTGTGCTGTTTTCAAAGAGTGAGAGCTATTATTATAAAAGAATTTGGTAGATGTATGTCAATAGTAAGGACAAAATTAAAAATGAGAAAAGAAAAAAGATTATTCTTTGTAAATAGAGTTTTGAATAATTTAGAAGAAAAAACAGTCTAGTTTCACATCTTGGGGTTGTGAGACAGGGGACAATGTTTCTGTCCTCAGAATGTAGAGCTTTCCGGGAAGGGAAAGTGGTCGGCGATATGAAAACTTTTTTTTTGTAGGGGGTGGGCGGGAGTGGGGAAAGGACAAAAGACGCTGTCTGGTAGCTAAGCGGATTCCGACGCCAACTCATAGGATCGCTAGGTGAAGTGGTGAGCTAAGAAATGGAAGGGAGGGAGGGCGGTGGCGGTTTCATTTCATTATAAACGCTTTCGAGGGTGTGGATTTCATTAAAACTTTACATGTGTATTAATCTCAACATTTCAGTCGTAATAACAACTAGTGTACCCGCACGACAACTTTGCGCCATGATTATGGTATAATCGTACCGAAACATGTCGGCAAGAATTGAATCGGTTTTATTTTAATCACCGATCACCTGCTAATAGGAGTAATGGGACTAAACAAGAATAAGACTTATATTCTACACGTAACTTATTTTAATTACCAAAGTTTATTCGCAATTCTAGACTTTACAATCAAATACTTTTGTACCACTTTGAAAGACACTATTCCTACGAGATTAATTGTATGTAACTACTCAACATCAGTGTTTGAATTATAAACTTATCTTATCCTCATTTTTTGTTCTAGATATTTTAAATTATTTTAATATGTTTTATATGTTATGTTTTGACTAATCGTCCACTTGTGATATAATAATTGTTTACGATTATGTTTTTATATATATTTTTTAAACTTATCTTGACATATCTATGCTTGTTGTAAGCACAACTTAGTGGCTTGTAACATTAAAGTATATCAATTTCAACCTTTTAATAATATTTAACATTTCATTAATTCATCATCATTTACTCTATATTGCTAATCTTAAGTTTTTATTTAAGTCTTAATCATAATCATTACTACTCCTTACTTCATTATTACTTATAATGTTTTCTAAAATGATAGATAAGGGTTGTTACACCTGGGACTACACTTATATAAAATACATTAGAACGCCTTGTACCACACAAAATTTTACATAAGGTAACTTCAACCGGACGGATTTGAACTGACAAAGTTACCAAAGCTAATTTGTTAACGCATTGAAGCAGAGTACCATTGGCGTCACTCTCTCTTATTGTAAAGAAAGGGCCCGGCATGGGGGATAGAAATAACCTATATTCACTTGAAATTATAAAATAAAAAAAAATTTGTATGAATAATACCGTATGTTAATGTAATTAATAATTTATGCATTGCTCCAAACGTGGATTTTCAATTTTATGAATAAAACAATTGACTATTTATTTAAAGGTACGAAGAGTGTCCCATTTGACCATATTATTGGAGGTGGGAGAGCGGGTCCCCCCCACTCCCATAGCCCCCTCTAACGTTCTAACGTCGTGTCGCCAGTTCATAGCGTTATAGAGCTCTCGGTCACAGTATGGAGTCGATGGTGAGTTAACATTACTTTCAAACATAACTAATATCTCCTAATAAGATTTAAAAAATCCTAAAAACCTTAATTTCAAGAAATGTAGACAATATAGTAGGTTTGCATATTTGAAAGTTGTGAATTGCTCATTTATGAAGGTCAAACGTTATCAAAATAGTTCTAGAATTAGTAATAAAACTGATATTTGATCCATGTTATAATTTCCTTCCCACCTTTATTAATTTAATTTATTTTCCATTTATTTGAAGTATTTTTTAATTTTCAATTAATTTGGTTATTTAACGTGCGCCTTATGAACGAATTGATTATTTCAGCAAACGAGAATTTCTATAAGCTAGAGAGAAAGGGCCTACCTATTTTGCACGTAAGGGTATTTTCACATACCCTCTAGGGTCTTTTACATGATAAAATCGACATGGGACAATGGCTTTACTTCCTCCTTTGAAGGAAAGTGTGCTACGTATTTTTATCAGCCAAGAAAAATTTATCGACCCTGGCTGGGCTTGAATCCAAGAACATCGGGTCCTGAGACGAGCACTTGACATCAGGGTCACCGAGGTCAACTAGTCAATTTGGTGACAAATGAAATTATTTCATTTCTCTATACTTTGTTCTAGGGGGTCTGGAATAATTAGAATTGGGCTTACTTCTAAATAACCTGAAATAAAAAGAGCATTTTTCAGTAAGAAAATAATGGGAAACCTTTATATTTATAGGCCTATGTGTGTGTATGTGTGTTTTGCATAATAAAATAAGATTTGCACTATCTAACTGTTCAGGCTATACGCATTTGTACACTAAAGTGTGGGGAATGTGACAGGATGAAATTCGAGCAAGTATATCTGCATTGGCCTGTAGGAATAATGAACAACCATTAAGAAAAAACATCCTAAGTACGATTGACCGGGGCTTGAGCCCCGAGCTTTCTGACATCGGCAATCTGGTTTATTGCGAGAAGGATGCCTTAGACTATGTTTCCGCTGAAGCAGGAGGTTATTATATAATTAACCATCAATAATACAAGAATGAACTAATATCTTATATCAATACACTCTTTATTTGTACACCCATGACTATACAGAGTGGCCATGAATATCATCCGTGATTATAAACGGGCATAATTTGGTACCGGTGGATATTACGCAATGCATATTGGTGTCATGATAAATAACGTAAACTCTATGTATCATTGCGGTGGTGTGGTGAGCAAGGGTGTAGTAAAATAGTGCTGAACCCACTGCAACGTAGCTGGTGCGTCGTGGAACTCGCTAAGACAAGCAGTATTGTGACTGTGCCTCTAGACGGAAGTCTCAACATCTGGCACCCAGTGACAAGAGGCTTGTTGAATAGTGCTCAGAATTTCTAGAGAAGAGGTGCACATGCGATCAGAGGATAGGTCATTCAGGGCATCAGCCTGTCAGTGCGGAAGTGGTTGAACGTTTTAGGGAATTATTTGTACGCAGCCCTAAAGGTAGGCCTCCACTAATCCACATCGCACGCATAGAATGTTTGAATTAATTACATTATTTTAATGAGACTGTGGTCGCATCGCACGAATCGGATTTATTTGGTGCACTGCGTCCATTATATTCAGACCATACGGATTTACAAACAATAATCATTGTCCTAATATCTATAATTGCATCACTGGCACGGGTAATCGTTAAGATAAAGCTAAAATATCTTAAAACGATTGCACCCTACATGACAGGAATGAAGGGGTGGGGTGCAATTAAACATAGCATAGTAAGAAAAAGACATACATTTTATTTTCAAGGGACATTATACAAAAGAGTATTACAGGAAATTGGTTGTCTACTTAGTAAAGGGCAATGCAGCCAGGCTAAAGTGTAGCACTCTCTATATTTTCTATAAATGACCATATACACTCGTTCAGCATTTATAGTGCTTGGATTATGTAGTGAGCGCTCTGCCCCATACTCCCTCGGGCAGCAGTCCACATACCTATATTTCAAGAATAATACAACCACATTAGAAATCCATACGCATGAAGTGCAAAGTAACATCAACAATCAAAACTGGTTAGGGGAGGTGTACATTACACAACGCAAATAAGTCCACGAGATGGTGGCTAAGTATCTTGTCTAAAAGGACCCAACAGAGAAGAGAACTGGGGCAGCCAAGACGGTCAAGCCTCAACTTGGTGCACCCAAAATGAGAGACCATCTATACCCCAGTGCAACAGTTAACTGGGTAACTTGGCCGAGCGGCCAGCCTAATTAGGCCAACAGTTAAATCAGTCACACCCAAGGAAGGCGGGTAGGTGCTCACTTACATAAGGTTCATTACCACATTTATAGTCGCCCACACGCGTCAGCGTTATTACAAATAAACTACTAACTATAAATCTATGACGTTCCTTTAAATCAGGGCAACTTAATAACCTGTCTAACGGATACCTAATATACTAACACATAAATATAAAAATAGACGTAGCATCTACTAAAGTCTCGGAAAACACATAGGTCAGCTAATCCCATAACTCTAATCACTTTTGGTATGCAATGTGAACTCGCCCTTAGTTTGGAAATAACTGAAGCCCCGCTCTGAAAGAGCTGTCTATAGGATCAGAGTGTGCGTCAGTGACTAACATTCACACGCACTAGTAAATAGATCGTCGAATAGATGATTAGCCAGACAGTCTAGCTAGTGACTAACCTTCCCTGGTAGGTCTAGTTACAACACCTGATTATTCCTTCTATATCAGGTCGCAAGCTCTGAAGGCAGGGCAGATGTCCGGCCTCCAGTCCCATGCACTCTAATCGAATGCAGTCCAGCAGGCTCCGTGGCATACAGGCACGATCCAGTGAGTGTGCGAGCAGGGTTGTACCAAGAGGGTGTGTACCAGGGTAGCACCAGGTGTGATAACTGCGTAGAGTACCGCCTCGGTGCCACGAGTAGACCAATAGTGTAGCTGGTAAGAATAATGCGTGGACGACAGTGAGTAGGACCCACACCTCAAATGCAGCAGTCCAGCAGGCTCCGCGGCATGTCGGCAAGATACTCGGGATGAGCGAGCAGGGGTGTACCAGGGTGGTACCAGGCGCCGAGTCGACAGAGGGTACCGCTTTGGTACCAAGAGTAGACAAACATTGCAGTGGGTAGAAGTGAAGCGTGGATGTGAGCGAGTAAGATCCACACCATATCAGATGTAGCAGATGGTAAGAAACCCAAATTAATGAGGCGAGGGCTAGCTGCCACGATCCCAAGGTTGGCGTCCACGGGAGTCCATTCTCTTCAATTAGACCAGCTATTACCAGTCGTACTGCTAGTTGACTAGGTCGAGCGTGAAACATCTACACTGTACTCAGGCAAGATAGTAGTTCTATCCATTAGTGTAGTGTTCTAGCAGTTCACCATATTTCTATGTAGAACTAAGCGAGACGGCTCTGAGCCTGCAAGTAACTCCACACGGCGTGTCCAGAGATTGGATGAAGCGGCGAGCTCGTCCCAGCTCGGGAATACACTTGATACTATTCTGTTTGACGGGGCTAGGAGTCGAGCCCGTGCCTGCTAGGGACTAAAACTGCGCATGCGTGATCAGTTATAAAAAGAAGAGGGGATAGACTAAACAAAAGAATGTCGAAGAACAATGGAAGAACAATTTAAGATAGTGAACCAATTGAGAATATATGAAGAACTTGGAGGAAAATAATTGGTGGCGTGAAGATATTACACTAAGGGTTTACGTAATCAATGACTTGTGCGAGCTAATGATAATTAGCTCGGCACACGATCATTAATCTAACAGCTGGTGCTATTGTAACTAATCTAATTCGAATTTATTTTAAAGCATTATTTTTCTGATTGAAAACACGTTCTTTATTTAATTCAATAAATTCATGCAATGTGGACCAGTGGACGCGTACCTTAAGAAGTCCGTGCACAGAGATAGCTGGTAGTTATAGGTACCTAAGTACACCGTGTCTAAGATCTTGCGTACTCTTCCTAGGCATCGCCCTTACAAATTGCCAATGGTGCATAAGTTGCAAACGGATGACCAACCCTCCAAAACTATTCTCATTCTGTGAACATTTACTGATATTAATGGAGGATGAAACCCTGTCGTCACGAATGACAAGGCAATCTTTCACGTCAATGGAAAAGTGAACAAACACAATATCAGGGTATGGGGAAGCGAGAATCCACATTTCAATATGCAGGTTGAACACTAATCCCCGAAGGTAAATGTATTTTGTGCCATATCTAAATGTAAAGTGTAGGACCCATTCTTCTTCTTGGAAAATACCATTAATAGTCTAAATCTGGGTATGCCGACTAAGTGGATGTTTTCACAATTGAAAGAGGATGAGGAAGTCAATGAATTCCTTTTCCAGTAATATGGAGCACCATCCCACTGGAATCGCTATGTTAGGGAACATCTGAATGCGCAACCGCCAGGGTAGTGGATTATATGAGCCAGAGATATCTTCTGCTCGTGGACACCAAGATCACCTGACCTCACTGTCTGCGACATCATCTTATGGGGTAACAGCAATGGTGTCAACTTTGTACCCCCACTGCCGCCGAATCTGCAATTGTTGCAACTACGCATCACTGCGGCCATTGAGTCCACCCCGGTGGATATGTTGGGGTGCGTGTGGCACAAGTGGGAATATCGCCTTGATGTAAATCGCGTGACACGATGATCACCACATCGAGTATTCGTGAGATAGGAACGAAAGTGTTGAACTGCCCTTTCTTGTGACACTAATTTCATGAGCATACTACGACTGACAGCAAACGCTATGCATATTTTTAATCATGGAGAATATCATGGAAATCCTGTATTTTATATCTGGCATGTTTTATGTAACGTATGTGTTAGCAAAATCTCTAAGCTCTTATCCCCAGAGTAAGACATTTTGACCTTATTTTCTCACTTTATAGCTCGACAGAAAAACAATTCTTTTTTAGTTGATTGTTTAATACCACGACTTAAAAAAATACTTCCCCCATTCACCGGGTTCCACAAGTTATCTAAAATTAATTGCAAGCATAGCCCTTGACCACATTCATTTAAAATACATAGCATCCAGAACTGACTTGTTATTGTTGCAGCAAAGCAGGACGTCCACGGGAATCCTAGATTTCAGGCAGTCAAACAGTACGGAGTTGAATGATTAATTACTCGTTACAGTCACACCAATTAAATTTTTAGTGTAAAAAATGTTTATTATTTATGTATAGATCAAAATTTCACATCTCAATATATCTATACATAAATTAATAAATACAATATTAATTTCATATAAGAATTCATTTCATGTGTATTGATAACCTCAACATAAATCGTTGGTAGTATACGTACCTGCCCGGGACCCGAATACAAGACAATAGAATACAACAACGGTTTCGGTAGCTACATGGTCTAGGGCGTCACTCTCGCAATATACTAGACTGCCAATGATGGGAAGATTGAGGTTAGAATTCTGGTCGGATTAACAAATGATAATCTATTTAAATGTGACCCCAATAACAAATCACAATTAATATATTAAATTCAGAAAACAATGTTATATTTTCTTTTACATTTGATGGTTTAGTAACGGATATAAACATCAAGTGATTGTTTTTGAACATTTTATAGATATGAGGGTTACAACGGAAAAAGTAAGAAAGTCCCACTACACAAATTTTCCAGTATGACAACTTGTATATCTCAAATACCATAATGACCCAGAAAATACTTTTTAGAAAAAAGATAATCAAATGAGACAGAGACCTCACTTAACAATAATCTAAAGTGCATTAGAAAGGTCTTATGTTGGTCTAACACATGGCAGTACCAACGCAATTTAAGTTAAAATTATATTCTCACTTTTTCAGTGTAAAATCAACAAATAAATTATAAATACTAGTTTAGTTAACAAACTTTTGCCTTGCGTATGAAGACCACGGCTTACAAACTATCCAAATACAGGACCTAGACACATTTATTACACACTTCCAGTGTGAGAGCAGGGTTGACACGCACCTGGAATACCGGGAAAGCACAGGGGAATCTTGCTGTCTAAAAAAAAAAGAATACATACATAGGAAATATCACAAAACACCAACAAAATACTTTATATAGGCTGGTAAAAGAGTTGGGTATGGTGATTCAAACACATGTTCTACCACACTCCATAATACTTCCTGAAAACTGGTGATTTCATAACAACTGCCTAGATTTTTCTATCAAGCTTGAATTATCATTCTTTAAACATCAATTACATGACTTCCCACTGGGTTAATTTGTGACAAATGAAGTTTAATTCTTTCTCCATTTCAATCTAAGTTGTCTGTAATGATGAGAATTCCTTCTGTCCAATGCAGGTAGATTTATGTTATGTAATTAGAGGGAATCATAAGTAACTTTGAAGTGTGTGTGTGACAACACGAATCAATAAACAAACAGTACAATAATTTAAACGACCTTGAATCAAACCGATGTCTCCCCTCCCCCAAGACAACATTCAATCTTCTCACCCACTTGGCCACGGAGTTAAAGACTTGTCTAACCAAATGACAAAACTTAAGTTAGGGAGTTGCCAGAGTGTGGGGGAATGTTACTCTTCAGACTTGGGAAGTCGTAAAGACGAGGAAAGAGAATTAACGCCTTGGAAATGTTTGGACTCAGGAGGGCGTAGATTTATGAAAGTGCACGCTATGAAGGTTCAGGGAGGTTTTCCTAATAAAACACTTCTAAGTACATTCGTCCTTAACTACACACTTGTGTTAGTGATGAATGGCTCATTAAAATACTTTCAATAGCACTAATGATCGATGTTAAATATTGTCCAGGTATATTATGTCGTTTTATTTATATACGCCTATTTATCCTCCCCCCTTCCCCACTGCTGCTTCTAACACCCCGTTCTGACTAAAGGCATTTCGATTTTACCAATAGTTTGGGATGCGAAAGGTATATTTTTAAGGAAATTTACCCTCATTTGAATGTAAGAAAATGAGAAACAATGAAAAAAAAATACAATCACTACACCAGGTTGAGTTTCGAATACAGATCTATTTGAAACCGGTACACCGAATTAGATGAATTCAACATTCAGTCCCCGTGCATACTGATGGGAGTTAGTGTATTGGCTTACAAAGCATTATCATCATCCTCAACATAGTTTTTTTTAGATTTAAAATGGAAAGTAAAATTGTTCCTTTAAAATAAATAAACTACACTTGATATTAAGTCTATTCACATTTAAGAAAACCAACTTTTAGTCAAAGAGTAATCCTAGTTTGGTAGCTCATATCAACTCTCAATCAATTTCTTTTTTAGAACTAATTCAAATAAATTTGTAATCAAATTATATATTCTGAAAGAAACATTTAACGATATTACTTCCACAAACAGTTTAAACCGGCCTAAATAATCACTAATAATAATGAACAGAGGTGGAGGAAATAATATTTTTAAACCGATTTAGTTAACGTGCACTCTCCACACACATACAGATCTTATCAGCACGTGACTCTCAAATTAACTCGACTTAGTGCAGTGTTCTAACACCACTCATTCCCAAAGTGAAGATACGTAATAATGGGAAAGTGTGACGAACCTAGGTTTTACCAAAAATATATTCTCACTCTGACCCTGAGAAAATGCTGGTGCAATTTCTCAAATCCTTAGCTTTATTTATTTTTTTATTATTAATCACCACGTATTACTTACTACCTGTTCAGGTTGTGTACATGAATTTTTGCTGTCTGGAAATAATAATAAAAGGAATTTTGCAAAATTTAGTTAAATTTTTTATAATTGTTAATTTGGGACCCTTTACTGAAAGATTAAAATAGTCTTCGGATGGACAAATATGTGATCTGAGGAACCAAGCAATAAACTTGTAGTATTTACTACCCCTTAAAAAGTGTTGTGAAGTGACTAGATTTATCTCCCCATCAATCTTAAATCATCCTGTTTTAAACATAAGTTTACATTAATTAGTTTGGTAAGAAATGAAATATTATTACTCATTTTTAAAAGTTTACCCTCTTGGAAAAATGAGACTTATTCATTATGTAAACCTGGAAAACAAAGAGGATTTGGTGGTAAGAAAATAATGGCAACAATGGCTAATATGATAACTACGCTAATGTGCTATAGTGAAGGTGCTACACAACAGAAATCATTATAAAACTGCATATCGTGATAAAAGAATCTCCATTGGTAAGGATGTAGTTCAAGGTTGTACAATTAAATTAATATGGGGAGGCATTTTCAAAAATTATGAGAATCCAAGATGGTGGCCATATTTCAAAATGGCTACACGTGTTGAGGTTTTGTCTTAACTTTTTTCAAATCGTCACACAAGAGAGTGTTTATATCGATTAATTTATTTTTGAGGTCAAGGATTTCATTTTTCATGCTAAAAATAGACTGAGATATAATGGAAGTGCTCTTTTGTCACATAAATGGGATAAAGTAGAAGAAAGGAGAACTTTAATTTTTTTTAAATGTGTATTTATTGATTCCTAAGTAACTGAATATTACAAATTTGAAGATTACTTTTTAAGAACATCAGCCAGCACTACATCATTTTTACATTCGTTTTTACGTTTACACAATAGTGTGCAAGAAGAGCCAACACGTCTGCATCCACACTTGTACTTACAGATTTTGCACATTCATTTGATTAGCTCTACATGAATCGGACATTTCTGGCAGCTCCGACCATTTCGTCTACATCATCCAACCACCATCCCCATTCTGTTGGAGATGTTACACATATTGTGCGTTTGTTTGCTTGTCCCCAAATGTGTCCATTTTTGAAAGCACTACGTAATACCTGCTGTTGTAATGGACCTTTTGTAGGGGTAAACTTTCAAGCGGACAATTTTGGGTCATGAATAACTCTTGTCTTGCATCATTAACACTTGTATTCTAGTTGAACATTACAGTAGTACTATGTATCTTTCAATAATGTCTAAAATTTCCGTAAGAATGGAAATTTGCAGTTGTGATATGAATAAAAATGCAGTAGTAACTTCTTTAAAGAATATCCATATCTTCCAAGTTGATTTTTTTGTCTTTCCTGTTAAACTAGGATTGCAACCACAGCCTGTGAAAGCATGAAATCTTTCCCCTCCAATTGCTTCAGCTATGGCGTGAACCAGAATGATTCTATGATTCTTTCCTGTTCCAAATACAATCCAAACTTTATCCAGACTCTTTGTTGAAAGGGTAAAGAAGTAAGCAATTGCTAAAACTAAGTTCAGTACCGGCAGTACGTATACCAATATTATTGAAGCCGTTTTCTACCATGTTTTGGAGATGCAGTATTATTCTTATGTCAGCTTCTTCATGACCACGGAAAGTAACACCATATAGGAAGCTTTGCGCAGTAATTTTTCCTTTAACCTCTTAACCTACAGTGGTTACAAACTGCATATTTGTGATAGTATCTATAGCTAAATCTCCCATTAGACCAAAGAGTTATTTATTGTTACTCGAATTCCTCAATAAATCTTGCCAATACTTGTAAATTCACGTGTGAAAGTGTAACCCGCCTCCTTATTATCACCCAATAATAATAATAATAGAAAAGTTGGTCAGAAGAGTTTTATTTTATTAAAATAAAAATCATAATAAGAAAAGCTCTAAGAGTGAGTGAGATATGAATAGCGTTGGGTGCAGGAATTGAAAACAACAATCATAAAATTATAATTTATGGAACATGAGGACTCCTTCTCATGTTCTTAAACGGCGACATAAAACAAATCTTACAATCAAAAGTTACACATTCTATGAAAGTAATAATAAAGGATAGCCAAAAGCACTAGTTATGTTAAAGGCATTTACATGCCATCACCGGTGGTTCTCAAACAGTGAACAAAGAGTTATTAACAGCATATATCTCTCCAGCCGTAATTGGGGGTAATATAAACAAACCACAAGAAATAAATTTAGAAATAAATGCCACAACTGGCTGCATTTACGTCAAATATAAAGTTCATATTAGTGAGAAAACCTGCCGACTCGCGGCCCTACATTTAACTAGCATCAAATAATCCTTTAAATAGTAACACTAATAAATTAACATCCAATAAACAACAATAGATATAACCATTTAAATGTACATAATTGGCAGAGCAAAATATAACGCCACAAGAAACAATAAGGACCTAAGATCGCGGTGCTTTAAGGTATGATACCATCCGTGAAGTGGAAGAAGCAGAAAGTACATATTATAATAAATAAATAAGAGTAGGGTTCTCTCAATAGATCACAAAGTGACGTTAAATAAATCATTTGGTCAAGCAGAACAAATATATATATGACTCACAAGCAATTTAAAGGAGACCGAGAACAGTTAATTAATGAAGTATTTAAATATGTCATCCTGAACAGTAATTTTGAACAGCAAAAGCCAAATGGAGTTTTGATAGTATCGACGTAAACCTATTCTAACAACAAGGTTTCTCACAAAGTGATCGCAGAGTAATGTGTACCGACATTACAGAACGATGCCCACTATATACCAGACAGGTGAAGCTATGTGCTCTCAAGGTGCGAAACAAAGGAGGAAGAGAGGGGTAAGGAGTAGCAACCTCCCAGAACATACTCCAATAATCTATGCTTTTTTTAAACGGCGCACTCAACAATATTCTGATAGCCTTTCAACACTGTTGACGACGTGCACCCAGGCTGCGCATATCATCTTTTGTTCTTGGGCGCGGTGAGGAATGAAGCCAGGCCCCTCAAGTTACTTCAATGTTGATAGTGCCGGGACGTGTTTGTGTAGTTGAGCGGAGTGTAGAATGACCGAGACGAGGTCAACTGGGGCCGTAGTGGTGAACCAAACAATCTCTTTTTCTTCTAAGTGTTGTTACAGGGTTACAAAAGCACCAGTCTCCTAGTGCCTTCTCCATCTTCTCTCTAGTTTCACCTTCAATACTGGTTGTAATGTATCTATGCCAAATTAAATCAATTCTCCGACATCCAAAATCTTAACACATTTCACCCTCATATTTGTAAAGATATTTAAGATAATATTTACCAAATGCTTTGAGGAGTGTGGTTTTAAAATGTTTGTAAGAACTGCACCATCATAAACTATAGCATAATATTCCTGGGAAGACATAGTCATTCTTGTCTACAATATATTCTAGAGTGTGTTCTACGTCAGCTTTATTGCCTAATCGAAATGCCCTATTACTATAAAGTGCAGGCGGAAATGGTTGATATTCATATTTGAAAAAATTCTGAATATCCAACTGGTGATTCTGTGTAACTATAAAATATCTGGAAAACAGCTGAAAATATGATTTTTAAAGTCTTCAGTGTAGCATTTTCATGCTGATGCTTTTCGCAGTAGTGCTAAACAAGGGAATGTTGTTATTTTTCAAAGGTTGAAATATTGTTGAATAATTTTTTACTAGTCGTTCCTCAATGAAACTGTATAACAGCGTTATACCAGTCGACTCTGCTGAATATACTGTTGCATTAACTTTCTTGTGTACAATAAACCTGCTGTCGATGAAAATAAGCTCTCCACCATTTTTAAAAATGGGTTTCTAAATTATTTTATTGTGTTGTAAAGTGCCCGAACTTTATAGATATATTTTACTTGAATTGAGTGGTATTGCTCATGATGGCATTGATTGTTTTCTTCAGGTTTTACCTGAATGCCACTTTAAAATTATTTTATTAACAGACAGATTTCTGGTCCTGCACATATCCAACGTCTTAGTGCCAATGGAGCCTATGTCAACCCTACTGAACTACCATCCCCTTTACCTATTGAATTATTTTGTTCATGTGCTTGGTCTACGCTGATTGCTGAGACGATTATATTTAATTTTCTTATTACAAACTCTCCTGAAGAAAATGAGTTATGTATGTCTGGTAGTTTGAGTCTCTGCATAAAAAAGGACTTTCTGATGGATTGGTAGCCAACGTTCATAGTTACGATAATCAAGCAAAAAAAAATGAATTATTTCTTTTGGCAGTCACGATACAAACATAGTCTCCTTATCTAACTGAGTGAAAAAAGAGAAGCAATAGAATTTCAATATTAAGACAAGTCAGCCAATATTTGAACATGGATCATTTTCCACACCATATCTCAAATTCAAGCTTGGGATTCATTTCTTGATAAGCATCATGCAACAAATAGTATAGTATTGCAGCAGTTACTTGGTGAATTCCACTCGCTTTTGTCACTTGGGTTACATTTAGATAACCTTAAGCAGCACTAAAAGATGCAATATCAGCATGGGGGATTGCACCATTTTAACCACTTCCTGCCATCAACCGACCCAAAACTAAAGGAAAGCTTGTTCAATGTGAAACACACCGAATATCAACATTAACTTTGTTCGCCATATATGTCTTGATACTCTCAATGAATCAGTTTTTCTGCCACAAACAATGGTTGGTTC
Source organism: Timema cristinae (assembly GCA_039000515.1). Lineage (NCBI taxonomy): Eukaryota > Metazoa > Arthropoda > Insecta > Phasmatodea > Timematidae > Timema > Timema cristinae. The sequence continues at coordinate 109,128,533 of JBCFYV010011172.1, forward strand.
ACCATGACAGGAATTTGATTTCCACTAAGAAATTTAGTAATTTATTTCATTACGTTCATCGCATGCTTACTCATAGCTATTGACTAAGAGTCGTCGTAAAATAAAGCTAAAAATAATTATATTCCTGGAATAAAATTTTTGGAGATGTTGGACTACTTGCATGGTAGGCAGCCCACGATGCATCTAGTCAAATATGGGTATCTTGGCTGGTAACGTGTTTCAGCCATGCAATATCTTCTTTATTCAGATTTGTTGTAGTAGTTGACCATATTTGTTTTGATGTTGCATCAGAACAAACTGGAATAGTAGGTTCTTTTGACTGAAGGAATGTTGGTTTCACTAAAGCTAATTCTTCTGGAAGACTTGGTACACTTCAAATATTGAGGGCACTTACGTCATACTGCATAGCTTCTGTACACCTTACTTTTCCTAAAAATACAGCTGTTGGATTTTGAAATATGGATATACTTGTCCCACGAAAGGAACCCTCTGAGGTTGAACTGCTGGGATTGTGATATATGTTATTACATGCTCCAATTGTGAAGATCCCTTCACGTAATTTTGATTGACCAATACCTTTTCTTATTGAAACTTAACAGTTATAACTTCACATATCATTTTTGAAAGTTCCAGCACACGAGTATATGAGGTTGAAATTCAAGTGAACGTAGCTTTTCCACACATTTTTTTTTTCGCGTTTTTTCAAATATTGAAAGATCCATATAAACTGGCCGGGAGTTTCTTATATTTCAAGTTGGCTTACGAGACTCTACATTAAATCAAATCAATTGCAATATTGTGAGAGATGGTTAGTTAACAATTTCATTGGCTTCAATATTAGCTCCATATAACAGCATATTCATGCTAGCGAGTACGGAGTGAGGAACAGATTTACGTTGGGAGTTATTATCTAAATCACCATTGAACGAGTTATTTTATTGAATCGTTTCTTTTACTACCATATTTTCAACCCGCAATAAAGCAAGTGCTTCTTCATATGATCATCTTTACAAGCTTGCAACATGGCGTCACCAACAGTTTTGTCATATGCCAAAATATACTCTCTACCAAACAGGTTTTCCGTCATATACGGGGAGTATGCAATGATCCTCCCTCGTAATCTTGAAGCGTGTACATCAGACATATGTAATTGCTAAACCACTCATGTTAATTGCATTAGTCGCACCTTGTACATTTTTGTCAGGACACTCATATTGAACATTGGTTGTGTTTCATTTGAATATTTCATACTTTTCTCCCTGAAATTGACTAATTCTGCACAAAATATTCCCTCGCATATATGAACACTGCTTCTAGTTGTTTACATTTGATACCTGATAGATTTCTTGTACAATCTTGCTAAGCAATTTGCATGGTATTTTGTATCCATAGCAATCATATCATCACCACTAAGTTTTGCTTGTAGAAAACTATTATTTCCTTGTTTAACGGCAAACTCCCTCACCTTTTGATCAGCATGCAACATTGTCACATTAAACAATTGATTATTACTGTTCACAGAACCGTAACAAAAGATGCACACCTTTATAGAACAAGATGATCCGTGTCTACATTCCTGCAATTATGATGTCAGATTTTCTTTTTCACCTTCAGAAAGTGTTTGTTTATTTACTCTTTCGAAAATTGTGGGGTTGTAATTTAATGAGCATTTTTTTTTTGCCACTTAGCTGGATGGAACAAATATTTAATAGATATAAGCTAAGGTCTTCATCAAACATATTAACATTAATAACCGTTGTTATGGCATTAATACCTTCAAAATTCTGTAGGTTTTTCGCACGTGTTGCTTACCCAACGTTACGTGAAGTCTCATTTTTATTATTTGCAGGACACATCAAACTATCACCACATGTCTTTTGGCACAGATACAAACTGTTCAATCAACAGATTTCGATTTCCTCTCACCCAGGTCACTTGCAGGAACTAATCAGAGCTGCGTTTCCATTTTTATAATGCCACCTCAATGTACTCACATCTGAAAAATATTGATAACAGGTATTGGTATCATATTAAGTAGTATTGAAATCTTTTTAAAACAATCTTACATTTTTCCAACGAACCATAAATATAAATTCATTAAATTGCGATAAGAACGTCCTAATATGCAAATAAAGACCATCTATATCCTCCATATTAATTTTTAGCCTATTTTCCACATTAAAAATGAAACCCTTGACCTCAAAAATATATTAATCGATATAAAACACTTGCTTGTATGATAATTATAAAAAAAAGTTTGGACAAAACCTCAACACGTGTAGCCATTTTTAAATATGGCCGCCATCTTAGATTCTCATCACTTTGGGCGATGCCTCCCAATCTTATTTTAATGGTGTAGCCATAAACTGCATTCTTACCAATGTGGATATTCTAATCACAATTTTGCAGCATTTATATATATTTAGCACCTCTACTACTAGGGATGTTATCACAATGGTGGAAAAAAGTATTACATTTGTACTAATATTCTTAGTCCGTTTAGTTAATAGTGTAAAGCTAAATTACGCAGTAATCTATAAGGAATTATTATTGGAAGTTTTTTTATACATTTTTGAATGGACTTTAAAATTCAATAAATTTAATAAGATATATTTAACCAATGTTAATGACTTTCAATCGATGTTGTTGGTCGAAAGTGGGCTTCTTATACAAATCAGGGCTTAGCTTGCAACCATCTCTGTGTATCGGACTGGAATAAGTCATGTGCCAATAGAGGAATGCATCTGTAAACATAAGTTATTCTTACCTGCTTAGCGGTAGAATGGTCTTAACACGTAAATATCCCAATAAAATTTTACTTACAATTATGTGATTTTAATCCCGGTTGAATAAACTTAGGGTAATTTTTCCTAAACACAAATGCAAGTACAACTAATCTAAATTAAACCTTCCTCGTCCATAACACATTAGAGTAATTAGTATATATGAACATAACCCGAACGATCAGTCAGACGTTTTGGTAAAACTATGCTTTTGAAAAGAAACTAAATAGAAAAATAACAGTACTAAATGCTTACCTTAATTTACAATAACGAGGACCTTACAATCCTCACTAAAATAAGACATTCAAAACACCCGGATGTTAAATTGGAAGCGAGCACGCCACATCTGCATCGCACAAATCTTCTTTTCATTAACATTTAAGGAAGCAACTACTAGAAAAATATGTTTCCATTATTCAAATTAAAAGGAATACCCACTCGCGCTTCTAAGAGGGGCTAAGAGACAAGTTTGAATTAGCAATGCAATCCATTACTCTTTAACGGAAGCGCCGCCTCACTTTATTTGATGAATATAAAGGTAGGGGCGCCCATTGTCGCCCGACACTTCTTCTGATATTATCATTTTAAAACTCCCTCATCCATCATATACTGGTGGTAGGATGGTTTGCTTAAAATGTAACAATACTATATAAATTATCTTGATGGCTAAAATATATTCTAGTTTAAAATAATAAAGTGTGATTCATTTCACATTTGAAAGTACACAAACACAGTAAGAAAAATTGAACCAATTTTAAATATGAGTGCTTACGTAATCTGGTGACAGTTTATGGTCGGTAAGGTACATAATATATGGGTCTATGATTATAACAGATTTATCAACGGCTTAATATAATGCAGTAGTGATGGGAAAGAGTACATAACTCTTGAATATAAATCATTAATTGGGTATTACAACACATAATAAACAATATTTTCAATACTAATAGCATATAGATTATATTTTGGTTGATAGAATCTTTCAAAATATATAATATATATATATTATATATATATATATATATATTCAACTTACAAAAGTGTAAGGGTGACCTGGCGGTCTAGGGGTAAGGTGTCAGACTTCTGTGCTGGCGGCCGGGGTTCAATCCTCGGTCCCGGCACAGATTTATCTGATTTCCAAACTCTTCCTTCACCTCTGACAAGACATCTTGTGAATGTGGGGAATGCAAGGCCTCCACCGTGGTTCGGATTCCACGTTAAACTGTAGGTCCTTCAGTTCATCTCACAATCACCCTACCATTACACATTAGCGTAAGTGCGTATAACCCGAATGGGTAGTAAGACGCGGTGCTAATAATACAAAAGTGTATTACTAAATATTCACGCACACACATTTCCACAAAACTGATCAGGATTATAAATATAAATATAGAAATTATTATTAAAATAAATCCATAGTAAATGCTGTCATAACCTTTTTAAATACCTTTTTTTTTAATCGTTATTTCACTCCGTCAACCTTCAGGATATAGTCCAGTCAAATTAGACCAATTCTCGACAAATAAAAACATTAATCGGTAAAGATCTGAATTTTGGTATACATGCTTACTACGGCTTCCCATTGAACATACTAAAAGTCCCCGTCAAAATCTGTTGAGCTCGATCCGCCATCTTAGAAAAAAGGTACACTTTTCAGTTTTTTCCCTATATCTCGGCAACTATAACTGATACGAAAAAATAGTTAAAACAAAAAATATAGTTGATTAAATTGCTTATGAAAAGGTGTATAAACATTTTTTTGTATCTCCAATACTTTATCTGTAATCCAACGTTGAATAGCAAAATTATTTATATTTTTGCCCTCAATTTGCCTTTTTTTGTTTCAGACAGGCAGACAGTGAGAGAGAAGGGATAGACATTGTATGGCAGGTCCCTAGCAGGTCAGAACGCATTTAGGACCCACTTTGTAGGCACGAGTCCAAGCCCCGAGTGGCATATGTTCGCTCTCACTGGAGACGAAACGTTGTGACACACACATCTTCTCTACTCGTCTTTATTCATTTTAACAAAAACATGGCAAGTGACGTAAATTGTTTTATTTGTGAGGAAAACCTTTGTACTGGAGAGACAGTGAGTGTTAAAGATAAAGGACTTACCACTTAAAAAAAAAGCCAGTGACAGTAAAAAAGAAAAATTGGAGGGATTGCGTACAGTGACTGTGCATATTTCGTGCAGAAAAGAATATACTCGTGAAAACAGCATTATTGCTGCATTAAGAATAAAACTACAAAGCACCACTGAAGCAGAACCTGTTAGTTCACTGAAAAAATTGAAGCTCAGGTCATATATCCCAAGTTTTCAATTTATAAACGCGTCTTTTTACTGTGCAAAAACAATCGATTCGCTGTTTTATGAGAGAGAAAAAAAGCATGCCGATAAACGTACGAAAGTGCACAGTGTTCGTAGTCTATTCGTGAAAGAAAGTGTACTACAATCCGGTAGAAAAAGAAATGACAAATGGTGTTGAGAAATAACTCAGCGGTTAGAAAGTGCTTCGGACTTGGTCATCGTTGAAGCGATTTACCCTGAAAGATGTTACATTAACTTCCTTAATAATCCAGCAATAGACAAAAAAAGTGGACGTCCACCAGTCGACGATGTAAAATCAGCAATACAGATAATATATGATTTTATTTAAAGTAGCAACGGGTGCCAATTTTCACTGCTTGAATTGTTGGACTTACTTGAAGGCTACTTTCCTGACGAAAGTAAAATAAACAAAAAACTTGAAAAGAAATACTGGGAGGATATTATTATTACAAGGAATCAGAAAAAAAGTTCCTATTGTTTGTTTCCGAAATACTGGTTATAAAATTTTGTCGGATCACTGGTACAAACAGAGAAAAGTCAACGAAAGGGAGGAACGGCTTCGAATAATAAAAACAGCTGCAGCGATAATTCGGGAGGATATAAGAACACAGGTCTATGATATTTCATCGTATCCTCCAAGCGATGATTTTTTAAAAGACGTGAATAGCTGCATACCAGAGTCTCTTGATTTACTCCTGAAAAATGTTATTAAAAAAGGTAGAAAATTTGAGATTCAACTACTAGAACGGAAATGATCTGCTAAAGGCCATGACATCATATCGGAGACCAAACCACGTTCCTTCTTGTCGCAACTTAGAATTAGTCTCGCAATATTCTTGTTCCGGAAATTCAGGTCCTAAAATCTGTTGACTCTACTGTCCTATTTGGGCTTTAGTGTATCGTACAACACAGCACAATTTTTAGAAGCATCAGCAACTCTCCTACAAGAGTTAGAAATCATACCCAGGAGAATTTTGTCAATATGTATTTGATAATGCGGATTTTAATATTAGTACAGTGGATGGCCTGAATATATTCCATAGTATGGGCGTCGATGAGTGCTTGACGCCAGCTACTGCACTTGTTCCAGCCCAGCCAATTGCAAAAATAACAACAGCACCAAAATACTAAAGTACCGAAAAACGAGGTATTCTGTCATTGAAAACATTTGAAAACCTCAATGTAAGAGGATTTAAAAATATTGTGATTGAAGCCCTACCATGCTTGGAATCGTTGGGAGAAAATATGCAAACGCTGTCAACGTCCGATGTACTTTGGATATGAGGAAAGTTCTTCGAAATTGCAGACACCCCTGGCTGAAGGGGGTTTATGGAGGTTTTAACTGTCAGACAAAAATTTGAGCGAACTGAAATACTTAATTTGCTTTTCGGGAATTCACAACCGACTCATTTCAACACCATTTACACCGTGTTATGAAAGGTTGTTGAGGAAACACGGAAATTAGGTCTGAAGACTACTTTTGTCACATTTGATCAACCTTTATACGTGAAGGCACGAGATATATCTGGAATGGGTCGAGATTCAGATTTGTCTAATATCGTCGTAAGACTCGGAGGATTTCATCTTCTCAAGTCGTTCCTTTGTTTCATCGGTTTTATCATGGTGGGAAGTGGCTTGAAGGAGTTGTTGAGTGTTATTTATGCTCTTTGCCAGTTGAAATAATTTTATCGGGTCATTCTTATGCACGAGCTATTAGAGAACATCTTTTAACTTAGTTGGCTCTTGCTAAAACCATTTTCAAAGATATAGATGTTGACATCGCAGAACGTGAGGCCATCGAGAGTATATTACACGAATTCATTCACGATCCGTCGACTGTGGAAACCGCTGGTGAAACTACGGTGCTTCAAGATATTTGCGACAAAATAAAGACCCAGTTACAGAAGGTGGACAAAAATGGTCCGACGACAAAATTGTGAATTTAATACTTCTATATGGTTACGTTGGTGAAAAATTCATACAAGCAGAAAGAGAAAGTAACTGAAGCGGTCACATAAAAACCGTACAAAGAATGCATCCATTCTTTCATGGAAGTGGCCACTTCCTATACGCCAAAGCATGTCCCATGTATCTTCAAGATATGTTAACTCTACAGTTTCACATGGAGATCGACGAATACCGTAAATTCATGGATGTTGGCTACTTTACGATAAGAAGGACACATAAATATTGGTTGGGAACTTGGTTGAATATGGTGATATAACAAAATCTTATGCGGAGCATAAAGGTAGTTGGTGGTAATACAACTAGAGGATTCACTGAGAGTGTTCTCTCTAAATGGATTTTAGCAATGCCTGCTCGCCATCAAATCTGCGAATCTTTGGAGCAATATTTTGGTACAACCTTTGTCAGCGGAAACAGCACGTTGATTCAAGGGAATCTTGAATAGAAATAGATGATCGAGACGTGAAGCGACTGGAAAACTGGCATGCCTGCTATGATACATTTCAAACTTGTGAAAGGATCATGTCGATTAGCACAGGGGTGGTTGGGGATGATAAAATATATTGCCACAATGCAGTACAAATCGAAACGAAAGCAATCGAGGCTATCATTGGAGAAAATTTCAAGGACGTAAAATGAAGTGTGAAACACAAGTTCGTCATCTGGCTACAATTCATTCAGCGATCAAGGTGAACGATGTGGTGATACCTGTCGATCCGTAAATGTTATTTCAAAAAATTACTATAGCAAAAAATTAAGACGCTGAACTCCTTCAATACCTAGAGTACGAGCTGGGTCCATTTCCACTTGCACTATTTAATGAGGCGGGTATGCGAAAAATCAAAAGTCTGCTTTGTATGATATTTTCAAAGAATCGCGCGAAAATATAAATCACGTGGATTGCACACATGTCATTGACGGTGGATATCTTTTACAACACGTGGTATGGCGCCAAAATCAGACATAAGAGTCCATCTGCACAGCATATGTAGATTACATATTAAACCATTTCTGAGCGAGATCCGTAATCGTTTTAGATGGTTACACCATCACCAGTACCAAGTAAACTGAAAAGCGTCGTCGTGCTATAAAGCATTATAGTGCTGACATAATCTTCGATACTACTATGATTGCTACAGTAACACAAGAAAAGCTTTTGGGTAACGATAAAAACTAATCTCTATTGATTTAAATGTTATCGGAGATATTTCGAAATGAAAGGTTTGAGGTCATAAAAGCTCAAGACGATGCTGATGCCCTTATCGTCTAGACAGCAATATAATTATCTTCGTCTGCAAATGTCATCAATGTTGGCGAAGATATTGATCTCCTCGTTCTACTAACTGCATTGGCCCCGCAGGAAAGAAATATTTACTTCAAGAAACCAGGAAAGAAAAAATTGGGCAAAAAATTTACTCTTCGCGTTTCTTGCAATCACAATAAGGGATTCAGGATTGTATTTTGTTTGCACATGCCTTTACTGGGTGTGACACCGAACAAAAATGTTTAAAATTGTTGGAGCAACGAAATTATTTGCAAGATATCGTAAGAATTTTCAATGGCACTAATGCCACTCACGATGAAATTGCTCACGCTGGAGAACGTTTTTTCTTATCTGTATATATTGCGTCTGCTAGTGAGAGATCTTTAAACCGACATAGTTATCACACCTTCAGAAAATTCGCGTACAAGATTAAGCCAAATCAAGCATTGTTACCCCTACGGCTGCAGCCGCCCAGCAACACTTGTTTTGGGTTTATCAGGAAGTCCAGAAATGGCGTGGATATGAAAAATATCTCAAACTAGGGGGTTGGAGGAAAGTCCACAATTTCCTTGACACTGTTTGGACACTGAAGACTCCTGCTCCAGATTCCGTGCTCTCATTACTCTCATGCAATTGTAAAAAAGGATGTACCTCATCTAGTTAATGCCGGAAAGCTGGACTAAAATGCGCAGCGATTTGTGGACTTTGCCAAGGTACCACGTGTTTGAACTGGAACAGAAATCTCGACATTGAAGACAAGAGTTCTATTGAGAGGAAGTTTTATGAGAAACCTTTCAACGCGCTTCACAGCCAACTTGAGTACGACGACTTCGATGAACCACTTCCACCAGACGATATGGCTTCAGACAATGCTACACCTAGTACGAGTGGCATGCAACGATTTTAATTGGTAAGAATAGACGAACTTTCACATATATACGTAAGAAATACTAGCACAATTTTCAATGAATTTAATGATTTGTCATTTATTCATAATCTTTATAGGTCATGAAGTTGCAAAATAACCATTTGCACAACAGTTTCAAGAGCTCAGGAGACTTTCTTCTCTATTCGATGTTTGATTAACAGCTAAAGTATTGGAGATATAGAAAATATAAATAAGCTTTTTTATAGACAATTTAACAATCTATATTTATTATCTGAACTACTGTTTCGTATCATTTATAGTTGCCGAGATATAGGCAAAAAACTTAAAAGTGTACATTTTTTCCAAGATGGCGGCTCGATCGCAACAGATTTTGATGGGTACTTTTAGTATGTTCAATGGGAAGCCTTAATAAGCATGTATACCAAAATTCAGATCATTACCGATTAATGCTTTTTTTTTCTTTCTAATTTGACTGGAGCCACATTTTTAGTGAGCGTGGGCTGTATTTGGTCCGTGGGTTGTCTTAAAGTTGGACCACACTGATTAAAGCTATAGTTATTTCAAACTTAAAAAACTTAGTCACTTTGTTAAGAAGCATTACACTAAAAATAACCCACCATAAAATGTTAAATAAAAGGTAATTATAGAATCACATTTAAAAAAATACAGTAGCCCACGTTGTTTTCTCATATCTATATTTTTACTAACTTTAATAAAAGCCCAAATTTAAAAAATACATTACTTGGTCTTTAGATAGTTATATTTTTAATAACTTAGTCACCTTCCCCGAAAATCACGTTACCTAACGCATTATGCTATTAATAGACTGAACTGCTGGTGACGGAAAGATCGATGTTCGAATCTCAAGTACTGGAGTAGGTTTACCTCATATGATTTATTACTTTGGCTTTATTATCTTCTCTGCACACTAATGTGGGTGGACTTTTAACTTCCTTATTCATCCCTACCTATTATATTAATCCTAGGTGACAAACGTATTAATAAATAGTAAACTAGATGAGCTTGGCGTTTAGTAAACGTACCCATATATGTGGGATGAGGGCTTAGATAATAACTGACAAAAATAATTGAGCTTAGCAAAATATAGAAAGATATTGCTTCTCAAGAGATTTGGTGGCTGAATCCAGCGATGAAGGCCGTTTTTATGTTCTCACACTTTAAACATAAAATTGATCCCCCCTCGATCCCGCCTCGCCAAAAAAATAAATGTCAGAAAAGGTAAACTCAATCAATCAAGCTTCTTTTCACATTCCCACTACGAAAATATTGTTGAAGTGTTTGAACTTTTGAAAGATCAAATACAGATTTTTTTTTTGTACTCAGTCTAATCTTAAAGTCCTCTTAGAATTTAAAGAATTGTTAAATTTTTTTTTTTAAAGCGATAAGAGCAGTAGAACGTGAATTCATTGAAACATACAAAACATAATAGAGTGGGATTTTTTAAGGTTCTTTTTTATACAACAAAAAGTATTAGCTAATCATAAAAGAGAATAAACGTTATTGTTTGGTTTTAGTTAATTTATAAATGAGGTAATTTCAGATGGTAAAATAACTCAATACAAAGTTATAAAAAAGTATTTATTTTTTTAACAAACAAATAAGGCACATGCCCCTAAAAAGAAAATTGTGTTGAATGTGTTAACATTTTAAAATTAGAAAAAGGTTGAAAAATAAATAAGTTTAGGGATCTTAAAATTAAATTGATTTCAAATAAAATAAAGGAAAATTCAATAAACATAGTAACATATTTTATTTGTAATTTATTCATCCATATATGTATAAAATTATGACATTCTATTTCCATAAAATGTAAAATCAATCAAGCATCAAAAGAAAATAATGACTTTTATTGATTCTTTTGATTCCTTACAGTATTTGATAAAATTTATAGCATTGAATATTAAATTTATCGAAGGGGAAAAGCCTATAGTATGATTAAAAAAACTGTTTGGTGAAGAATATTAAGTTGGTTACATTATCTTTGTCTGTGAATAATATCGAACTCATCCGTAAAAATCCTTGTTCTTCTTCCAATACAGTTTATACAACTCTCCATCAAAGTAAACAAAGAGGCCCATAGCTATCTATAAAAAGATTCTACTAAGGATTATCGAAGCGTGGACAGATTGATTTATGAAGAGGAATTGGACATGGTCTCTACAAGGCATTGCCAATTTATTTTAGGCCAGATTATTAAAAAAAGTTCGGTCAGAGAAGTTGTTTAGTTACTAGAAACCCGCCTCGGTGGCGTAGTTGGCTAACGCGCTTGTCGTGTTGAGCTTGACTGCTGAGGACGGGGAGATCAAGGTTCGAATCTCGGTCGGGTGAACTGGGGGTGGTTTTCCCTAAAAGGTTTTCCACTCTCCTTCCACGCCAATGCGGGCTCACTTCCTCTAATTCAACCTTCCCAATTCCTAAATCCATTAACGTTTTTAGTACTTAAAACGTATAACCCGAATGGGCAGTAAGACGTGGTGCTAAATATTATTATTAAAGTTACTAGAAATATGTGTTTAATTGGTCAACACTTTAAATAGTTTTAATTTCAAAGTAAATAGCTACCACTTTAACACATGGCAATACTCGTATTCATATATATAACATTTTTGTGAAAAACATTTACAGTCATATTACAAATAAACATATTTTGACCAATGCACACAAAGAAATGTTTGTCCAAAGTTGTAAGAGAATACCTTCCATGCAACAATAAATCATAGTTAGCATACATGAAAAACTTATCTTTTAAAATTGAATTTTAAAGATAAATTACTAAGTAATAATAATTTTATAATAAAGGAAATTGATAAAACTAAAGAAAAAGGAAAAATAAACTACTAAGAATAAATTTGATGAAGAAAGCCCAACTAGGGAAAGAGGAAAGATTTGGGAAGAATCCAATGCACAAAGGTGACATCTTCTTCCTTTCTTCTGTCTTCTATAGTAGAAGTGGTCACACACACATTTTAAACACAAATATAATAATATTTCGGCATTGTTGCCTTTATCAAACACAAAGAAGAAGAGAGTACAAATAACACAAACAATGGATTACTCCATTTTGAATTTTGAATTAAACTGTTAGAAACAAATTGTGCCAACTGTTTTTGGGAGTAGAGATAAATTCCTTGGTTGTGGTTAATATTTATAGAAAACTGATGATGATGATGATGATGATGATAATAGATAAGAGAAAATAATAATAATAATAATAATGTTAAATTTGGAAAATAATAATATAGAAATAAACTATCTTCTTTTGAGGCCTGGTGGTAATCTTGATTTGGTAATCCATTGGTGGGCCAGTTCCCACTGTCTAAGCTGAGAACTGTTGCACTGTTTGGGAAATGCTCTTAATATTTTGGTGGTGTAGCAGGTTTGAAAGTCCTGGTTGTGGGTACTAGCATGGATGGGTACAGGCTTGTCCGGATCTTTGTGGTTTGTGTCAAAGCGATGATTGTTCATTCGCTGTCTGAGAGAACCTGTAGTGAGGCCTATATATTCTGCATCACATGATTTGCACTGTAGTTGATATATCAAGTTATTGGTTTTGCAATTGTAATACCCAGGGATTTTGTATTCCAATTTGGTTACTTTGCTGTTGAAGGATGTAGCTGGTAGGTGTATTCCACATGTGCTGCAACGGGTGCTACCGCAGGGGTGTGAACCATTGGTAGTAGGTTTTTCTTCTCATCGCTAGTTCTATATAGTCCACCTCATTAAACCCTATCTCTCTCAGGTACATTTTAATGTTATCCTCCTGAACTGAATGAATAAAATCCTAGCCATGACAGTGTTCGGTTCGTAGTAGCGCGTCCAGACATCCCGTGACTTCCCCCGTTTCTTAATTTACTGCGACGGCGAGATACCGACTAGAGGCGGATAGCAGCGAACTAATACGCGTAATATTTTTGTGTTCGCGTCGAGGTTACAAAGTCCCATCCAAATTACCGTGTTCATGACATGCGTTGAGGATACGCTACGATGTACTGTTACAAGTGTGGACCCTGTTTAAGGTACGCTACCACTTTTAACACTCAAAGAAACAACCGCTAAAGTAATTGTTTTGTATATTCTGAGTTTTACATTCCTTGAAAGCATGTCGGTGACCGACTGATAGCGTGCACTTCCCAGACTGTATTCTTATCCTATTTTACAATCTGATATCGTTAATTCTAGTTAAAATTGTTCCTAAATATTTAAACTCATTAACCCTGTAAAAGGTTCACAGTAATCTCTAAATTATCGTCTCCAATGTGCGTTTTCTTTGTGATCATAATACTTAGTCTTTTAGCGTTCACTTCTAGACCTATTTTCTTAATATTTTAAATAAAATATCTTCATTTCTTATAACTTCCTTCCTATAACTCAATAAAACTAGATCGTATGCATATCATAGGAGCAGCATTGTACCGTTGAATGCCAAGCCTTTCCTACTCTATTTCATTACCCAAATACAGTGGTTTCCAACCTTTTTCGGAGTGCGACCCCAATTTTTTCCTTTGAAATTGTCGTTACCCCTCACATTTGAATCCTAAATTTCTAATTTATATAAAATGATTATATAGCTCTTGTCAAATGTATTACTCACTTTTCATTAACAAGAAATAGTGAATCTGAGATCCGGCTTTATGCTAAGCTGATCTCTATATTTAGTTTTAATGGCAGCCACAACAGCAAATCTGGTTTCGCAGATATAGGACGTGGAAAATGGCAAGAGAACTGCTACAGCTTTTACACTCATTGTTGGGTACTCACTTTCAGCACCCGAAGCCAAAATTTTGTGAGCTCACATGTTTTAAGATTGTGATCCTTTGTGTGATCAAAGGACAGGTCTATCAGTGTTTCTTGTTCACTAATTGGCAGCCTCTTTCTTCCTTCCACAGAAAAAGGATTTCGCACCCACTCATTTTGACTGACATCATCACGGATTCCCTTAGAGTATTGGCCCTTTTCATTTGGCATGTAAATGTTGTCATGGGAACAAATTGTTATCTTGGAGAATTTATATTGTTTTCCAATTTTCTTTTTGGAAACGGTTTGTTCAAGAATAGAAGCATTTTGATTAGTTTATACTTTTTATATAGACACCATCTCTATAATTTTAAGAGTGATCAAATATCTATAAAATTGACATTTTTCAATAGAAATCTGCAGGCTTCATAACAAAAAATAAGAAAATGTAACAGTTAATCGACATCAATATATTATCTTAGAAGGGGTGTTGACAATATTAACATAAAAATTTCACTCATTCTCGAGAAACTGGTACTTCCAAATGTATGATTTTTCCGCAAGACCTGACCCGTAGTTAGCGTGATATACGTTTTGCGTGATCCATCTGTTCTTAATGGCGCGGAAGGATATTTTGGTTGGTTGTGAATCCACAACACGCCTTTTACCCTCCCACCCACCAGCCCACAAAATAGGTTTTACACTTGCACTCGATAGTATCAAGGGCCTTAACATATTTGTTGAATCCTAATTTTAGCAACTTGAGGTGGTTGGTGATAAAATAAAGTTAAAATGCCGCACGTTGTCTTGTTCCTCAAGAGTTTCGTTTAGTCTTGGGTACATTTCAAGAAAACCTTCTTAAACTTTATCCAGCCATTGATCCAGTTTCCCAATGAAAGCGCTCACCTTGTCACTTGAAGTGAAAATGTTCAATCTAGACCACTGTATTGACATGTTAGAATATTAAGTCTTTCAAATATATCAGCAAAATATGGTAGTTTCCACAAGAAACACTTCTTATTGATCTCATTTTTATTCCGAGGATAGTCAATGTATTTGAGGTAAAGACTAATTTCATCCTTCAGTCCAAACACCTTTGCAAGCACTTTCCCACGTGACAACCAGCGTGCAGCAGTGTGGTACAAGAGAGCACTGTGTTCAGCACCTGTTCCTTCGCATGAAGCAGCCAACAAATGTGATTCAGTTGCTCTTGTCTTAATGTAGCTCACTATTTTAATGATGGAACTAAAAACAACACTAAGTTCTGTACTAAAGTTTTTTCGTGCAAGTGACTCCTTGTGAATCGTGCAGTGAGTCTTTATGGCCTTCCCTTTCACAAAAGCTTGTAAAAAAACTCCTTTCTCCAGACATGGCAGGAGTACCATCACTGCACATCCAAACACAATTTTCCCACTTCATCTTACTTGCTGTCAAAATATGATCTATAATTTTGAAACTTCCTTCAGCACTGGCTCTTAATGGAATTGGCTTGCAGAACAATATGTCCTCTTTGACAGGTCTGTTATTGATGTAACAATCATAGCCATTAAGGTGGGCATCCTTTGCTGAGTCAGTTGCTCCGTTAACCTGTATTGCAAATTTGACAGTTTCAAAGCTTCGGTCAACTGCTCTTGTATGTCTTATGCCATGTCAGATATTCGTCTTACTATTGTGTTATCTGCCAAATGAATCTTTCGGACTAGCGCTGCAGATGCTTTATCAAGCATTATTTCTGTCATTTTGACAGAAGTAGGCAAAACAAGTGTGTCACCAAAAGAATTAGGCCTCTTACATTTACGATCATCTATGAAACTTTATATGGTACAAGAAGTCCCTTGGTAAGAATACTTGTCATTTTTATAATTAATGTGGTCTGTCCAAAATATTTTTCTAATTTTTTTATTTTTAAGAATCACATGGTTTTCCTACATGCTGGCTGTATTTTGATTTCAGGTGTCGCTTCAGCTTGTTTGGTTTCATATTATCTGATGATAAAACAGACAAACACAGTGTTCTTCCCAAGGGTCTCTCCTTGCCATCTTTTTCAACACTAATGAACCCGAACGACAAAAAATGTTCAATATACTTTCTTACGTTTATTTTCCTAAAAGGTTCTCCCCTGCTGCAACTGGCAGAACTACCTTTTAGGAATGTATCAATATCAGTATTAGTTATGGTGTAATTCACATCCCTTTTAAGAACAAAGGAGGGGAACTTATGTCAACAGTACCGAAATGACAACTACAACACGACAATGTCGCAAGATTTCCAGATAAGCACACACTGCTCAAGATCGGTGGTTTACCACTCAGAAATGCAGACCGATTTTATTTCGCTAGCACTCTGCTTTTATATGAAAGTGAATTAGAGCTCACAGAAGAGAATAATGAGCTTGGCTAGATTAAAAAGTAATAGGTAAAGAACATTTCATTGTTTCAACCAATTGTATATTCCGAATGTATCATATAGGTGACATACAACCTCTACCCTGCCAGGCATATCAGTCAAACATACATCAATAAGCTTGACAAATTTTTTTAAGCATCCCAAATTTAACAATAATGTAATATCATTAATTTATTTTAATTGAATCGTAGGCCTTTTTAAAATTTATATATAGTTGATGAACCGTCATGTCGTATTCCCACATTTTTATAATATTTACTGAGTAGAAAAAATGTCATCTGTTGTTGATCCATTTCGTTGAACTCCACACTGATGATCTCCAATTCATTCTCCTGCATATGTTGTCAATCTCATGTTAGATAACATTTTATATCATTTTGGTAGGATTGAGATACAGTCAATTCTCGATTCTACGACCTTTCACGGTTCCCCGGAAAAGGGTCGTTATTGGAATTTTAACCGATTTTGTCCAACCTCCGACCTTCATACGCAAATTTTTTTTTAAACAACCCGTGAAAAAAAAACCTTCCTATTTCTTGAAGAAGTCCATTACGAAGACCTACTTCTTCTTAACGCCAGTTTTCTCGACGAAGTCTTTCACACAGTTTATCACTAGCGCCCTTGCACTTAAATGCTCTTGAGTAGACGTCCCCAGCTTTCAGAACATCTTTCATCGTGAGGATGTCTTCAAGCTCTTCTTCCATTTATTCGTACTCCTCATACGTGCAGTCTGGAGCTAATCTCTGCCACGTTTACTCGTCGCACGGCTGAGTGAAAGTCAGGTGGGTAGACGACGGTGCTGTTGTTGAACCAAGTTGCGGTTCCGTGGAGGGGTCTAGCTTGGAACTGGCGTCCACTGGCAGTGGGTCGTCTGGGTCTTCGGCGCTTTCAGTGGTAGGAAACACGGACGTTAGCCTCTTCGTTGACTGGTAGGACAAAGTGGGCGTATCGGAAGCAGTTGGCGATTACCTCCGGTATCATGGCCTTCCAACCGGCGAGGATTCCTTCCATGGTCCTGAACACGTCCCACTTTTTGACCTCCTTGCCCACGTCGAGATTCCACACCATACTCTGCACAAGCATCTTACGGAACTTCACCTTCACTTGCTGAATTATTCCCTGGTCCAGGGGCTGAAGCATGCTGGTGAAGTTCTTTGGCAGAAACACCAGCTGGATGTTTCTGAGTTTGTCGAAAGCACGACTTTTCTACTTACGGCTTTCATCTTCGAATCGAAGCCTTAAAGCCACCTCGTAATCACCCCGTAGGTCATCCATACCTTTTTATTAAAATCATAGTCACAAAGAAGGATGTGACCTTTAAAACCCGGGGTTTCTTTAACTTCCTGATCCCGATGAGCTTCATCTTATCACTGCCGTCCATGTTGCAGCACAGAAGGATGGCGAGGTGCTCCTTGTTCCTCTTCGCACCCTTGCACATATTCCCTTTCACAGCAAGAGTGTGATCTGGTATGAGGTTGTAGAACATCCCCAGCTCATCAGCGTAGTATACTCGTACATTTTGAGGCTGATAGCGCCTAAGGATGTTTTGGATCAAGGGCATTCACTCCCTCACCGGTGTTGGGTCGACCTATGTGCTTTCACCGACGACCTTGTGGCTGGATATTCTGTGACGCACTTTGAAACGCTCTAGCCGCCCAATTGAACACTTAAAGTTTTCTATATCTAACCTCAGTGCAAATTCATCGGCCTTCCTCCCTTTGCATCATCGGTCCGTTTATAGGCACGTTTTGCGCTCTCTGCTGGCTGAACCACTCCAGCATAGCCTGCTCCAGATTTGCGTGCGTCGCACTCTTCAGATTATTGGGCTTTACATTGTGACATTCCTTCTGCACTGCATTCACAATTTATTCTCTCATTTTGAGAATCGTAAAAAATGTCGACTTCGGGATCCCATGCCACTCCACAATCTCCGGCTTTGTAATCTTCTTCTCATCCACTTCCTAGATGATCTCGTACTTCTTCACGAGGTTCAAAAAGGTCCTCTTTCCACCCACTTCGTCTACATTATAAGTTCGTATCAATTAAAAAAATAACGTGGGTCGTCAAAAATCGTTCACAAAATCAGACAAAAAATTTAACCAAATCAAGAATCGAAGTAACAATGGCAAAAACAAGCCTGGTGCGTGATGTAGTGGTGGACACCCGCAAGGAACCATTGTCCTGCTTGTGGGAGGGGATGGACAGTCAAGTGCTATTGGCTGGCACTGATGGGTGGTGTCTATTTTTATACCTGACCCACCCCAGTTACTAGCATTAGATTGCTCACAAAGATAATCGTAATGCAGCGACCTAAATAAATGCAACTAACACATTTTACGACCGAGTTCCTTAAAAATGTTGACCTTTATTCCACATTTTTTACGGTTCCCCAAAAAAGGGTCGTTACTTCGAGAGGGAAGCTATTCCCGGGGCCGTAGAATCGAGAGTTGACTTACTTCTATAGTGATTAAATTCTGCTCCATCCCCCTTTTTTTAAATGGGTATTATAGTACCTTCCTTCCATTCTTGTGGTAATACCTCATTGTTCCATATTTTATGAAACATAGCAATTTATGAATTTGAATTACTAGCTTTTATAATTATGCTGAAATTGAATCGATACCTGGATATTTATGGTTAAAAAATAGATTTTTGATTTCAATAATATTTGGAATGATGATGATGATGATAATGATGAAAAAAATAACAACAAAAAATAATAATGATTTTGCCACTAGTTGGTGGCATTTCTAAAAATAAAATTCATTAAATAGAAAATTTGCTGGCCAATTTTTATTTTAATTATTTTTTTTATTTATTTATTTACTAATTTGTTTAAAAACAAAGTAAACTTAACATTTATTCTAAATTTGTGTATAATATGAAAAACCATGATATTATAGGAAGATATGTAAGCTCAGTCACTAACACTCTTTTACTATCCCATGATGAATGTATGAAATAGAAATCTCAAAAGTTTCGCTCAGCCGTACGAGCTATATACATACCATCATGAATATTTCTTAAGTATTAAGTCCTAAAACTACTCAAAGATCGGCTTTTAGCTAAGAACCTTACTTAGCACAAGAGTCGCATCTAATAAAGAACCCATCCTTCTCCCCCCTCTATAAAATGGGTGCTTTTGAGAATGTTCTTGAACACCATCGGCGTATTAGGGAGATCCTTTAAGAACACACAAATCTCAGCTTTGAAGAAGATGTAAGGATTACTTTGAAAATATGAAGTTACTAATCTTCAAACATCTAGTTAGGAGACACGCAAGAAGAAATTCAATTAAGACATTTGAAATACATAATATTAATAACACTAATAAATAACATATTATATTAAATCCTGATTTTTTTTACAGCCTGTTTAGTAAAATGCTTCCATCTTCCTTTATCCTTCCATCATTCTTCCTCCTTCATTTGCTTCCATTCTTCTCCCCTCAATCTTATACTTGCTGTCATATATCTCTCCCATTTCTTTTTGATCTCCCTTGCTGTATCTTCCCTACATACTTCATTTCCAACATTCTCATTAGGATTATTTCCTTTTTCATTCTTGATACATGATTATACCCTCTCATTCTTTATTTCTCTATTATCTCATATACTATCTGTACCCTACTTGATCCAGGACAACATCATTCGTAATCCTGTTTCTCCTCGTGACGTGCTCCTCAAACTCTATTACCATGACCACCATTTTCCTGATCCCTCTTGCATCCAATAACAAACATTTACATACATAAATATAACCTGGTTTATTAAGTCACGAGGAAATAAAAATATGGTAATATGTAGAAATGAACGAGTAATGTTTCTTACATACCACTTTGTATCTTAAAGAAGTATTTTGAAGGTTATTTTGCTAAAAGAATGATCTTTGTGTCGACTATAAGAACTCTTGGTTTTTACAGACAACAGAAAATTATTTAAAAGGGAATAAGGGTTGTTAGTCCTATTCTTATTTTCTTCCAGCGTTTGGTACATTATGTCAGGAAATCGAGATTCGAAACCCGGTCAGGTGTACAGAGGGTAGTTTTTCTTGTATGGCTTTCCAATCTCACTTACCAAAAATTTGGCTACACTTCCTCTAAATGCAACCTTCCTTATTTCTTACACATTAATGTAATTAGTTCATATGCGTATAGCTTAGCCAGATAGTGAGGCGTGGTGATCAAAATAAATATATAAAAAAGAGTGAACTCATAGTCTTTGAATAGTTTTAATAAATTTTGTTTATCCTTTACTGTACCTTTACTTTATTCCATAAAGTTAATTATGGGATCCTTTATTTTTCTAATTTATTTAAATTAGTCCATGGGAATATTGTCAAACTTTTCATAGCATGTCAAATGCCCGTTTCATTTACTAGGTTTTAAGATTGGCTGACCACAGTTCAAGTGGAATTTGGTTAAATATCAGGTGGAGTTGTCACACATTCCTATTATTTGATTACGTATTCGTTGTTCTCATCATTTAGTCAATATCAAAGTACAAAAGCTGTGAATGTTAGTTCAGACATGCCATTTTATGTTAAGTTAAAATTCAAGTCTTGTTTTCATTCGTGTGTTTATAAGGCATACGTTAAAAACCCTCAAATCTAAAATAGATATAGTGTCTAGAATTCTACTTTATTTTCGTGAAATTGTTTTTCTTTATCTTTGAGAAGTGACTAATCTGTGCCTTTGTAATTTATCTCAGAATTTCCCTTAGAAATCTCGTAAGTGACGTAAAATAATTTGAACAAACATTGTGGCGACCACAAAGGACTGGTTGTTTTATGTTGTCTCCTGTCGAGGGTACATATGTTACCTCACAAAAACATTCGTGGCTGATGGCGACGCCCTCTTCCTCTCACCGGCTTTGTTCGTCTCAACTTTATGAAGTGAGGCAGCCATTGCGAGCTTCTGGTCTAACTTATTTCCTTCCTTGGGTCCCGTTTAGTAGACTTTCTTGTCATATTCCTCTGATTTTGGTCTGAATACGGACTTAGTCTCATATCCTTTTAGAGACTCATAAAGATGACTCCGGGTAGCAAAGATATTGTAACGTTGTCTACCCATACCCTGTTTGTGGTAGGAAGGGATGTATGAAAGGACCCTTTCCCTGTCAGAATTCCTCTCTATTGTAGAATTTTGGTAGAATAAAGGACTTTCTCTACATTCCTTATTACTATAGACAAGGTACAATTAATTGTGCTATTAATATTTCAGTACATCATAGATGTGTCCTGTGTGATAAGAGTTTGCCATCGCCTCTAGTGAATGTAGGAGCTGTGTTGGCATTATGAACTAGGGACTCTTGCTCAAGACTGGTCATACATTCAATATTATGGTAGAATTCAATAATTAAATCAACCAAAATAAACTGGATACTTATAATAATTTTTTTTAGTACCGTGACTTACTACCCGGGTTGTACGCCTATGTACTAATACGCTATGCATTAGGGATGAAGTAAAAAGTGTTCTCTAGCCAAGTAAGGAAATGGAAGAGAAATAGAGACTGTAACATGTTAGAATGTTGGATTAAGAAGGAAGAACATTGAAGACAGAAGAGGGAGAAAAGGAACGATGGATGAGATATTTTGAGAAGGTGTTCAATTCAGAAGAGGAAAGGCATGAGAGTGAAACAGAGGAGCAGTGAGAAACAGCAGAAGAGGGGAAAGATGTTCCACATGGGAAGAGATGGAGAGCGCACTAAAGAGGGCGAAGCAAGAAAAGCACTACGTGTGGATGAAATGATTGTAGAAATGATAAGAGTTGCAGGTGCTACAGGGTGCTTAGGGTGATTTGGAGGGAGAACAAGATACTGGAAGACTGGAAAAAGGAGTTATAATACATCTTGTAAATAAATGCGACAGGAAGAGGTAAACAAATTAAAGAGGGATAAAGCTGATATGCAACTGTAAAAAAATATACAAGAATGTACTAGAAAAGAGAATAAAAATAAAATGAGAGCAAGGTGGAGAGAGGAACAGAACTTATTCAGAGAACAGAGGTCTATAAGAGACTTGATTTCTACCATACGACGGATGAGGGAAAGAAGGTATGAATTTGAAAAATACTTATTAATGGTATTTTGCAGGTGTGGAGAAGGCATATGATATCGTGGAGAGAAATAAAGTTTGGAAAACGAGGGCCGAATAGGGGTGTGAAGAAAGTATCGATACTCTACTAAAATGAATATTTTTCTTCCGATACTAGTATTTTTAATTGTGACTTTTTTCCGATACTTTTACTAATATTAGTACTCACACGCCGATATCGGATCGGTATCGAAAGAAACAACTCTTTTTTTATCTTCACCTATGCTGGGATTATATGTTTACCAACCCGCTTCGGTGGTCGCGTGGTCTAACGCACTACACTCGTGTTGGACTAGATTGCCGGAGGTGGTGAGATCAGGGTTCAGTCCCGGTCGGGTGCACTGAGGGTGGTTTTCCCTAAATGGTTTTCCACTTTACCTCCAAGCAAATTAAGGTGCATTTCCTCTAATTAAGCCTGCTTAATCCCAAACTCATTAGTCTAATTAGTACATAAGCGTATAACCCACATGTGTAGTAATATGCGGTGCTACAGAAATTCCTAGGGTGGATTATGGAAGAAGAACAAATGACACTATTTCTCAATTATCACCGATTTTTTGCATGACACGCAAGAAGCAACTTTAGCATTCAATTTATTTTATCTCATCATAATTCATAGCTATTCTTTCACCAACTTTAAATGGTTAAAAAAGTGTAAAAAATCTACAGGAAAAATATATCACCAACTATAATTATATTTTAAATAACCTTTCATTATCTACATTTTCATTTTCATTTTGAATGCTAGTATGGTAGAACTCTTTATATGATTCCTCATACAATACTGTCTATAATACCTTCCAAGTTCCAACACATAAAATAGACACGAAAGACCTAAGTATACGATGATATGGTTAAACTATTATAGTTTTCAGTGTTTAAATAAATTTGAAAATAGTATTATTATTATGGTGCAAAAGCTGAAATTGTTATTATTACTAGATAAATAACATTTTCCAGATTGAAGTTTCAATACCGATACCTACTTTTATTGATAACTTTCTTTCGATACTAGTATGGTATCAATATTTTTCTTCCGATCCCTTTTCGATACCACATCCCTGGTGCCGAAGTAGAAATCGGAGTTGCAATGGGAGTAAAAAGAATGTATGATAATAGCAGTTGAGGTTAATACGGTGAGTGGGGGAATGAAGTGGCTCAGAATAAAAATGGAGTGAAACATGGGAGTGCCCTTTCACCACTACTATTTGTAAAGTGGCAGGAAATCTCAGTAAGGAAAGAATGGAAGCCATGTTATTTGCTGGTGACTTGAAAATATGGACGAAGAACAAAGAGGAAGTACAGGAAAAGCTTCAAGAATATAATAAGGAAGAAAAAGAGTGTGGAATGAAATTTAGCATAACGAAGTGTGAAGTAATGGTAATTACAAGGAAGAAGATAAGGCCTATTAAAGCTATAAAGTTGTGTGGAATAGAGCAGAGAAAAGAACAGGATGTAAAAATATCGTGGAAGCGTTATTGAGGTGAAAGGTAGAATTAGGGAGGATTTAATGAGAAGAGGACAGCAGGAAGAGTTGTTCTATGTGTGTAAGAAACTTACTATGAATAAGAAAAGTGATAAGAAAGGTGTCCTTGAAGTATAAGGAAGATCTGCACAGGGTGTACTTTGTACCTATTGTTACACATGCAGCAGACACGTGGATAATGAATGTGAGACTAGTATAGTGAAGGCCATGGAAATTAGGTTTGTGAAGAGCATGTTAACTGGCATGAGGAGAAACACGATTATAAATTAAGCTATCCGGGAAATAGTGGGTGTACAGGAAGTGCATGAGATAGTAGAGGAAAATAGTATGAGTTGGTGTTAGAATGTAATGAAGATGGAGAAGGAGATGACGCCAAAGAAAATTATGGAAATGAAGTATGTAGGTAAAAGACTGCAAGTAAGTCCAAAAAATAGATGGGAGGAGCAGATAACAAAAAGTGTAAAAGTCAGAGGAGAAGAATGGAAGCAATTAAAGGAGGAAAAATGGTTGAAGGATAGAGGAAGGTAGAGGCATTTTACCAAACTTACCCATACACAGGCTGGAAACAGCTTATGATGATTAGAGATGAGGAAGGTTAAATATAGAAGAAGTTTACCCAAATTTGCTTGGAGGGAGAGTGGTAAGCCATTTAAGAAAACCACCCTCAGTAACCCGATAGGGATTCGAGCCCCTCTATCCCAATCAGCAGTCTAGTACATTGCGAAAGTGATGACTTGAACCATGTGGCCACAAATGCAAGGTTATTAACACTTATAAAATAGGAACGAGTAAAGTACTATTTAGAGGGAATGAACCTGCATTTTTTTTTAGACAGTGGAATAACACTTAAGAACTATTTCAATACACCAAGGATTAAAAACCTGACTAAATAAGTTCAAAGCCATATAAAACAAGACTGACACCATTTTCCTCATACTCACTGGAGCAATTTTGTTTATTTATATTTCACTAAATCATTATTTTACGTCTTAGACAATAATTTTAATAAACTAACAAAACGTTTCAAAGTCATCATGAGTGAATATTCTTGTCCAACATTTTAGTTCAACCAATAGCGTGTCTCTCTATTTAGCTAAGGGTTCCAGGATCCATTCTCGACGTGGCCAAATATTTATCTTTGATAAAATGTGGGCTTTCCCTTTCACAGTGATGAGTAAATAGCTGGTGGCTGGATATTGTGTATGTTCTAGATTTAAGTAATTTACAAGTCGTGTTCTGATATAATAAGTTGGTTAATAAAGTTCACACCAAATTCATTGGCCGCATCGTCTAGGGCGCTACAATCACGATAGACTAGACTGCTGATGACAGCGATATCATGGATCGATTCCGGTTGGATGTACTAAGATATTTTTCTCTAAATTATTTACTACACTCTCTATCCACGCAAATGTGGGGACACTTCCTATTAATTTAACCTCTCTATTATATAAAACTATTAGCGTAATTCGTACATAAGCGTATAAACCGACCGGGTAGTTAGACGTGGTGCTAAAATAAAATAATATTTTTTTAAAATTGACTTTGTTGGGATGTGATTCTTTAAATTTGTGGATGGCCTGTTTGCTTTTTTTTTTTTTTTTTTTTTTGCCATTTCCCTATCCTTTACTCCATAGCAACTGTTTAACCAAATATTGTGCAGCCCTGCTAGGGCTGTAGTTTGTAGATCGACCCTTCTCCACCAGCGACGCAGCAAAAGCCCTATGATCCGTGTTTAGCACGTATTTGTCGCTTTAAAGAACGAGGCAGAACACAAAAGAAGCCAATTTTATACCCGAAACCATGTCTGCCCCGTCAAGATAGCAACGTGACCTCCAATGAGAAAGTACAAGGGTGTTTAAATCTGTGCCTCTCTTTTTTTTCCCCCTACGCCTCTCCGTTTCAAACCAATTCATCCACGCACTTTCCATACAACAAACACTCCCTGCTCCACTTAGATATTTAATGTGCTCGTAGAATTTGAATGTCGCTGCTTTTATATTTAAAAATAGTAATAGAAAGCTTTTACAAAACTTCGCTTGCTTTGAGGTATACTTGAAAGATTTATATTTCTACCTCGTGCACGTTCTAAAATAAATATATTCTATCATTGTATAATATGTTTAAAAAGACGATTTATAATATATTTCAATGGTTTTGTAAATATGCACAGTGCTTACACAAGTAGTTTTACGAGTGCTAACAAAACAAACTACTGTGCAGTGATTTTCACTATATTTATTGCATTTATATTTAGCAATAACCGTAACTAACAAATATTGGCTATTTAATCCATAAACTACTCTCATATATATTATTATCTAAATTGTCTTTAAAAATAGGGATTCATTCAGCAAAATCTTTAAAACACAGATAGTTTTGTAGTAATAAAATAGTGTTAAACCCAATGTATCAATTTTATATGTTTTAAAGGTATAATTAAGTGCAGATCACATGCCTGTTGCTTATTTTACAAACTCAGTTTGATTAGGCAGTATAAAAAAAAAGTTCACTTCGTGAGATTGGTCAGCGCAACAGGGTAGATTTATTCAAACCAAATAGGCGGGGAAGACGTGAGATTCACACACCCACGCCAGTCAGTCGTTGAAGGCACAAACTCAGGATACAAGCTCTGACAGGACAAACTGTCCAGCTAAGTTTCATATCTAGCGTATGAGGACAAGTAAGGATAGTAACTTAGTGTATTTCTTTCCCATACTAAAATATTTAGCTTTTACTCGGTGAATTTTTCAGTAATAAAAATTAAACTTAATATTCAAACAATATGTACGTGACAAATATTGTAATTTGTAAATTGAACAATTTGTTCCTTTATATATTTTACATGTTCGACCGCTCAGGAATTTAGTTTTATAAAGGAAAATACCCCTTTTCAATTTTTTTACCCAAGCATGTTTATTTAATTAGTTCGACTCTAAAATAGAAAGCTAAAATTGTTCGTTTAAACCATGATCCTATCTTACAGTAAACATCATAATTTAATCAATAAATCTTGTATGCTGCGGTCCATTCAAGGTGAACGCAAGTAACCTAAAGAATGTCCTAGGATCCATATGTGGTCTATAAGGGGAAAACTAAGGGTTTAATTTTTTAAGCACATGTATTTGCTGTCCAGTATTAGGGCCAATATTGCGATGAAAGTAAGTAAAATTTGTGTATATGTTCAAGCGGAAGAGGGTATTAACAGCAGGTATACAAGCAGCCTAGCAGTGGGGCCAACAATTTACCAAGCCCGGGTGATAATTATAAATAGCCATACTGATAGATAGGCATATAATATAAATAAAATCGAATTTTAAAAAGTATAAGAGAATTTAAAAAATATGAATATGATTTTAGCTATAAAATACTAGAGGGAATTGTTTCTTTTGGAGGTATAACTTTATTTGTTTGTGCAGCACGTATTAACTACCCATCTGGAATACCCATGTAACTAATAGGGTAGAATAGTCAAAGTAAAATTTAGAGGAAATGTATCCATATTTTCATAGCGGGATAAAGTTGAAACATTTAAAGAAAAAACCTCTAGAATATCCTATCGAGATTCAAAGCCCAACCTCCTTGCTACAGGCTATTAAGCCTAGATGAATTTAACGTTTGGTTAAGTGCCGATAGATACAAGCATCTTAAGGTAATATAAACATTATTAAAATGGGGGTGAAAGAAACACTTTTAAAATGACCAAAGATACAGATTTTTGTTCTTAATATTGGCAATAGATGCTCAATTGTTTCCATCCGATCTAGTTTAAGAAGCCTTAGTGCAGAAATACATTCATTTAGATACGATTTTTTCCTTCTTCTTGAATGCTCGATGTCCATTAATTTAATGAACCAGCATTATTTCAAAATTCTTTCTTCAATGAACAAAGTTTTCGCTCTGTGGATGTGTGTGTGTGTGTATTTGTGGTGGGTTTATGCATTTAATGGCGTGAAATAGAAAACTAGTTTCCAATTCTATTAAACCAAGGAAAAATAAACGTTTCAATTTAAAGTTAGATTCAATATAGATGCATTACTCGAAACTGCTTAGAACTTTAGACAAAGAATAGTTGTGTTGGGTTAGAAGAGAGGAGAAGAGAATATCTAAAAATGTAAGCGTTTAGAAAATGAATGACAGACAAAAAAATAGCAACATTCTAATCGGCATATTTATGGGTGGTACAAACACTTAAATATTTTCACACATTGAAGCCACAAAAAATATATGTTTGAAACGTTAAGCCCTAGACATGAAATTGCGAACCTTTTGGATTCGGAACAACATATGTCAGTTCAGAGATTCCTCACAAGGCCGCACCGCACATTTTATATACAATATATTTGTTTAAATTTTAAAAAGGTACCTAGTTGAATTTTAACTATCGTCTTTTTAGAAACTCATTAACGAGTGAACGATTTCTACGGGTTTTGTCCGCGGAAATTAATTGTTAGTTCAAGTATGAGAACCTTGTGATTAAACTATGACAGATCTTGATATATATATATTATATATATATATATATATATATATATATATATATATATATACATTCATAGAGGAATACTTTAAAACAAATACGCGAATTATAAAATATTTGACAAAACATTTTTCTTTTCGTTGCCTTTTTCACGTTTGTTCTCTATGTATCTGTGTTCCTTTTTAAAGTCGACTGTAGTTATGTATCATACAATTATATAATATATTAAGATGTTTTATCCTCAAATAAATATTTTAAAATCTAAAAAAAAGTAAATCAAAAAATGTAGTTTTATAAAATAAACATTTTAATAAAACACGTGTGAAACTATAGACTTCTGTTTCTCAATCAAGACGTCTTTACTCCAGGCGCCCGTAGTGGTCTCTGGTGACAAGTTAATGATATAATATTGAGCCAACCATAGAGATAAAAAAAAGGATGAAGAATATTTTTAAAAAATTATAATTTAAAACTAACAATTTTATTTCAAAATAATTAAATACACGCCAATAGGTAAAGTATTGCTTATAAACGATGAAAATACATAATTGACAGATTATGTATGATGGCCGCACAAAACACCTCAAAGGCCGCCGGTTTCTCATCCATGGACTAGGAAATATCTAACCTACTCCATATCTGATCTCGGCTAGGCCAAAATACGTTCACCAAACTCAAGGTTAAATTTTGTAGCTTCCTTGATATTCCCCTCATCTGAGACAAACTATTCATAAAAGTTCGGGGAAAGAAGATCCCTGATTAAAATGTCTATGATAAACTCATCAAGAGTTGTGTTGTATTATTGTTATAACATTTTATATAAACTTTAAACCTACTTAGTTTACAAGTCGCGTGTTGATATAATATCTTAATTCTAGATAAGAAACATCTGGTTTCTCATATGTATTATTTTTTAATTATATTTAGCACCACGTCTTACTACCCGTTTAGGTTGTACGCCTACATACTAATTACACTAATAGGCTAGGAATTAGGACAGTTTAATTTAGAGTTAATTCACCCAAATTTGCGTGGAGGGATAGTGGAAAACTATTTAGGGAAAACCACCCTCAGTGCACTCTACTGGGATCAAACCCCGATCTCCCCGTCTTCAGCAGTCTAGTCCAACATGATAGTAGTGCGTTAGACCACGTGGCCACTGAAGCGGGTGGATCACAATCGAAGGGGAAGTACCAATTTCACAACTGTTCAATGTTTTAAGCCTTGATAGGAATTGAACCTGGAACTCCTAGTTCAGTAGGTATATGGGCCAGAAACTAGGATTAAGTGTCTTCTTGTAGACGAGGTATATAATTTCAGCTTAATTAAACTCAAATTTAAATTTATTTTCCTTCACAATCCTTTTTTTTTTTTTTAAATCCCACTCTAAAACTGACGAAACATTTACATAGCATTCAAATTGACATCAAAACATTTTCTAATAGCTACAATTTGAAACATAACGCTGCGTGGAGACAATGATCGAACTAGGCAACGCCTTATTTAATATTCAAATGACTAACATTAAAAAAATGTAAGAGGAGGTGAATGAAAAAGCGAAGATGGTGGGATTAAAACTCGAATTTACCCTTTTCTCTCCTAACGTTATACCTTCACGTTTGATTAACCGGAAAATTATATACTAGATTACTATTGCACTAGAAAATGAATCAAAGTGTGCTTTTCTGCATTCTTCATTTGACAACAAGGAAATTTAGATCGGTTTATAAAGATTTTTTTTATCAATTATAAATGATAATTTTTCAATTGTGTTGTAATTTTATAACAATGGTAATATGGTTTCAATTGATTCAATTCCTTTTTTTTAATTAGAAATAAATGCATAAAACCGTAACATACGTACTTCTGGTTCGAGCTGAATTACCTAATTTTTTTTTTTAATCTTTTCAGAACATCCAACTGTGATCAAACAACAATCTCACAGTAATCTACAGTCTAGTCCAGGGGTCGGTAAACTTTTATGCATGAAGAGCTATTTTATAAAATATGTTTTACTCTAGAGGCGCCAAGAAATTGTAATGTAACTGATTTGCCCCTGAAAAGTATATGAAATCATTGACAATAATATCGTCCTAATTTTATAAACGTATCTTATTTCATTTAAATTATGTAGTATATTAAATGGCGCCTAAAGCACTTCTTCTTCTAAGAAGGCAAAAGCCACTGAATAGTGACGTCACGCACGTGACACCAGTCAAGTCAGTTTGACAATATATATTTTTCAAATAATAACTTCCTCTTCTCGATGGTTCGAAGAGAGATTTTAAAATGTAACTTGAGTCATTTTCCGGCTCTAGAAGCTTCGAGTAGCACAGAGATGTTTTTGTCTTGTATTTTGTTTTTTCTAAACTAAACCTTCTCGAAGCTTCCATAACCAAGGAATATATACAAAGGATGGTGCAACATAAAGTAAGTGGTTAGTTGTTAGTGTTCAGTTGGGAGTTGGGAGTTTGGCGTCTAGCAACACCTGTCCGCGCTAGCCCGCGTATAGTTCAACATGATCTATTTTCGCATTAATTAAACTAATTCAGCATAAAAAAACATGTCAAAATGAAAAGTGTATTAATCACAATTCGTCAATAGGCGCCCATCGCGGTAACGTAATTCCAGAACGTTACAAAATATGTCGACTTTTAAATTTGAATTTTCACCTTTTATTTATATATTTATTAGTTACAAGTTGAGAATATACATATATTAAATGTACTAAACAAAACATAAACTACAGTATTATCATTATTCAGATTTAAGTATCTGAGCCTCGAATTTTGAGACATGTTACAAATTGGGCTTATTGTTAAAAACTTATTTATGAATATATTAATGGAATAAAAAAATTGAGGACTAATGAGGACTACATAATAAAGATGTTTAATTTCAAATCATACTCGATAACCATCTTGTTATTTATCAAACAAAAGTATTTAACAGAAATTTTAGAAAGTTACAAAATATAAGGCGGGTGCCTATAATCGCTTAACATCTGTCAAAAAAGAGGGCGCCCGCGGGAACTACGTTTCTGACCCCATGTTTAGTCTATTCTATTGCCGTAGTAGTGACTTAAGGCTAATTTACACTTGTCCCTTTGGATGATTACTTTAGATGAATAACTGAAAATAAATAATGTAAGCGTTACAATTATCTAAAGTGATCATCAAAGAGGAATAATGAACTAAGTTGGCAGCGACCAAATTTGTTCACTGGTGATGAAACACAGAGTATGAGTCATCCAAAATGAATAGTGTAAACAGGTGCTTGCCTTTCCCTCTTCATTGAACACCAGACTTCATACATTTTGTGTAGTAGCTGTGCAGTAATTACTTGTGTACATCAAGGTATTTAAATGGAAGGACGACCATACACAATTACTATTAGATACAGTGAAATATTGTGAGTGCTTGAGGAATATAAATCACTTGAATACAGAAGTAAGGTTGAAAGGGAAAATGCACTTCAGAAGATAGTGTCGGAGTTTAATATTTTTGTTGTAAGAGCAGAAGATGTAAAACATAAAATAAAGACAATCCGTGCTCGGTTCTCATCAGAAATGGCTATAGTACAACAATCTGGCAAAAGTGGCGCTGGTTTGGATGATATTTACTTATCAAAGTTGTTCTGGTACAAAAATGCTGAAATTACTCTCCGTGGTGTTTGTACACCAAGAAGCAGTGTTTTAACAAAAGTAAGAGATAGAGGATCTTAGCACACATCATAATACATCTAGGGTTCTGAAACTGTCTCCGGCAGCCAGATATCTTAGTGTTATTTGCAGCTTGAGTCGAGCAGAAAGGTATTCTCTAAGTTATGTATCTTGTTTGCAGGTTCACATCCAGGATTTTGAGCTGGGGGGCGGGGTGAGGGGGAGGATTTTTACATAATAATTTTCATAATTGCATCATTATATTTATTTCAATTACTGTAACATTTGTAAATTTGATTCAAAGTAGGGGGATAAAAAAGATTGAGAATCAGCGATGCCCCCTAAAAAGTGGGGCTGAGAAAAATTTGATTTTAAAGGATTCAAATGGTAATAATTTAAGCTAATTTGTACCAAAATCGGATCCTTGGCCTACCCTCTGTCATTTTGTACGCAACCGGTTAAAAGGTCTCTGTTTACACATTCTTCACGCCCAGGATTTGCAGTTGGTGAAGGGGTTGGTGGCATATGATAATTATCAACTGCCCCCTCTTCCAGGTACAATAGTGTTTACATAATTGCTCTATAATAATAATTTAAATTACTGTACCCACTTCAAAACTTTATGTACAATGAGTAAAGACTTTAACCATTTCTATAAAATATTACGGTATCACAGGTTCAGTTTTCATTTAAGTACAAATTTAAAATAAAATTACAAATCAATAGAAAAAATATTCCTTTGAAAAACCCTAACTACTGCACAACATTATTTGTTTAATATTAAATATAATTAAAAAATATATAATTGATCGAAAATTGTGCTAATCATATTTTGTAATATTCTTAATTTTCTGGGGGAGGGCCTTCAACTGGGGGCGCTCCAGCCCCAAAGCCCTCCCCTCTCCCGTGGGTGCATCACTGCTTGTTTGCGTATACATATATATGGTTCTACTTTTGCCAACAACTATTACAATTTTTTTTTTGAAACTCGAATTTGATTTTTCAGCATATCTTCGTTTTCATTAGTCCATT
Organism: Timema cristinae; assembly: GCA_039000515.1. Classification (NCBI taxonomy): domain Eukaryota; kingdom Metazoa; phylum Arthropoda; class Insecta; order Phasmatodea; family Timematidae; genus Timema; species Timema cristinae. Next base: position 109,161,680 of record JBCFYV010011172.1, read on the forward strand.
ACACTAGTAAAATGCCTGACGCACCCTAAGTATTACGTCACAGCATTAAGTGTGTCACACTTCGTCAGTGTGCACTGAGGATGGTTTTTCCTAAATGGTTTTCCACTCTTCTTCCACGCAAATTGGTGCCCATACTCTCGATTAAATCTTCCTAATCCCTACTTATTAGTGTAATTATTAAATAGGCGTACAACCCGAGTGGTTAGTAAGAAGTGATGCAAAAAAAAAAGATCAAAAAGCATTATTATTTTATTTATTATTTTTTGAATTTAGATAACCCTATTTCTACTTAAAACCTTATATATTAGGGACCTGGTCCGATGTTCGACTGTCCTAAGGCGTCACTCTTGCAATAGACTATACTGCCGATGAAGTGGAAATATGGGTTCAAATCCCAGTCGAGTGTATTGAGGGTTATATTTACTAAACATTTGTTCGCTCTCTCTCCAATTAAATTCAAGTACACTACCTCTAAGATCAACATTCCTAGTCCCCATAACATATTTGCTTAGTTAGTAAATATTCGTATAACCCGAATGGGTATTAAGACTTGGTGCTAATATATGTTTATAGCCTAATATAATAAGAATATAAAAAATACAATTTTAATTTTTGTGAATTCATACACTCGCAGAACACCTAAGTAGAAACATAAATTTTATAATCACAATCATCATCAAACTGTGCGATCCATTCTGTCCACTCGGAGCGAGCTGGAATATTTCCAGTCATGTTCGTGTTACACCACGCCAGATCTTGGAATATTGGAATGTTATAATTGATGTTTCCTCTCCCCCAGGGATGAACTGACGGCTGGGGGACTGGGTGATGTACCTGTTCAAAAGGAAATCTATTTTGTGATTTGTGTGCCGACACAATAAGTTAGTTCATAAATTGAAGGTTAAATTTCAGAAAATACAAACTTTTTTTTTTTTTTGCAGTTGACATTTATATACTAGCATCAACATTAACGAAACTTTTTTGGGATGAATTTCTCTTACAAATACAAAAAAGACAAAATCACATCAATATGAACTTTGACATAAATCTACAGGCTAGGAAAGAAGTGTTTTATTTGTCTAAATTAGGAACGATTGCATTTTAATGTACCCTCTTGCAAAATTTTATATAATATTAATCTTATTTTTAAGAGTGTGCCAGTACTCAACATTTGAGTTTGAGTAGGCTCTTAGTAGTCTTTCGAACCAGACTTGAAAGTTTTAATAGTTAGAATTTTCAATTTTACCTCGAGAAGTTCTAATTTAATTAATTTGTTCAAAGGTTAAGATATAATCTCATATCAAATAAAACCATTAATTATATTATTTTGTCTAATTTAGTAAAAATTTAACATAAACAACAATTTAAAATTTATCTATAAATAAGAATTTGTGTGATTGTAGTTTTTTTTAACATTTTCAATTCTGAAAATATGTGTTTGTGCTTAAGGAATATTTATGAATTTATCACAGAAACTCAACTGATATTACTGGGTTTTCTGCTCACTTGTTTTTTAGGACGTATGTATAAAGCTTTAAAGAACGTGTAAGTTTGGCTGAGATTGTCTTAATTTTATTTATTTTTATTTCCCTCTATGACAAATGTTGTGTGTGTGTTGCTAAAACAACTGTGGGTATATATTGTTAACATAATTATGTAGATAACATATCAAAGTTTCAAAAACGTGTCTATATGTAAATGTGGACATCAAAAATCATGTTTGTAGGGCTCATTTTTGGGAGTTTGTATATTAAACTAAAATCTATTTGCTCTGTCCTTTACAGTCAGTCCTTCGCTAAAACCCTTTTATGAATGTATGAAAAAATTTCTTCATGCGTTATATTCACATACATTATATGAAACACACGACAAACAATTATTGCTATGTAATACAGTATGAATACATTTAAAATTAAAATAACTTTGTTTGCACTGTAAAATGTTTATAATAAAAATAAGTAAATAAGAAGCGAAATGTGTTTTGTTTAGCCAAGCTTCCCATTTTCCGCTTGCATACGCCACTTTATCACTCTTAAAAAAAAAAAGTATGAAAAATATAATTACATTTTAAAATGCTTAGAAACACTCTACAAATTATAATATAAAGCAAATTAAGCGTTTGTTTTTTCGAGGTGTGGTGTAGTAAGAAAAAGTTAATTTGGTTTTGTGAGTTACTCCTTTGTTTAATCTAATGTGACACTTCCAACTACACTGTATTAATTATTTCAATCTAATATTTTTAGGAATCTGACATAAGAGTTCCTTGATCTAATTTCACGTATTAAAATGTCAAGTCATATGATCTGAATGTATATCTTTTATAGATATTATAAATACCTATAAAATAACGGTCAAAGAAATGCGTGAAGGTACACATTTCACCTCCCCAACACTAAGTTTCAACTTAACTAGCTATTCACGATTCTCATTCACAGTGCATTCTTACCAATTAGTCACAAAAATGAACTCGACTTCTTATTTGTATTTTAAATCCACATAAAAATTAATATTTTCTGAAAGAAATGTTGTAAACATTTTGATCTGGGTGACCTGGTGGTCTAGGGGTAAGGTGTCAGATTTCTATGCTGAAGGCCGGGGTTCAATCCTCGGTACCGGCACAGATTTATCTGATTACCAAACCCTTCCTTCACCTCTGACAAGACATCTTGTGAATGTGTGGAATGCCAGGCCTCCGGCGTGGTTCGGATTCCACGTTAAACTGTAGGTCCTCCATTTCATCTCACAATCACCCTACCATTACACATTAGCGTAAGTGCGTATAACCCGAATGGGTAGTAAGACGCGGTGCTAATAATAATAATAATAATTTTGATCTGTTTTAACTTCCTCTTGATTTCAAAAAACCAAAAAGAAATGTTTCACATTCAGTTTTCCATTAGTATGTATGCATGTACGTACGTTAATACTACACGTAGAATATCTTGAATAATCGACCACAATATTTTTATATTAGCTCCATATGTTTTCAAAAGAGAACAAGCCTTAACAAAATTGGTTATTGATATCTCAGCCGTTTATTGCAATAAACATTGTAGTTTTTTTTTTGTAGTCTTCTTTATATTATTTTACGTCCAAGCAAATCATTTCTTAAATTTTGAGTCAAAAGAGCTGCACTTTCCGGCTGGTTTTATATCCCACTTTTTTTTTTTTGTTAGTTATAGGTTAAAAAATCTCCTTTTCTCTCCAAGCTAAAAGTTCTACAGAAAAAGATGAGGATAAAAATGTAGTCTTAAGATGTTTGTAAAAGAGTTGTGTGAATCGTAGCTGTATACAAAAAAACAAAAGAAGTGTGTACTTTTGATCTTGGTAAGCGTTTACCCCCTCTCCATCCGCATCATCGTTGAACATGTATGTCTGTTCATTCCTGTCATGTTATATATGTTGTATGTGTGTTTGTGTTTATGTTACTAACGAAGAGGAAGGAGGAACGCTGTCATATTGGGAAATAACATTTATATTTAGCTCATTCCGATAACTAATTTCACGTATATATTGTGTGTGTGTTTGACAACTTGTTAATACACACTGCGAGACAACATTGTTTTGGGTGGTATGGATAAGTTTGTGCCCTAATTAAATTGCACTGTAAGTAGCACCAGATCATTTTATTTATAAGCATTACCTACAACAATAATAAGTATTGCCAGTGTCGGTGAGCACGCGTACTAAACGTCACACTCACCTTGTCTGGTTCGTCGATGGCGGGAATATCGATAATCGAATCCCGGCTGAGTGTATTGAATGTGGTTTTTCCGAAATGTTTTTATACTCTCTCTTCACGTAAATTTTGGTAAAACTCCCGTTAGTTAATTTTCTTCCTCATTCATAGCCCATTGGAACTCTATCTATCAATATATATATAATTTTCTAGTGTGTGTGTGTGTGTGTGTGTGTTTACACACCCTCCGTTAGGCCCTAGATATCATATAAAGCTGAAACCTTGAACACTCTAGTATAAACTATAGGGTAGAATCTGATGGATTTTTTTACCTTCAATTTGGTTTTTGTTAGTTAATAAATATGAGTTTATCTAGTCTACTTTCACTTTATCCTCTCTTACGTAATAACTGACATAAATAAACTCTTATTTTTACAAAGCTCAACCTTTTCTCTTAACACTTGAATGTTAGATTTTGTTAAGTTGATTAATATTATAACTAACCTGTCGTAGACAGGCCTAAAAACTAGTTCAAACATATGCGCATAGCGTATAGCCCAAATGGATAGTAAGACGCGGTGTTAAAATCAAAGTTATAAATATATTTTTTACGGTTATATCGTTTCTCTAAACTTAAGGATTGATTTTTAAATAATTTTAATGTAACTCTCTTTACGTTCGATATTAATTCTCTAGTAATTTCAAAACCATGTGACGCATAGCTAGAATCAAAAAGGTTTACTGTCGTACTTTTGTAAAATCTACATTAAATAAAAATGCTAACCAGGAAAATAATTAAGGGGATTTGGGTTCAAAAATGGTGTTAAAGTTCGCTTGGAAATAAAGAAAATATGTGTATTATAATCAGATAATTCAAAATAGCTGCTATTAATGCTTACATATTTACATTTGGTAGTTTTACATAGATACAAAAAACAGTTTTGTTAGTATAAAGGCCTTTTGTTCTTCCTGTTTTATTGAGTATATTATTAGTAGACCTATGTGTTAAATAATATTTACTTTTATAATTACATCGGGAAATGACCGATATTCGTTGAATTCCCAATATGTTTGTTTTGAAAGTAATCCTATTATTTCCCACCAGGCTCAGGTGATGATGATAATAATAATAATAAAACGTGCTTCGTATTCACAAGCAATTTTTGTATGAATATTAACATCCATTAATATAGCTGAAATATACTTCTAAATTTGAATATTTTGGGAATGTGTTTTATCATTTGAATATTTAAACTTATTATTCTACAACAATATTAGGTACATAACATTTTAAGCTAACAATCTCCGGTCACAATTAGAGTAGACTACCCGGTAGAAAGAGTCATTAGTTGGCAAATTAGCGTCGAGGGTAGCCTTGAGCGAGTGAAATGCGATTATTTCCTGCATTCCTGATGTTGTGTGTCTGAATTTTAAAGCTAGTATTCTTGGGATTAGTGTTGTAAAGTCTATAATATATTGGAACAGAAATAGAAATAAAATTGTCTATGAATGACCATAACATAACTACAGTAAAGGTTATAAAATAAAATTCAAATAAATCAGTGTTCAGGACGGATCCCCAATCCAAAGAAAAAAAATATCTTCTTAAACAGATGGTTTTATCTGATTTTATTATGTTGACGTTTTTATTTTATTATCATTTTTATTACCAGAGGTGTTTAGCGGTAACGTTTTGAACAAAATATTCAGCGGTTGACGTATACAAAGTTAGCTTAATTTTATGGCAAAAATCAAACATAGTTCTCCAACCTTCTATTCTACATTGTGATAGAAAGAAGGCTTAATTTCTCTAAACACATATTTAGTTTCTTAATTAAGGTGGGAATGTATGGAATGTGAAAAAATACCTGAGTTTTTGCAGTTTTTATAGCAAAACCCTTTTTTTTGAACTAAATAAATCAAATAATGCTTCTATTCAAACATAGAAATTAATTTTATTCTCATGGTGAAATCAACAGTTGTTGAATGTCTGTCAAGGATGTCCTGAAATTTAATAATACATTTTTCTCTTCATTTTAAAAGTTTGTTAGATAATGACACTATACTCATGACATCTATTCAACAACTGTTGATATCACCCTAGGAAGAAAATTACTCTCTATATTTGTATACCAGATATATTTGATTTATTTTGACCAAACGAGGTTTAGCTATAAAAACTGTAAAAACACTGTTCTTTCTCTACTAAAGTTCCCTATATCTCCACCTTAAATAAACGACCTATCTATTGAAAGATAAAGTCAGACAATACAGTAGTTAATAATAAAAGGAAATAAAAAAATCTATATTCACGCGCAATATCTAAACAACCTTTTAATGAAACCTTCCTGTTATGCATTTGATTTATTATAACGAGTTTTAAGTTGGACTCCCGGTAGCCGCATTTGTAATGAACTACTAATTAAATCAATGACTACCTTATTACTACATTTTCAACTCCTAATGGACTTGAAGCTAATTATTTCATATACCAGGATTCCCCAAACTTTTTAAGAATAGGGCCATATAATAGTATTGAAATTGCTAATTGGGCAGGACTAAAAAAAAGTATTGATATGGAAAACTACGTAGATTAACCATGAACAAACTCTAATTGTTTAATCACTATAATCAGGCCATCGTGTTCATCAACAATCAAAATTCAACATTTATCGGCGAAAATGAGTCAAGAGAAATTTTTTCTTAGTTACAATATTACAAATAAAAAAGAAATAATCCTTGTATTTTTTGTTGAAACAAAAAAAAAATAGTTTTCCCCCAAATAAAATTGTGTTTATAAATACTGTGGCCGTTTATAAGTGTTGGCACCAATCAAAATAAATATATGAATGTAGAATACCAAATATATGCTTAATTCTTTTATTCCTTGTTTAGTTATGCATTTGATAAATTTAATTATTATTTGATTAATTTAATCACAAGGCCGTTAGGCATAATAAAAGAGGTAAACATTAAGGCAGCAGTTTTAGACACAGTGAACCACATTATTAATACGAAAATAGAATTGATAATATATGTGAAAAACCCTTGGGTCATTTGCAAACATAGATCTTGAGTTCACATGGTAATTACATAGATGTGAATCAAAAAGTAAAGTCTGATTAAGATACAATTTAAATCTTTTCACTGCTATATCCTTACCCACAATTGCGGTCTAAGTCACTTTCCACAAAAAAATTTAAGTTCACAGTACATTTAATAAGCCTTATTGTTTTTTCGTGTCACGCTATTTTGGTTTGGGTACACTCAGTGGCACCAGAAAATTGATTACGTACCCAGTCTAACGGTTGTATGGTGAATCAGAATTAGAAAAGTATAGTCTAGTTTTTTTTCATAAGATAATTTCAAATGTTCCAAGGTTAAATTTATTTTTCTGTGCCCACTTCTCTAACAGTTGAAAACATATCATTCAAACCATTAGTAATTTGGGTGAACCATAAAGCTTTTTACTTTGTCAGATGTATTTAAAATATAGGTAAGTATGTTGTGTAAGAAATGCAGACGAAGCACGGCTTTCACTCATACCTTAATTTGTGTTCTTATTGAACAGCGATGCGTGACGTTCTGGGCTGTGACCACAGCACGCCGTTTGTCAAGCACTGCTCTAAGGTGATATGATCGCAATATATTGGATTACCAGTTACAAGGAGGTCGAGATTAGAATCTCTTTAGGATAAGCTAGGGATAATTTTACAGATAAGATTTATCATTGTTGTTTAACCCTTTATGAAAACTTAGACAACTTACACACATATATACAGATGATACATATTCTTTATTTATACATATTTTATATAAAATGGTTCGATTGAACTTCATCTTGATGCTAACAACAGCAGAGAAGTTTTCTTTTTGTAGTTGTCCTTTTCTCATAGGGTCCGTGAAGACATCCTAGGAAGTGCGTAAATATATATGTCGCAGGTGAATTGGAAAATCCAGTTTATAGCAAAATACGCCCTCAATTTACAATGAGACAGGCTAATTGGAAAATAATATTATATTTGAATATCAAACTGATAACTTTTAGGCTTATTGTAATGAGCCCATACAGCTTTAGAATATTAAGGAAATGTACCATTGTTCGCTCAATCAGTCTAGTTGATTCAAGGCTAATTTCAATACGCTCAAGATAGTGAAGGCTTATTAAAAAGTCTACAGTAGAGGTTCCCAAACTGTGGGACGTACAATTATTCCCGATGGAATTCCGTGAGAAGCCAAACCAAAACAAGCAAATTAAAATCGTAAAAAAAATTTCCTCATAGAATCTAGTAAATATATTACGACCCAGTCTAAGCTAAATTAGGACATGTTCAAACAGTGGTTGTAGGGTTGGCAACACTTATTCAAGATCATACAGACGGTGCATCCACACAGTCTTGTACTAAATACGCAAACGGTGGTAACTACTCTAAAATACGGAAATTGTTGGGGTGGTACGTCATTAAAAAAGTTTGGGAACCGCTGGTCTACAGAATATAATAGTTTTCTCTTTCAGAATGTTCTTAAATTATCTTACAAAGTTCCGTACGATTGCCAGATTTGATTTAAAATTTCAAGTTTAGGTAATTTATAGTATAAAAGAGAAAAAGTAACAAACTTTTATGAATAAGTAATGGTTATTGAACAATAATAATGCAGATACAAATTGAAAAGCTACTTTTCTTTTATGGTATAAATACACATGTTTACCAGTGCATTGTGACATTTACCACTGTCAATTCATACTTTGTATATACAACATTTTTGTGATATACACAGAAAAAGTAACAAACTTATATATTTGTCATATTTATTGAAACATAATAATACGTATATAAATAGTTAGATTTCTTAGACAAAAGCAATATAGGCCTAAGCGTGTGCAAGTAAGCATTGTGACATCTACCATTGTCAATTCACACTTTACACATAAAACAATTTTATTTATTACCATTTTTATGTGCATTATTGGTCTGCCTTCTTGCAGGCACACTTTTTCGTTTGACGCTATTTTTTTGAGACTATACACTTGCAACTGGCATATTCCTAGCCCCCACACTTTGATTCCTTACCCAGAGCTACGCAAAAAGTTACATATTTTTTTGGGATGTCTTCAAGAATTTGTGTGCCAAAAATCTAGAATTCACTTTTAATAGACTGGGTTGTAATATATTTATTAGATTTTATGAGGCCATTTTTGTACAAATTTAATGTTCTTGTTTTGTTTGGCTTCTCAAGGTATACAATCGGGAATAATTGTATGTACCACAGTTTGGGAACCACTGCTTTAGACTTTTTAATAAGCCTTCATTATTTTGGGCGTATTATAATTAACCTTGAATCAACTAAACTGATTGAGCGAACAATGGTACATTTCCTTATTAGCCTAAAGCTGTATGGGATCATTGCAATAAGCCTAAAAGTTATCAGGTTAATAAGTAAATATAATATAATCAAATTAGCCTGGCTCATTGTAAATTGAGGGCTCCTTTTGCAATGAGCCGGAGCTTTCAATTCACCTAAGACACACATATATATATATACAATATAATATATATATATATATATTTTATAATACATACACACACAATTATTCCCAATGGTATACCGTGAGAAGCCAAGCAAAACAAGCAAATTAAGGTCGTAAAAAATGGCCTCATAAAATCTAATAAATATATTACAACCCAGTCTATTAAAAGGGACTTCTAGATTTATGACATACATATATATATACATACATACATACATACATACACGCACACATACATACACACGCATACAATTATATTTATATATATACTTATTTCATGATAAATAGTGAATAATCAGAGCCATATTTAGTGCTAGCTATCATAGACCCGGACTTAGAACATGTATTCTGGGAACCCCATTTATTTAGTTTAGACGTAATTTATAAATTTGATGAGGCATTTTTAAAATGTATTTGTAAATTCTGTTATAATCTTTGTTTACGATCATAATGATGTACCACACTTCTTCCAAGCAATGTTTCGGTTTCTTTAGATTAAGCCGTTAAAAAGCGTGTTTTTTAAAATGATGTCTTATGCTGTGGTCCTGTTTGTTAAAGGTTACAACACGTACACGTACAACGAGACGGCCCACACGAACAGAGTCCCTGACGAGATCCTCAGTGTCACGTACGAGGACGGCAAGTGGAGTAAACCCTACTATGACTGCGGCGGGGGGAACATCTGGATGCTGACATATACCGTGCCCTTCTTCGGTTTCCACAACGACACTTACTTCTTCAAGTGAGTTCTTCCTTCTAGTATTATTTGTTAACTTTGGTAGCTTACATTCTAAGATATATTTTTTTAAAAAAAGATCTAGTTATAGATAGAAAAAAAAACTCCTTTCAATTTCCAGCCAAAGTCGTTCTCACTTCTGTTGTGTGATTTTTTAATTAATTACAAAATAGTCTGAACGCCAATTTTATAACTTCAGGATTATACATATTTATTACTTAGTATCATGACTTCTGTAAATGAATACATGTAATATAAATGGTTATAGTAGTTTAAAAAACAAGCCATTTATTTACTAGTACATATAAATTGTGTCTTAATTTGCTTGCTATTCCATTTACATTAATCGTTCACTTATAGAGAATAGTAATATTTCCAAATAAAAATTTTTTAAATCAACAAAAACACCCGAACTTATCGTTTATTCTTTACAAAATACACGAACACATAAGCCATCCTGAAGACACATTTTATTATTTAGTGTAAAATAAAATATACCTTTTTAAGGTACAATTTTAGTAAAACAATACTAGCAATTTAGTAAAATATTATCAGTTTTGACTGCGTAATATATGATTTGTATTTTCTAAAAGGCCATTTTTTTAAAAGATAATTTGACTTTCGTTTATAAAATACTTTCTTAGTATTTGAGAACATTATACATGTAACTTTAATTGAAAGATGAAAATTAAATTATGAGAATATATTTTACTTCAAACCGTCCAAACGCACTCAATTTTTTCAGAACATACACTCAATAAATATTATTTAAGTGATGAATAAAACAGGGAGGAAACATTCTTCCGCATATAAAGTGGTCCTGCTGCCATAAAACACTACTTTACTTGTTTCACATGCTTGTTATTTATTTATATATCCTTTTATCAGGTGTCCAACGACCAAGAAAACCTGGAAAACAGGGAAAAGTCAAGGAATTTGCTTGTTCATGAAAAAGTCAAGGAATTTCATCAGATTATTTGAATTTTCGTATTCACTAAAAAAATATGCATTTTTTAAATTTATAATAGAGAAGCTATGATTTTTCTTCCAGTTAATACAAACCGGGAATCTCTTTTGAGGCATATGTACCTTTTGAGCATACATACTAATTTATATTCTAAAAGTCAACATGACGTGATGTTCATGTCGTCTTTACACCCGTCTACCACACGTCTTAAGGCGATTGGCATATTTCATTCGGTGTGGAAATGCAGAGCCATGGGAACAAACCGCTATCGTCAAGATTTTATATTGTTTTGCAGTTTATTCTTTTATTTTTTGTAAAAGGTTTGTTCAAGAATAGAAGCATGTTGATTAAGTAATACTTTTTATATACACACCTTCTATATACTTTTAATAGTGATAAAATATCGATAAAATTGACATTGTTCCATATAAAACTTCCAGCTTCATAACAAAAAATAAGAAAATGTAAAAAATTAATAAACATTGATATATTATCCTAGGAGAGGCGTTAAAAATATTATCATAAACATTTCACTTCTTATCAAGAAAACTGATATTTCAAACGTATGATTTTTCCGCAAGACTTGTCTGATATAGCTAGCACCATATACGGTTTCCAACATCCATCTGTTCTTACTGGCGTGGAAGGATACTTTGGTCGGTTGTGAAGCCACGCCACGCCTCTAATCCTACCACCCACCATCCCATAAAATAGATCTTAGACTTACACTCGACAGGGCCAAGGGCCTTAAGCCGAATAGAGTTATGGTAATGCGCAAGAGCGAAAATTAGATTATGTTATTGGAAGGAAAAACTAAGAATATTGTGTCTCGCAATAATTATACACTATACTTTTGTAAGGTGAACTTTTAATGTTCTCACGGAAATCTAGTCCCTCGCCGTGACCCGCGACCACAGACGTGGGATGGTGGGTGGCAGACGCGGGATACAGTGTTTCCCTGTGTTTCCTTAGAGGCGTCTCTTGGTCGCTAGTCGTGGTAATTTTATGTGTAGACCTAATACATATAATTCTTCAGTTATCAGAGTTTTTCAATTGAGTTTTATTTAATGTTCTGAGTTATTTTGGAATCGTGTGGATAACAATTACCAACTTGATCGACCAACTACTCCTAAGATATCTTTACATATGTTGTACTTCACATGTTGGTCCCGGTACACTGACGAAGATATGTCGAAAATTGATGGGTACTTTTCTACTTTACTGTTAAATTTTCGTCCTCTTCTATGGAGAAATCTTGAACCTTTTTCAAAACCAGCCCAATCAAACACACAGCTAAATACAACTCTACTAAAACATACGCTTGCTCGGTGCTTTTGGAGCAGTGTGGACGCAGATGCAATGTAGAGACTCCTGATGCCATTCGCAGTCGCCTCGTTTAAACTGGCCACATAACAAACTTTGGAAACCAGTCCGGTCGCTGGTCACTACGCGAGACGCATAAAGGGAATCCTACCTTAAATACACTATATCCCATCACTTTAGGCTGAAAACCTCCCCTTCATAGAGATACATATTTCAGAATGTTCAGGTGTGTAAAAATATTTTTCTATCAAGTTTTGTTATTAATGAAAAAAATGTTAAAAAATATATCAACTGGAAAAGTTAGAAACTGGTTCTGGAAAACCTGGAAAGGTTAGGAAATTTCAAACTATATTTGTTCAATTACAACATTGACTTTATTTATCTTGTTGGTAGTTCAATCCTCATAATTTTACCAATAGTGATATCCTCTTCTTTGTTCACAAATGTCGTAAATATTGTAACGATACGTTTATAATGCTATGCTTGCTGGATTATTTACATTAGATTGTGTAGATTTTATTGGTGAGTGACTGTACTGTTGATGATTAGTTTTCGCACACGTGCAGCTAGTAACTGAGTCAGGAGCATTCAGTTTGCTTTTTTTCCAACCCTCACAACATTTCAAGGTCAGACATCGCAGGTTAGGTGCGAGAGAAACGGCAATAGTTTTCGCTAGCATCCTTGAATATTTTTATTTGTATTTTCAGAAAGTAGTTTTGCTCTTGCTCGCCAGAGATCAGCAGCTCTCGGTGACCAATGTTAATCAAAGCTAGGTAGTTGGTTTACTTGATTTTTTTCCTTGATTTGTTAAGCTGTATTCTCGGAAATTGGACGTGTGGAAATACGTGTGGGCCAGTATGGTAATTTCTTTATTGCATTAATCTGTGAATACCTGTTCAGATTGAAGTGAAGCCAATTTAAAATAAATACTTTCTCGATCTTTAAATCAAACATGAACTGTTTGATAATTTTTGGATAAAATTATGTGAAAATACAATATGAAAATGTGCTTAAAATATACCATGCTTAGTTATCAACAAAGTTCCATTGTGTTAAACATCGTATCACAACAATATTTTTCAATTCAATTTGTTTTTTGACTAATTTTTATTGATTCATATCCTTCATATAGGACTCGGTAAAAATAATGTTATATTATCTCTCAAACCTGTTATGTTATTAATTTCATTGTACAATATTACATTATATTTAACATTGAAATTTAATCTCTTCAATTCAATAACCTTAATTCGAACTTAAGTCTTTCATTTATCATATTCTCTAGTTTTGTAAATTTACCTAATTTTAATATGATTGTTATTTTTAATGTTTTAATACTTAATAAAACATTTTCTCCCTTTTTTAAATTAAAAGTATTACTGTACATTATTTAATTATTTCTTCACAGTTTTAATAAACCAATAATAACAAATTTTAGTTTTTCAAATCTTATATTATACAACGTGCCTTATTAGAACTATTTTGGAATGTCTTATAAATTGTTATAAAACATTACGTTTGAACATCAACACGCCAATTATGATATATCTTGAATTGTTATTCTTATTTTGGAGTTTGCTATTGTTTCTCATCTCTCGCTTTGTATCGTTTTCCGTCGATATTTCTCCCGTCTGCCGACAAAGACAAACAATCAGCAGGTCTTTATGAATGCAGGGACTCTGTGCTTGCAAAGTTTGGAATAACAGGCGTGGGTTAAAATAGAACCACCAACCTAGGAACATTTTGGAGGCTGAGGAGAAAGGTATAATGGTGGGCCTTATTTTCCTAAATCAAAGTAGGAATAGAGTTTAATTAATGCGTCATATCGTCTTTGAGGTTAAGTTCTTCATAAAGGTTCTATTATTGAAGCAAGTTTAAGAGGCTAGGGATAATAAACTCAACAATTCAAATCTATGGAGAAGTGTTGAAAAAATAAAGTATATTCTTAAGTTTCGATTTATTGGATACGTTTAAGGTGGGATAGAAATGAACACAAGCTATGTCAATAGTTTTTGAAAATCTTTAACAAAATAATTTTAAGACAAAATAATTAAGAATTTCTTCAGTTGATACGTTTAGTTTAAATACTATAAATAAATTATATTTAATGTTTCAACTATTCCTAAAGATTAACATTTCATTATTTTATCTTTACTTTCTCTCGAACCCCTCAAGGTAAGAAGTATTGTCAACGTTGAAAAAAAAATTAACTTGATATTTTGATAATTGTTGACGTTTAACGACACACTGAAATCTAAAAAGTACTTTTCGCGAAGCCGTCTGTCTCGATATAAAGCCTAAACCATTTACTATTAGGGCTAAAATATTTTATTAAGAGTTTATTTGAAGTTATATAATTCTATATCAACCCTAAAATCAAGGGTAGTTTATTTAAAGGTAAAAAGAGAAAAGGAATGATTTTCTTAAAATACGCTCAAACAATTTTAATTAAATTTTGTATCTAATCTAGACATTGTTTAACATTACAAAAAAATAATGTTAAACCCTCCTTTACCCATGAAAATAACTTTAAGAGCACTTTTAAAGCGTGGAATTCTCCGATTTTGATCATATCTCCGCAGCTAATTGAGACATGAAATAGCTTATCATTATAAAGTTGTAGTGCTACTAAATATAGCAATATTCTACTTGGAATATATTTCTATAAAACCAATATCTTCTGAGACATAAGCAAATATATTAATAATTTTATGCAGCGATTTGAAAACAAATTGATTGCTATACTCTTTAGTGGACAAAGCTATTCCTATTTTCTCAAGTTTTCTATAAAAGTGAATACTTTTTCATTTTTGCTCTTTGGTGAAGTATTTTTGTAACAATGTATGCTATTTTGTTTCACAACTCGTAAAAGTTTTTAGTAAATGTATCTATTTTTTAGATAGATAGATTTATACTTACCCAGCTCCCAAAGCAGGAAAATGAGCATCCATTTTAAACTACATCAATTATATGCAACAATCCTTTAAACATATATTTCTAGTTATATCATTTCCTTATACAAAATTCCCAGTAGAGCTTAAAGTGATAAACATCGTTAGAATGAATTTTGAGAAAATCGATCCTTAAATTTAAGGTTGGATATATAAATCCAAAAATCCATTGGGGAGACCTTATGAAAACACTAAATACTAAGTTTTAGTCCAATCGGTAAAATAGTTTGGCTCTAACCCGAGGTAAAGACGGGCAGACGGCATTGTGAAAACAACTTTCTTTTTTTGGCTTCAGAGGGCCATATATCGTCGACATTTATCAAAATCTTGAGTTCGATTGATTTTTTTTTTTACGATCACAAAACTTTATCTCTAAGGTTTTGAAAAAGAGTATAGCTGAAGAGTTTGTGTGTCTGTTATGAGCGTTGCTTGAGTGATATAAGTCGCAAGAGTAGGTCTGAAATATTAAAATGTGTAACCCCTGTGAGTGAACATGATTTTGCACCTCGAAGCCCAAATTCTAATATCTTATATATATAATTTGATAAACCCGTTTCTGGTAATAGAAATTACTAAGAAATGAATGAACATATTTTGACAAACGAATACTCATTTTAACGGTTAGTAATGCAGAATGTCGGAAAAAATAGTAGTTTTCCATGAAAACCCGATTTTCACAGAGATTTTTCAGTTTTTCATTCTTTGTTTAATCACATGGAAACCGTTACTCGCTGCATGGCTGTAAATCTCTAGATAAATAATGTCTCTTCAGCTAAAAAATAACTCAATCTTTATTTGTTGGTCCGAACACAATCATAATTTTATCTTTGGAATTAGGTCATAGCACATCTTATTTGAGATACCTAAACTGGGGAAACATTTGCTTTTTATTGGAATGTTGTCATTAATTCGCATTTAAACCAATAATGTTGAGCATAATTCACAAAATAAAAGGTTACGTTTTTAATTTCATCAAAATATTGTCAAAGTTTTGTTTCACGCATGATAAAATGATGTTTAAATATGTTTTGGTATGTATTATAAGCTCACAGATTGTCTTGATTTATGTTTAAAAATATCCATTTAGCTATTTAAGTATGAGTTCTGTGTTAATTTTTTTTTCAAACAATGGGTTCATTTTAGCAAATAGTAACACAAGACATATATAAGCGACGCTATATTTTCATTTTATAGCTTAATTTTGAGGATATGATATTTAAATTAATATTTTGTGTACCCCATCTATCTTTTCACATTCTTACAACTACAGTAAGTTCAGTTATGGATCCATTTTGGTATTTAATTTTGAAGGAATGATATTTCAAAGTACCATAGTGTTTTGTAGAGGGTACCATATCTATATTTTAACATTCTCTCTCTTTATCTGTCACTCTTTAACGCTCTCACACACCCGGTCTCACACTCTCCCCCCTAACAAACACACACTCTTTCTCATATAATCTTATCTCATTATTTCACTCACACACCCTCTACCCTCACATACACTTTCTATAACACAATTTATCTCCCATTATTTTTACTATACTCTCTTTCTTAAACTCTCTCTCACACATGATCTCTATCTCTCAAACGCTCCATCTATATCTTTCAAACGCCCTCTCTCTCAAACACTTTCTCTTTCCCAATAGCTCTCGACCTTTCTCAAACGCGCTCTCTCAAAATCTTTATCTCTTTAACGTTCTGTCACAAACGCTTTCTCTATTTCAAACGCTCTGTCTCAAAGGCTCTCTCTCAAACTCCTCTCTTTCAAAGTCTTTCTAAACTCTCTCTAGATCACTCTCTATCTAAATCTCACTTTATACATCTAAATCTCACTTTATACATCTAAATCTCACTTTATACATCTAAATCTCACTTTATAATCTCAATCTCACTTTCTACATCTCAAACTCATTCTATTTCTCAAACTCATTCTATTCTCAAACTCATTCTATTTCTCAAACTCATTCTATTTCTCAAACTCATTCTCTTTCTCAAATTCACTCTCTCTCAAATTCATTATCTTCCAAACTTTCTATCTCAAACACTCTCTCAAGCTCTCTTTTAAACTCTCACTCTCTCAAACTCTCTTTCAAACTCCCTTTCTTTCACTCTCTCAATTTCTATCTCCAACTCTCTATAGCTCTCTATTACTTTAATCTTATCTCTCTAAAGTAATCTTTCCCTCTATTACTTTCTCTCTCAACATTTCTCTGGCACGCCCTCACATTTTTATCTCTTTCACACACCATCCCCCCCAAAATTTTACAATCTCTCTTTCTCAAACACGCACAATCTCTCACACACTTTACCACACATTCTCCCTCAAATATTCTCTTTCCTTCTTTCACACTCTCTCTCACTTTCTCTAACACATACTTTCTCTCCTCACAGACACACACACTCTTTCCCTTTTCTCTCAGTATTTATGTTTCTAAAAAATACACATACGCTCATTATCATTCGCTCACACTCACTCGATCTCTCTCATTTGCTCATTATCAGTCTATTACACCCACTTTCTCACACCTCACACTCACTCTCGCACACTCACACTCCCATTATCACACTCACCTACACAATCAAACACAACTGTCATTTTCACTATCACATTTTATCACTTTATCTATAATATATTTTTATCTTATATATAGTTTGATAAGCCCATTTCACATCGTGGCGTGAAGGGAGAAGAAAATATACGTTTTGATTCAAATTTAACACCGAAAACAACAAATAAATTTTAAGTTGATAACCTTTGAGGAGTAAACTTTAAACTAGAAAGTCGAGTGACGGCTAATCATATTGATAGTTCCCAAATAAAACGTCTTAGCATATACTTTGTTAAGCCCATTTGGTCGGTGACCTGGCGGTCTTGGGGTAAGGTGTCAGACTTCAGTGTTGGAGGTCCGGGATTCAATCCTCAGCTCCGTCACAGATTTATCTGATTGCCAAACCCTTCCTTCACCTCTGAAAAGACGTGTATTAATCACAATTTGTGAATGTGTGGAATGTTATGCCTCCACCGTGGTTTGGATCCCACGTTAAACTGTAGGTCCTCCATTTCATCTCACAATTACCCTACCATTACACATTATCGTAAGTGCGTACAAACCGAACGGATAGTAAGTAATACGTTAAAATAATAATAATGATAATGATAATAATGACAAGCCCATTTTCGGCAATGGAAACTACGATAAAATGGCTGAACCGATTTTGACGAATGATAGCTAATTTTTAAGGCTATAGGGTCCGGAATGTCAGAAAAAATAGTAGTTTCTGACGATAACCAGATTTTTCAAGAGAATTTTCAGCTATTAATTGGTTGTTTACATCTCCATTTAAGCCCTTATTTGTGCATGTTTTTAAACCATTGATTAAATTATTTCTTTTTTTTTTAAAATAATAACTCCTTCTGCAAGTAAAATATTTCTCTTTGCTTAGAAATAATAAATCAACTCTTACTTAAGTTTTACGGTGGAAAAATGATAAAATGATGGGAAAAATCAATACATAACAAAACAAACCGTTGATAGTAGGTTAGAAATATATAATTTTTTTGCATGGATACTTTTTCTTCTTCTTTATCTATTTTTTAATATTCGTCCCTGTTCACAAAATGGCTGTTTAATACCTGGGCCTAGCACAGCTTTTACTTAGATATATTTTAACTGGGGGAATTAATTTCATAGACTGGGGAATCATTTATGGTTATTAGATTGATATCATCGTTACTTTGCATTTAAAAGAACAATATTGACTATAATTCAAAAATTAAATATTAAGTAGTCAATCTAGTGAAAATATCATCTCACAGTCTCTTTCACAAATACACACACACTCTGTTACACATACACACACTATATCTATCTCCCACACACTCTCTCACTTTCTCTCACACTCTCACTATCTCACACTGTATCTATCTCTCTCTCTCTCTCACACACAAAAAAACAAACCTTATCTTTCTCACTCTATCCCTTTCAAACATTCTTTCTCACACTCACTAGATAACACTCACTCATTCATTCTCAGTCCCTAAGGCTCACTCTTTCCCACTCACTTTCTCACACTTACTCTCTCACACTAACTCACACACTTACATACTCGCGCTCTCTCTCACATTTTCTCTGGTAAGCCCATTTAAGGTAAATGAAATTATGAGAAAACGGCTGAACCAATTTTGACAAACTTTCACTCATTTTAAAGGCTAAGGGTTCAGGATGTCGGCAAAATTGTAGCTTCTAAAGAAAGCCTGATTTTGCCAGCAAATTTCCATCTTTTCTGCTGAGCGCGATGTGGCTCAGTTGTACAATAATTATTTGACTACATCACCATGGAACTCCTGATTTGTGTATGATATATTTCGCTGAATAGAATATTTCTCTTTGTTTAAAAATAATAACTGAATTCTTTCTTAAGTGTTAAAGAACAACAAATAAGTAAAGAGCTGGGAGGGGGCTCATTTTAAAGCTATAATCATAGCGTGAATGAGAAAAACTTACTATTTGCTTAAAATTAAACACTGACAGATCAAAATTAATTGAAAGTGGCCTTTGACGAGTAAACCTTTAGCTATAAAGTCAAATGAGGCTTCATTCTATAGAACTTTTCCCTGTAAATTTATTTTTATATACATTCTAACGCGATAATTTGCAGATACCGCTGCAACGAGCCACTAGTTAAATTTGATTTTGTAAATTAATTCAAACTGATTTGGAAGAAATAAAATGAAGATTTTTTAAGTTTCTTTACAATAGAGAAGGTGACCTGTTGTCTAGGGGTAAGGTGTCAGACTTCTATGCTGGCGGCCGGGGTATAATCCTCGGTCCCGGCAAAGATTTATCTGATTTCCAAACCCTTCCTACACCTCTGACAAGACATCTTGTGAATGTGTGGAATGCCAGGCCTCCACCGTGGTTCGGATTCCACGTTAAACTGTAGGTCCTTCATTTCATCTCACAACCACCCTACCATTACACATAAGCGTAAGTGCGTATAACCCGAACGGGTAGTAAGATGCAGTGCTAATAATAATAATAATAATAATAATAATAATAATAATAATAATAATAATAATAATAATAATACAATAGAGAAAGTGTTGCCATTGTTCTCCAAAATCTGTATAATCTAGATAATTTCAAGTTTTAAAATGTGTATTAACCTCGGAGTATTTAGCCGTCACATTTATCAGTATAGAAATCTTAATTTGTTTCGAAACATTATGATCGGATTTTATGCAAAGGACATTTTAAAATGTAGTTACTCAATAGTTATCGAATTTATATCAAAAACCCATTAATTTTTTATTTTATGGATTTTTTTAGAAACCCCATTTAATTAAATAAAAAAATCTGTATTTAATTGGGCTTTGCCAAACAAGCTTGTAATTAGAATTATTTTTAATTAACAATATATATTTAAACTCTTAATTTATTACTATACACATGAGAACCGTTAGGTGCAAACGTTTCAAGTTTTATTCAATCAATATTTATTTGATACTTCTAAAAATATTATACATGGGTAGTATATGCCTAGGATATAAATATGTATAAGGCATTGGAAAAACCTTTTTGCATCTAGTAGAAATAATATAATTTTTATAGATATTGTATTTGTGCTTTTAAATAAACTATTATCTACTAAGGTATTTCATAATTAATAAGTGATTTTGATGATAGACTTTAAGGCAAGATTCTCTCAAATTCAAATAAAAGGAAAATTCAACCCTTAAATTTTATTCAAAATAAGCTTTCACATAAATCTACATTAGTTAAATATAAAATCATTCACTTTTGCATGTAACATGTAAAATAAAATTCACTACACTTCTGAACAAATTTCAAATTCCACAATTTATTATGGCGTATTGTTTCCATTTAGTAGAAGATATTCGCGTCAATACCAAGGGATTCCCTAGACAGAAGTTTACTTGTCTACTATAGAAAGCATCTCCCAAATTTAAAATATATTACCATACCCCCCGCTACATTAAATTGATTTTCATCGCGCCGGCAAAGTTGGCTGCACTGATAGTGGGCCTGGATTGAACCTGAGAGGCCTGAGTTCTGACCCGATCACCCAATTTGGGGCTGTATTTCCCTAAATAGGGCATCCTACCCTCTATTCATATAAATGTTGATTCGATTTATTAAAACGCGCCATCACCACTAATTCCTCTTAGTTTACAAACAATAGCATTTTATTTTTCTTACGAAGACAAGCTACTATGACTACTTTTACGTATTCATACGTCAAGCTATGATATTTGCGGCTGTACCTTTTGATATATGTTATTAATATGACTAAAATAACACAAATATAGTAAAATATTTTCAATGTTGACCACAAATTTGGTTTTTGCATTTTAAAAACGGTGTTACAAAGGGACTTGCTGCAATGGAACTAAAATTATAAGAGCTAAAGTCACAACCCCTAGACTAAATTTCTTAACTTCATAACATCTAACTTTATAAAACCTAATTTTATAGCTCTTAACTTTACTGGACCTAAAAGCAACGGACCTAAAATTCTTTTTTCATAGATTACTTTAAAATAGCTTTAACTGTTCAAACAGGTAGTGGACCTAAAGGTACAAGACCTAAACTTTAGAAGACCTAACTTCACTGGACTTAATTTTATAAGACCTAACCCCACAAGACCTAACCTCACAAACCAACAAGCACAATACCTAAATTCACAAGACCTTACTTTAGATGGCATGTCAGCATAAGTCCTAAAATGACATTATTTTTAGCACACTGATAAGAACACTGAAAAAGGTGGCAGTCTTGTCTAGTTTTATGAGAAATGGGAGATCAGAGTTCAATTCCTGCATGGTGTATTGCACTCATCAAGTAAGAACGGTTGCCTCCCACTTATCTTTAATTTGCTAACCATCTTTGATTACGAAAGTTGTTTCAATGTTTATGAATAGTTTAAATTGAAAATCGAGAGATAAAACATACCTTTAGAGACAAAGTGCTTTAATAAACATGGCCACAACAATTGGAATGTGGAATAATGTCAAGCTCCACTAAAGTAGTTGGCCGCTAACAAGGAAGTTAGGATTAGAATCTTGGCCAAGCCTACCGATGTTTTATCCTGGATAATTTATCACTCTTTTTTCAAGAAAATGTGGGAATATTTCCACTAAATTCTTATTTTCACAGTCATTTTAAAATAGTGAAATTAATTGCGGATAGTTATAACGAGAAGAAAGATGAAAATATCTGACAAGCAGGATTGCCTCTATGTTAATAATCTCGACTAACGTGCTCAGCTTTTATTTGGGAAGTTAATATTCGTATATTCTGTTCAAACAAACTATGATGTTTTTTCCCACTTATTTGTCTACTCATCCTTTCTTTACGTATTTCACAGTATTTAAAATAGAAAAATTTTAAACCCTTATTGTAGGGACATAATTAATATTAACTAAAAAATAAAATTTTACTGTGCAATAAATGTGTCACATATTTTTATGTCACCTGTGTCACGTATTTACTAGCATGGTTGGACTATCCACATATTTACACAATGGTGTAAGAAAGAGAAATGTAGAATTTGGATTAAATGTACTCTCATTCGTATGGAGGAGTAATAAGAAACAATTTATTTCAACTCACTCTCAGCTCCGTTCACTTGACTGGAATTTGAACCCGGTATCCCCGTCACCAACAACTCAGTTTGTCTGAATCATTCTATTACCAATGCGGGCTACAATGCAGTTATTGAGGGAACAAATAAAATCTCATAATCGGATGTTAGTAGTAAGTTAACCCACCTTATGGGGCAAATTGACCAAGACGTTAGTCTCTTTGGTCTAATTTTCCAATGGTGGGGAAGTTGGGATTTGAATCCTAGCTGGGTGTGATTGTTCTTTTGTTTTCTCCTCTCCCTCTACACAAATCCAAATTATATAACTGAACCTTTATCATCTAAGTATACCCTAATCGGGTAAAACACATGAACAAACCAGTTGACAAGATAATAAAAGGTAGGCCTAATATATTTAAGAAGCTTCAACAAAACTTTAATAATGTAATCCTATTTAAACTGAATCATAAATATAGTAATTACTATCCACATTAATGTGGGTTGTAGGCCTATGAAATATTGCACCCAAGACTGGAGATAGCCAAAATTGGCCTTAGCTTAATGTTTACAGGCGGTTTGGTTTAGGCCTGGGCTTATTAATCATAAAAGGCTTACCAAATTTTTCTGAAACCGTTAGTTAGTTAGACCTAGTTTATCCTGAAGTGAATAAATCGCAACTAGTCATTATAAATCAATATCATATTCTTATATTATTAGTTACTTAACGAAAGTATCAGGAATGCCCTTTAAATAAAATATGCATTTTATTATTTTAACCATTCAAACCAACCACTTGTTCACTATATAATTAACTTAGTAGGCCAACTGGGGATAAATGCCCATTGTTCTGTCATTAAGTTGTCGAAAATATTCACTATTTCTGGGAATTCTTGAACCCTTTCATCAACTTTAAATAGCTAGAGTTTTATTTTCTAAGATCTTCACACACCATATTACACTTTTCCAGTATCAACACAAATATATCAATAATAAAGCATTGGGTCATAAATCATACCTATTACAAAAAGCATTGTTTCTTTATTGGCCAACTTCTCATAATAATTCATTTCCTCGTGTGACAATACTATTTAAATGCATATTTCACATTATAAGTTTTTGACTAAATTATGTTGTGTGTATGGAATAATGTAGGCCTAGTATTTTTTCATTTCCAACCGTAGGCAAACCAAATGATGCAATAGATTTAATAAATTAAGATAAGTTAAATCTTTCTTGAAAATAATGTGACTTGTGATCAGCTGTTTGGGAAAATAAAAATATATGAATAATAATCATGAAATAAATTTACCTAATTTCTAGCATATAGCGTCTTTAAAGGTTCTTTGGAAAACTGTTGCCAACTGTTGACGCTAGATGCAAAGTCGAGGCTAAAACTAGCGGACGATACAAAGTGTGGTGGTCATAATAACCCAAACGTTATCTTTTCCTTGAAAGGGAAGCTAACTAGCGGTGAAGCTAACTTTGCGTCGAATGGTCATAATACCCCATGATACCTTATAACAGAGAATTCCCTCCTTTACCCTTCGCTTAGATCCTCCCTCCCCCTTCCCCTATTCCTTCAACCCAACCCTTTCACCCCTCCTTTCCCATACCCGACTTCTTAAACAACCTTTACCCTCCCACCCACCATAGCTAACACTTTAAAGGTGTATAGGTATCTCAATTCTCTCTCCAGACGAATGCTGATGCACCCATCCTACCCAAACCGTGCAGGTCTCGATAGACTTTCCATCTCCTTCCCCTCTAGCTCCTAACTCCATACCCTCATCCTCTAGCCCTCATGGTAATTAGCGATGGTGGTATGGAATTAAAATAGAATTAAAATCTTATTAAAAAGAATTAAGATTATCTTTATCTTATAGCGGGATGTGGAAAAAAACTAAATGGCTTCCTACCACTCTTATACCAACCTAAGGAAGTCCTGACTTGCACCCTCAACCCCAGGTCCTATAGCCCTCAAGGCAAGGTCTTAGGTTCTAAAATCTAAGGGGTGATGGATTATTTCAATGTTGTTTATTTGATGGTCGTGACAGGATTTTAACTCTGACCTACTATTGCTCATAAAACTAGACAAGACAAGACTGACGCGTGTGTCTGTGTTCCTACCAGTGTGTTAAAAAATGTGTTCTTTTTATAGAAATTATACACGCATGCTATATAACGTTAGATCTTGTGAATTTAGGTCTTGTGCTTGTTGGCTTGTGAGTTTAGGTTTTGTGTGATTAGGTATTATAAAATTAGGTGCAGTGAAGTTAGGTTTCATAAATTTAAGTTTTGTGCCTTTAGGTCCACTGCCTTTTTGAACAGTTAAGGCTATTTTAAAGTAATCTATGAAAAATAAATTTTAGGTTCAGTGCTTTTAGGTCTAGTGAAGTTTGGAGCTATAAAATTAGGTGTTAAAAGCTAGGTCTTATAAAGTTAGGTGTTATGAAGTTAAGACATTTAGTTTAGGGGTTGTGACTTTAGGTCCTATAATCTAAGGTCCACTGCCGCATGCCCGTAGTCGGTTATAAATGATTAAGTTCAAGAAGAGTCGTCAGCTAAAGTCAACCATTCTACTAACCAGCCCTTCCATACGTTTACATTGGTGATCTAACTCTACCTCGAACTGGGAATAAGAGCGTACTCTATCTAATACATGTTTTTGTTAAGTTCCATAACACTGATGTACACAAATTAAGCTGATTGTAATCAGTAGCGTACCCATGAGG
This sequence comes from Timema cristinae, assembly GCA_039000515.1. Taxonomy (NCBI): domain Eukaryota; kingdom Metazoa; phylum Arthropoda; class Insecta; order Phasmatodea; family Timematidae; genus Timema; species Timema cristinae. Next base: position 109,187,206 of record JBCFYV010011172.1, read on the forward strand.
GTCTTGAGAGGGTTCAAGACCCCCTCCCCTACCGTAGTTTGAGGATACCTTGAGATTTATGCAGATCCAAAGAGAACATAAAATGGGGGTGGCCGGTTACGACCAGTTAAACATTGTAAGCAAAGAAAATATCAAGTGTTACACATCCTTGTGTTGATCCTCCATAGCAGTCCTAAATTGAAGTTCTTGCAGTTTAGGAAGTGGCCTAATTCCTGAAGATTGCGGCAGGTTCCAAATCTCCCCTAGAGATTGACCTATTATATATAATCGGGATCTTTGGGACAGTAGGCTTATGTGACGGTTAAGTCAACTTTAATTTAGGCTTAACTATTTATTATTTTGTTAGATTATAACTTTTATAATATTAATTATATAAATGATCATGTTAATAAGTACCAATAAAAAAACCTTCGAAAAAAGCTTCTAGATATATATAATGTTAAAACAAAATTAGGCCTCCGGCACTTGGGTGGACCTCCAAACCCCCTCCCGTACACCCCCTCTGACCCCCATACTTCACAATCCTGCTTATGCTACTGATTGTAATAACAACTTCATTAATGTGAACGGTTTGCGTTTGGATGGCTGACTCATGTTTTCAACACAAATAAGGAGCTCGTGTCAGTTAGGTAACACTAATAGGTAACACTAATATTGTCTAAATGTTAATGGACACTGAAAAAATTCTACAACTATTAACAGTATTTGCCGTACTAACCGCTTCATATGGACAACTTTTTTTCTTCAAAGAAGCTTAAGAACTCACGTCATGAACGAGTAACCACACGATTGAGCTTGAATCATAAATCGCAGTGAAATTTGTTTCTCTGTATTCTTCACCAGGAACTAGCCAAATTTGGATAAATTAATTAGGCCTGTATCTTGACTTTAAAATAAATGATTTTGTAATGTTTGAAAAATATATTAAAGTTTCTACTGGTCTTAATCCCACCGTTTTATAATGAGGACTACCGTAAATCGCACAACGATGTGACGCCAGCCTAGAGCCATATAACGTACTTGTCTAAGTTGGATGAGAAAGGCTCTTAAAAATTATCTGAGATTTATTAGGTGGCATTATTGAAGGTCCGTGAAGTTGGCAGCACCACTAACGGCACAAATTCTGAAACCTATGCCAATATTTAGTGCTGAATTTGTGCAACAAGAATATCCTATCCCCATAATTTGTGCCGCCATAGTTTTTGTGAAAACTTCAAAAAACTGTGGGTGCTGCCAGCTTCATGTAGCAGCACCCATAACGGCACAAATAACTTTGGTCACCTAGAATGAATGCAATTATTTCATAGGGAAGTTTTGTGATACTAAAGGAGGGATTCAGATTTAATAATTCTTAAAATCAATTTTAAATTATTATAAATGATTTAAGAAAGTATTATTATTTATACAGACATAAAGACGTCGAGCTCTAATTCCTCAGGTTCATGAGGAAAAACCTCTGCTATGTTTATGTTATAGATATCAGGTTTGCGATCTGAGTAAGAGCCAGATGGCACTACTATATGCTGAGTAGGATGGCCCTTTTCTGTAGTGGCATCATATAATGAGTGCCCACATCTGATGCTTGACGATGGGGGGAGGACATCTTTCTTAATATTTTTCACATTTTGGTTGTCATATTATCATAATACTAGCCCCTTCCCCGTAAAAAATATTGTAAAGAATCCTGTAAAACAAAACTTCAAATCATCCATCATGTCAATATAAAAACAAAACTTTTTTAACTTTTTGTTAAATACAGCCCTACCATCACTGTATAGCCCCCTCCCTCTTTTTATCTTCCCTCCTATTTTCATCTCATTCCTCTTTCCTCACCCCTACCCCTCCGCCCCCTTCACCAACCCCACTTTCCCTTCAACAACTTTTTTTTCCAACGACTATATAATATATTATCGACATTTTTATAAGGAATAAATTACATTTTCATTATAAAATATAGCCTATGTTACTCGCTGATGATGTAGCTTAATATTGGAGAAAGAATTTTTTAAATCGGTTCAGTAATTCTTGAGTTTATCCATTACAAACAAAAAAAAAATCTTTCCTCTTTATAATATTAGTGTAGATAGAAAGTTATTTAATCAATTTTAGGTACATAACTTTTATAAATTATATTTTGGATTAATCTACCATTTTACTTTAATTAACTTATTAATACCTAGACTCATTTTTCATACCAACATCGATTCTGGATCCTGGCTTCACTCTCGAAAAATACTATATGTCCAATTAAGTGGGGATAAGGGTTCGAATACCTGTTGGGTGTACTCGGTGGCTTTTCTAAGCTGTTTTATACTCTCTCTCCACGTTAATGAGGGTAGATTACCTATAACATTCTACCTTCCTCATTTCTCCTCCATTAAATAAAATTAATATAGTAAAAAATAATTATAATAACTACAATTTGACTATACCACCTTACAAAATTTATACTAAAAAGGAAGTATTTTAAAGAAAATCTACCAGCATTTGCATGGAGGAAGAGCGGGGAATGATATAGGAACAGCAACTCTCTGTAGACCTAACTGGTATTCGATCCCCATCGCTCCATATACTGAGAGAATGACAATTTAGACACTGCAACCAACGTAGCGGTTGTATAATATTTTGCATTTATAAACATACATACGATATTTATCAGAAGAGAAGAGGTATAGACTTAAATACACCTACCCTTTCAAAATAATTAATTATATTTGAAGCTTTACTTTTCATAACATGCTACTGGTACGAAGAAATAACATTATTGATGGACTCCTCAAACTTGTCTTGAGATAAATTCAGTTCTCTTCCTTCTTTCCATGTCGCTACTTCTTTTTGAGACTCTTCCACAGTTTTTTGTTGGGTATCGCTTTTTATACTCATGCAATGAACAATTCTCCTCTTTTTTGAAAAAATCATTTTAGTTTTTGTACCAATACAAGTGATTATGCACGGCCTATTTAAAAGAATGTGGAGTAGGAATCTAAATTATACTCAAACTCAACTATATTTATAAATTACGACCGCTTCGACTGACAACTGTTATCCAACTAAAACCATGTGATGGGGGTCAGCATATTGGACAAATCTAAACAAGTGACGTGAGTATAAAAAATGCCACTGTCATGCGCATGAAAATATGTTTTTTTGAATTTGCTTGGCGTTCGTAGTCTCGGGCAGACAATGCACCTAAGCGCATTCGAAATATTGATGGACTAAAAGTAAGTGCTAAGCCTGCATTTTCAACGCCACAGAAATTCGAAAGTAAATATGTTTATCAAAGGGGAAAATATGAACAATAATATTATTTTTGAACATTAGAATTTGAGTATAAGATCTGTGTTACGTAACACTTTAATGTACCCTACCCTCCTCCCAAGTAACACCATGTAGACACTAAAGCTTCCCCTTCCCCTCCCTCCTCAAAGCGTTACGTGGTTTATGGACAACCCCAAATGAGGAAGTTTAGAAGTTTGCTCAACGTAAAAGACAAGAATATTTAATTTTGTATTTATCTAAGTGTAGCATAGATGTGGTTTCCTTCAAAATAATACCTTAATCAGAATGATACAATGTAATGGTAGTATAATGATTATTACGGAGAACTTACAAAACAAGTATTTTATCTCCGCCACTTCATACCCAACAAAAAGTGATTGACCATACACCCTAGTAGTGCAGTGATATAAAATCATGGCTATTTTCCAAGCAGAGATTTCACTGGTTTTTACTAGTTTGCGATGAATTGCGTTGTTACCCAGGGGAAACGTTTTCTTTGCTTCAGACAGACAGACAGAAAAAATATAAGTTTATTTATTCCGGTCCAGTTTTTAATGAATAAAAAAAAATCTAGTTAAAAGTTTAAAAGTCTAGCTTTGAGGTCTACATGTCAGATACATCACATAAAATATAACAATGGACGTATTCAGACACTTAATTATTTTCTATTCATCCATTCATATAAATGCCTAATTCTCACCATACAAACTCATCGACAAGCTGTATATAAATATTTAAAGGTTAGGTGGGTCAAGTCATTGACAGTAAACCCATGGAAAAAATTGAATCAAATATTTGGTGGGTCAAGTGGTCGTCACCAGTAGGACCATGTCATCGAGACTCAACCCGTCAACCAAATGTAAACACACATTTTCAAGGCTTGGTGGATCAAGTCATCGACACAACTTGGACCATCTCGTCCACAAGCTCAAGTATAGGAGGGTCAAGTCATTGACACGATAATAATAAATCCTATCAATAATTATTTTGTAATATAATATATAAATAGAACAAAGAAAGAGAGTATGTGTGTGTATGTGTGTGTGTGTAGTGGGCATTGCGCAATATCTATCATACGCAGGGGTCTGACATTTTTAAAAAGTACATATTTTGCATGAACATGAACATATTAAAACTAGAATTTTAAAATTTGAATAATATTTTTTTTAAATTAATTAAAATCTGGTTGGGGCAGTATAAATATACACAATTTATAACCATAAGAACCAAATAATACAAATTGGTTGTCAAGGTATATAAAAATAGGCCTATATTAAAACTCGCCTATCAGGATATTTATACCAGTGAAAATTATGAAATAATCCTTTTTATTTTCAATGTGTTCAGTATCTCTTATTTTTACCAATCAGCATCCATAAGAGATGATGAGTTTATACAATGTAATATATACTAAAATAAAAGCCATTATAAAGACTCTTAAAATCAAGATTATATGTCAACTAGCTGTGTGATTCAAATAAAACATTATTAAGTCAATGACAAGACATTTAAAAATATGTAAATATGAATCGAAGTTTTGAACTACTACACATATTCAATAGACTTTTTGCTGGTAAAATGGGGGGTTTAAAAATTTCCAAAATTAAATAATAATTTACTTTTTAGAAGATTCAGATCTGTCCGCTGGGTATAAGAACCACATCAATCCACCATTAAGGTATTATCTTTAAATTTCAAAATGAAGAAGCGGTATATGGGGAAAGGTGTTTTATTAAGATTTCTAAAACTAATATAAAAAAGCACTTTTTGGTGATGTAGACCTTTCTTGAGAACCAGATGACGTATGACATATCAAATTTCAACATTGAGGCCCGGAAAAGGGTAGATATCGAAAAGTATACAAATAATATGGAACACTACTTCCAATGTTGTTTAAAATTGAAATTTGATAAGTATATAAATACACCATATAGTATAATCAAATAAACCTTAAAATTTCAAAATGGAAATGTGGGAACGTCAAAGGGAAATATTCAGAGTGTACTACCTTCAAAATTTTCAAAAAATATTTTAAAATCTTCTTTTAGGCAAGAAATAGAATTAAAATTTGCTGATTTTGTAAAAGGACAACCCCACAATAACCAACATTCTAGAAAGTTTCGAATTTAAAAATAGGGGTGGGAAATAGAAATAGATTTAAAAAAATTCTCGATATGGTAGTAAATTCAATTTTTTTAAAAGGCAGACGAAAATATCTAAAAACAAACGAATAAAAAGACTAGATATTATCTTAAAGGGGGTCCCCTAGCATTTATATAACAAAACTAAATGGTGAAGGATAAATTAACGCTTATATAGCGGCGATATAACAGTTAAAACTAACCAATTCTCGAGACATTGCTCAGTGAACCTTGTTGCTCTTTAAGAAACACGATGCCTATTAATCATTATGTTCCTGTATCAGAGTATATTATTTATTTATGATATTCTATGTATAGTGATGTAATTTTTTCAAAATACTTCCTATACTGGAGCTTGTCGACGAGTTGGTCTAAGTAGTGTCGATGGACCCAATCAGCCTTAAAAATATCTGTCGACTGGTTGAGTGTCGATGACATGGTCCTTCTCGTGTCGACCACTTGCACCACGCTGCTTCTTCGTGTCGATGACTTTTAACTTTTGTGTCGACCACTTTTTTTTAATCGATGAGTTGACCTGCACCCAGGCTAATTATAGGCCTACAGGGTGGGGCCGAAACAATTTTACGATTAGTAACTAGAAAATCATCACTTTAATTGAAAGGTAAATATTCACTAGCTAAATAAAAGCAAACTACATACTATACTTTTTCACTTTTTGAAGATAATATCACTCATGTGAGCTCCAAAGGACGTCAGTCAAACCTCAGCACCTTGTCCATCACTTTCCTCCGCATAGAGGTAGATCGTGTAATGGTTTCCCTCCCATCCTGTATTTAATGTTCTCTTTAGATTTGAAACATTTGTTTGAAACAAAATAGTCTGTAACGAACCATACTTGCATACTTATCTGAAGAAGTTGAGTTCCGATATAAACAAACTTTCGTTCTATATTAAAATTGTTGTGTGGCAAAGCTAACTTTGTTACCAACCTTTAATATATTATCTAAATATATAGTGGTATAAATTGTTTGTAATGTTTTGTTTACTATTTAATATAAGTGAGTTGTTCTGGCACTAACATATATACAAGTATGTTTAGAATTTGTTGTGGAGTTGCTATTGGAATAGTTAAACCACTTTGTTCACACTTTCCATCATAACATCTACAGCCTAATGTTAATAAGAAGCCCTTTATTTGAAAATTGGAAACACGGGTTGCCACAATAACCGAGAAAAAAAAACCACACCTTTTCACTATTTATAATATGTTAATCTACAGTAATCCATAAGGAAGTATTGCTGGAAGCTTTTGATACATTTTTATATGAACTTTGTAACTAACAAATCAAAAATACACATTTATAAAATTACTAACTTTAGTGGCGTTCAACCAATTATGTTTGTCGGAAGTGGGCTTTCTATCAAAATTAAGGGATATTTTATATCAGTTTCATCAAACATCTAAGGAATGAACTCCATGTTTGTTCTCTGCTCCCTTCACTCCCATCAGTTCAAATTTACATAATTGTTATTGTAGAAATAAACAACAAATTTATACCTATATACAATAAGTAAAAAAAAGATAAACCTAAGCGGGAATAAAATTATGTTTTTAAAGAAACTGGACTAGTGTACAAATATATGATAAGCATCCAAGGAATTACAAATGTGATTAGGCACGAAATTAAAAAACATGGCCTTAACTAAATTAGAGAGAGAAAGGAAGAGCCATTCTTGGTTACATTCATAGTGATATAGTGAGCTCATAACTTAATAAGAATTCAAGGTTAGGGTTTCTTGATAATGGTTTAACATTATTATATTCAGTAATTTTTCTTTTAAATAATGTAATATATATTTATTCAGATTGTTTTATACATCCACTCAACTATGATAATCCCAGTTGTATTTTGCTAATTAAATTTCTATCTTCATTTTTCATTCATTTCATTTCAATTATATATATATATATTCATTCATAATTAATCCTTTGTACTGTTTTTGGGTGTTCCTTGGATAATTAATTAGAAACAAAATAGTTAATTATTATAAAATATAACAAATAAGTAAATGTATTATGTGTCACGGAAAAAGTCTTGTTATGCCCTGACCCTACCAGTATAAATAATTGAATCCTTAATTTTGAAAAAAACTTAATAAAATGAGGTTTTGCAATAGAACCTTAAAGAAAAAAGTTTTAAATCTAGAATTATTTAAGATTAAATTATAGGTTATAAGCTTACGTGAGTATGTTGCAAAGTATAACACAGCACAACTCTCTCCCTCTCTTTCTCTCTATCTAGATATATATATATATATATATAAAGCATGGACAGAATCACGAGCAATATGAGAAACAAAATCGCTCCTACCCATTTTGGTGGCCACATGGTCTAAGGCACTACACTCACAGTAGACTAGATTTCCAATTACAGGAGATCGAGGTTCAAATTTCGGTCCGGTGTACTGAAGTTTTATTTCTAAAATGGTTTTCTACTCTCCCTCCAAGAAAATAAGAGTACACTTCCTCTAAATATAACCTTTCTAATCCCTTAAACCATTGGCACAGCTAATACATAAGAGTATAACCCGAACGGATAGTAAGAAGCGACGCTAGAAAAATTATATGAATTTTACTGAATCGTCATGCTACATTTATAATGTATTTATGTATTTATTAAAAATAAATAACCATTCGTTCATGTTATTTTTATTTATATTTAGGCATTAGGTTCTATATATTTCATGTGGACCTTCTGGCCAACTTCCCAATAACTTAAACAGCCCTCAGTTGAGGTAAGTTTGAAAAGTATGAATTAAGTTATCTCAAGAAAAAATAATAATTTCATTTGATCAGGCGTGAATAATAATTGTAAAGCTAATAAATACATTCCAAACAAAAAAATATATAATTCGAAAATGTCTTGGTAGTTATATAAAAAATATTTAGTACGCTGCCCTATGTTTAGATCTAATTCGCAAGTTAAAAGATTAAATAGTTGTTTCTAGTGAATATGAATAACAGTTGTAGCGTGTTAAACATCAAGTTTAACATGTACATTTAAAATACCATACATATGATTAACACGATGAATACAAGAGCTAATAAATTCTAATAATCTGTGGCAGATTAAATTCATGTTGCCGGGAAACGCCCAAACTTCAGAAAAATGCCCCAGATGACTGTTGCTGGCGGAACTACAGAACGATATCTCACACGTAGGCCCCACTTCGATGAAAAGGCAGAGCTATTTCTCTCTGTTCGACACGCAGTCTTCTAGCGCTAGTTGTCATTGGGCGCTATTCTGCAAATTACCTCCCCCAATTTTGTCCGGGTGAAGACCCTCCTCGAATACGTCAGTTCTGTTAGTATTTAACCGCCAATCCTCGATTCAACTTTTGTATTTTACTGTATCAATACGATGGAGGAGCTTCTTAACGTCATCCTATATCTGCGGACTTAAAAACTGGTGATCACGATGTATGAGGCATCGGTCTCACCTCCACGTCGCAGAAGTAGCTGCGGCAGTCCCTATGGGTATCGATGTTAGCAAAACAATGTGGTCTCTTAGTACTTTTATATCTTGTCTCTAAGACATAGTTTTTGTGTCAGAGTTTCTGACTTTTCTTCTATGCCCATAAGCCATAATTTTCAATGCTAGTCTTATTGTTCCTTTTCAATGTCCATATGGCATATAATAATTCGTGTCAAAATTTCTGACTTGCTTTTATATGCCTTTAAGGCATAGTTTTTAATGATGAGCTTAATGCTCTAATCATCTAGGCCCTTAGGACGTTTAGCTTGGCAGTGTTTCTGACTTCTTTTAAATTTCCATTTATATGTTATATATTAGAAAAGCAGTCATGGCTCTCTAAACTGTAAGGCTATGCTTAGGATAACTTAATGGTGGAGAACAGGTTATCTATCGCTTTGTTCAATGACCTGATTAGGTCTGTGACTGATACCACTCCCTATTACTTCTCTTTAGTGTACTTATTTTCGGTGCGCAACCTGTGGGAGCACTACTAGTTCGTAATAGTGGCCCTCGGGGATAGTGTTTAGTCTCCGGCCCCCTTCTGGCACCGTTTGTATTAGTTAATACATTAATTAATTTGCACTAGTTTTAGTGTGTCCTAGATATAGTGGAAATATTAATACTATTGAATGTCCAGGCAATACTAGTTAGGAATTGACCGGCCATAGTATCTTAAACAGCCTAGATTCCTGATAGATTGCCATCTACAATTTGTAAAATAATATTTCATATTCTAGGACATTAATCTTTGTGTAACGTAACTCACAATGGAGTTAACTCATGCTAGCTAGCTCGTTTAACTTCCATCATAGTAACTCTTTAAAATTAGGACTTACTAGAATTGAATTTTATTAACTATTATTAAACTATAATTGTTGTATATACCTTTCAGGTCTAAGTCTAGTAATTGCTTGGCTGGATAGTTATGTATTGAAGTATAACCTTAAATTAATATTTGCTTTATTTTTATTTGGCCTCCGTGTTAAGATAGACGCACCTTCGTAGCAGAATGTGTTTTAGTTCAAATTTGAAGAGTTACTAGACTCAACACTAGACTCAACTTTACTTGTGTAGATCCCTAGTAACCTATTTGTTTACTGCAATTCTTTGGGATGTATACGTCTATGGTACCTTATTTAATTTCTCTTATTTGATAAAAGACTGTTTAATCTAAGATCTATACCTAAACTATGTGTAATACTTTGACTTGTTTAAATTTAAATAAACTGATTTGTTAAACTTGTATATTTCTCTTATGTTTGATCTTTCACAAACCATCATGTTATATTATTGTAATAGTAATCGTCACTTCTTCTAAATGATAAGGAGAAGCAAGGATTCACATTTAAAATTATATTTGTCTCTATTTCTCTTAGTAAGTCTTTGTATATATGTTCACAAACACAGCGTACCTTATATTTATTTTTTAACGTTGGAGAGAAAGATAAATTTAACAATAGTTAATACTTCAAGTATGTATTGAGTAAAACATACACAAAGACGTAATGAAGGGAACAGGGAAAAAAACCCATCAGAATCCGTTTTACTCTTTCTTTATTTTTAGGAAATGAAATTTCTAAATCTAAAGATTCGTATCTTTTATACTAATGTTAAATTTTTAGGGTTTTTAAGAGTTCAATATATAACCAGAAAAATTTCATTCATTTTGCTGAATGAGTAAAGAAACATTTCATTTATCATAAAGATTAATTATTGAAGTCTAAGATTTTAAAACAAGATACCAACTTTAGAACGTATGTCATTAATATCGTTCAATAGTTTCAAACAAATGTCCAGAAAATTAAATGAACTGAGTTGTCCAAAGCATGTGACAAAAGTAAAGCGTGCAGCAATGGTCTGACACTGACGTGGCGTGTTTCGAATCACCATTATGTCACGAAACTTCAAACGGTGCCGATTAATATGTTTGCATTGGTTTAATCTGAAGATTCATGTCAGATTTAAGGTCACGTGTCACATCACATTCCACGTAATTTTAGTAGGTGCTCCCCCTTACGCATAATGTCCTTGCTAGGTTAGTGTGTAAGTCATATACTGATCTAGTCTGCCTGTTTTTATCAGTTAAGCCTGAAAATGAAGTGAAAGCAAGCTAAACCTCAAAGCACATTTTGAATTAGTTTTTCGAGCCCCTATAACTTCCTAAAATTTGGTCGTTTAATACTGAAATACTCTGTATACATTGGTAAATAACTTAGGAACTATATCAACTTAGGACATAGCACCAAAAAAATCAACTAAATACTTAGCTCCTTTCATGTTTAAAAATGTTTTATATCCTTCCATAATCCAAACTTTTCACTATTTTTTCCTTCTTTGTTTTAACATATTTCACGCTCCCTGTAGGCTCAAAAAATAAGAGAAAAATCCTTGACTTTGATGCTACACATTTCCTATCACAGCACATGAAAAGTAACGTTGAAGTTACAACCGGAAAATGGGTAATCTTTTTTTTTTTCCCCAGTTTCAACTTTAGTGACCTAAGGCGAGCGGCAATCCAATATTTCACACTGCCATTGGATGAACATTACCGTGCCATATTTTCCCGCTCACGTTTTTTTTATCACAGTTGGAAGGCAATCTGGAATAGCTTTTCCCTTCTACAGTTTGATTTATCTTCAATACTTCTTTTTCCCAAGTTTGATCAACAACATCTGATTACGGAAATTTTAAATAATCTAGTACGTTTATATTCTAAAATGTTCAAACCTAGCCTACTGGTCGTGTGGACAGAGGTATTAATCTAGTTTATATAATTGTTTTCCTGTATTTGAATCCCGACTGTGTGAAATCGGGAGATTTTTCATAAATATTTTCCAATTCCTCCTTCACACGCAAACTCGTGTACCTTTTTCTTTAGAGGATACTCATTCCCATTTACTCTATATGTGAAGATAAATATGAAAACCCCAAAATAGTTTAGCAAGACCCAAATTATGAAAAGATTGTTTTTAATGTATTGATGATAGCTTACTTTACCCTTACCGGTGTTCACAGGGTCTAAGGCGTCTGTATTGCATTATAAAGTGTCACTTAGGTAGGGAGAGGTCAAGGTTAGATTATAGGACGAACGTTCCTAGGTTTATTTTCCATTGGGGGCTATCTATCATTGTGGCTTTCTTAATCCTGTTTCCACACTCATACAGCAGGTACATTTCTTTCTAAACTACCTTCTCATATCTGTAAATCATCCTTGAATCAAATGTAATCATGTAAATATCAGATTCAATGGCTAGTAAGACGCGCTGGCCAGAAAAATAGAAAATAATAACTTATTTGAAAATTGATTGATTATACTTTTTAAGCCTGTGTGAGTCCATAGCTTTCAGTTTCGAATCGAATCTAGATAGAATCTCATGGTTAAAAATGTCTAGTAAAATCCGAATAGAATTTCATTACAAGTTTATTTCATAAAATCGTTTCTTAGACAAATACCACTCTTTAAAAAAAATTAGATCAAATATTTGATTTTGTTAAATAAGTTCAGATCTGAATCGAAACATTTATTTTAGGCTTGCTATGTTGATGCAATGTTTAATATTTTACTATGTTATGTTATTGAACCTAATCCAATAATAAGATATTTTTAAAAATGTTATTAAAAACCTTAAACATATAAATAAAAAAAAGCATTTTAGACACAAGGTTAAAAACTTTAATAAATATATCTCAGAAGGTGACCAACCAAATAAAGTTAACACCACTTTTTTGATTAAAGGTGTAAAGGTCGGTTAGTATTTAGTAAATGGTGATCCTATATTATTTTTTAAAACACAAGATACTTGTTGTGATAAACAACATTCCCACGCGTGATTCCTTTATGATCTGGAACTCAAGTTAATTTCTCAATTCACTCTACCACGTAAATGGTTTCCTGCCTGATAATAGTAATTTGTTAAGTTTGAACTATTATAGATTCGAAATTTGAGTTAAACCCATCGTATCTGAAACTAAGATTTGCTTATATTCATAGTTTTGTATCTAATACAAATACTCCAATATAAAGATTCAAAATTTCGTATAGAATTCAAATCTTGGTAAGATTCAGATTTTAAATTTCTAGATTCACACAAACTTAAAACTTCTCACAGAGAATTAATAATCATTCCAATTATATTTAAAATATATTATATCTATACGGGGTGTTTCTAAACGCTCTTCCCAAGCTTAAACCACAGCATCTGGGGGCAAAGAGAACGAGATAAACCTGGTAAAAAATTGACCGGAAATGTCACTTATATAACTAAAGATAAGTTGAAGCTTGGCCCAAGGAAGTTTTGAAGACCTGCTTTGGTGCTCCTGCCTAACTATATTCAACCTGTACACTTACAGTACGTACTTACAGTTAGATACTCCCAACGTTATTGCATCTCGCTTCAATTCTCATTTAGTAATGCAAGATGACTTTTTAGAACATTTTTTAACTGTAATTTTCTGTTTCTTTCTGCCCACAGATACTATGGTCTAAGTTTGGACAGAAAATTAAGAAATATTCTGTATATCAAATAGGATTTCCGCACAGGAGCTGTTACGTCAAAAATAAAGTTTTTTTACTTTCTCGCTTATAGGCAGAGAAAGTATTGTGATCGTCAACAAAAATTGAACTCAATATTTTGATGAATTTCGACGTTTCATGACACCCCGCCCCCCCACCAAATCCGAAAAAGGGTTTTTTGAATTTCCGTCTGTCTGTACCTCGGACTAGAGCCTATACTGATTTACCGATCGGGCTAAAACGTATTATCTAGGGTTTTCATAGAGCTGTCCCGAGGAGTTTTGGGAATTGGATATCTAACCCTAAAATTAAGGGTAGTTTACTGAAAGGGGAAGGGAGAAAAATAAATTTTGTCAAAATCGGCTCTAACGATTTTGATTAAATTTTATTTCTAAACATTGATCAATATTATAAACAAAATGTCTACCCTAATTTTTTCGGCAAAATGTCTTTAAGGGTTCCGGTCTGAAGCGTAAAGTCTAATTTTTTTTATCGCATCTCCGAAACTATTTGAGATATGAAATTACTTATCATCGCAAATACGTAAGTATGTATTTATAATACAAAATTTGTATTTGAATCATAATTTATAAAACCAGTAATTTTCAAACTAAACTCAAATGTATATATATTTTTTATCTTTTCGAACACTAAAGGTCACGTATTGCAAACTTTATTTTTATGAAGCGGAAATTGCCTTATCTCCACAATTATTTAAGATACTAAATACCTTACTATTGCAAAATCATAAAATTTAAATCTGGGAGTAAAAAAATGTTTAACGTAAGTATAACGAAATTTTTTCATTAGTTTTCTAGTGTATATTATTTTGTTTCACATATATTACGCGTTTTGAGTAAATATCTCTATTTTTAAACAATGGAGTGAAAAAGTCCGTGCGGAGTTCCGTAGAATTGATTTAATTTTCCAATGGTTTTGTTTGCAATTAGTGAGATATCAAATTAATTTCCTTCATGACATATCATTAATATTGTCAATATTGGTGACCTGGTGGTCTAGGGGTAAGGTGTCAGATTTCTATGCTGGCGGCCGGGGTTCAATCCTCGGTCCCGGCAAAGATTTATCTGATTACCAAACCCTTCCTTCACCTCTGACAAGACATCTTGTGAATGTGAGGAATGCCAGGTCTCCACCGTGGTTCGGATTCCACGTTAAACTGTAGATCCTCCATTTCATCTCACAATCACCCTACCATTACACATTAGCGTAAGTGCGTATAACCCGAACGGGTAGTAAGACGCGGTGCTAATAATAATATTGTCTATATGTAAAATTTACAGAGTATATATTTTTAATTGTGTGGAATTCCATATAATTTAATGGTTTATAATATTTAGTGTTCCTCAGAGCGGGGAATAACCAGTTCAACAGAAAAATATCAAAATTATCAGAAGACATAAATCACATCATTAAATAGTTTAATTAATTAATATACTTTGATTAGGACAGTTCATTCTTGTTAAATATTTCAGACCACTGTAAGCAACTTAATTATGTTCATAGCTCCCTCTTTTTACCTTTACAATTATGTTTAGAGTCTGTTCATGATAGGTTTTTACCTGGATGACAGATAAAATATGACAAGTTCAGGTTTTGGGTTGCCAATGTACTCTTCACCACCTCCAACTCTAAACGCTAGATGCCACAATAGCCGGGAAGATGGTGGGTGGAATATATAAGGAATTTAATGTAACAAAAATAGGAATGTTTGCAAGTTTAAAAAAAATGGATTATTTATTCAAAGTAAGAAAACAGAGGTAATTAAATAATACATGGACTCATAAGGAGAAATGAGTAGTGTTGAAAAACATATAACTATGAAAATAGACTGCGCTTGTGCAGTACATTTGAGGATATATTTCACATTCTCAAAGTAATAGTAGTCTTTGAAAAAGACTACGTTTGAAAAAAGAGTTAGATCATAAATTATTTATCAACACGAATTAGTCTGGAAGAAACCCAGTAGGATAAAAAAAATCGTAAATATAATAATAAAGAGCTTAAAGAGCTCCTCCGCTTGGTCAACAAAGCGTCTGAATCACCCTTGTGATTTAAGTCCAAGCAAATTCATTATTGAAATATCAAAGAGCTTAAAGAGATCTTCTACTTTGTTAACAAAGTGCTTGAATCACCATTGTGAATTCCGACTAAACAAACAGGTTAAACCATTGAACCTCTGAATCCTTACTATATTAATAAAGAGCTTAGAGAGGTCATCTACACGGTTAACAAAGCGCCTAAATCACCATTTTGAATTCCAACAAACAAACAGGTTAAACCATTAAACCTCTAATCTTATTATATTAATAAAGAGCTTAGAGAGTCTCTACACGGTTAACAAAGCGCTGAACACCATTTGAATTCCAAACAAGTTAAACATTAAATTATTTAATATAAAAGACTTTGAAGCATTCAGTTAACAAGCTAATCACATTTTGAATTCAACTAAAAACAGTTAAATTAACTTGAATCCTTACATATAATAAGAGTTAGAAGTTCTACACGGTTAACAAGCCCAAATCACATTTGAATTCCACAACAAACAGGTAAACCATTAAACCTTTCATCGTATATTTAGTAAAGTTAATGAGCTCTTAAGGTAACAATTGAACACATTGTGAATTTCCACAATTAATTTAAATAATTTAAATCAAAACAATTTGCAAATATTAACAAAGGTTGACTCGACATAGCTCAATTCTGTGGGACTATTACTTTCATCACTTTGAAAAATCGAGAAGAACTGACTTGAAATTCATATAATTAAAAAGCAATTACATTAAAATATTGTAATTTCTCTTAACGATTGGTATGTTAAGGTTTACTTAACAAACAAAATACGTCTACAAAATTTTATCTATAGTTTAAACATTCGCAAATTTAAAGTTAAACAATATTTGGTAGCCACAAGTGCAATAAAATTTATATTTAAAATAGATATTCCAAGCAAGAAAAATAATCAAAAATGGTCTACCTACTAATAAGTCTAAATATTACAAATAGACTAGCGCCCAAACGGCAAAAGGAAACATTAAATGTTCCTTAAAACAATTTTACTTTCCAAAATAAATCTTCTAGTGAGAAAATTACTGACAGCTACGCTGAATGATTTTAATATATAATTAACTAAGTGTTCAAACACCCAAACCCATTATAGGTCGTTTATATTTAAATATTTAACACAATATAAAGAGTTTATATAGGTATAGTTGATTGATATTGGGATAAGGGGGTGGATGTTGTTCATATTAAAAGTATAACGCCACGTTGCATACACGTGATAGAAGCATGATTCTCTTGTTAACAAACGTCATTCCGGAAATCTGGTGAGTTGGTAGTAAAGATCACGTGAGGCTGTCTGTCGGCCGGCTAGGCCAATCAGCGTAGGCTTAAATCACCTCATACCAATGTCTCGTCGATCCACTTTTCCAAGGAGTGTCAGTCTTCTTTTCAGAATTATTTGGTGTGCACCAGTCTCGTTGATGGTGGTTGACCAAACTTATAGGGTTAGTAAAGCATATATTTTAGACATAGTAAGGTTTTGTAAATATTTATATTACAGGATATCTATATGTATTGGTTTTAATCGGGGCGGGTAGTATTGATGTAAAATTAGCTAGCATTAATAATGTTACACTAACACTTTTAGAAGATCACTTTTTTTTTACAAAAGTTAAGTTTTTTAATTAATGTTGTGTTTTACATTTAATAAAACGTAAAGTTAAATTTTCTCACACTTTCATTAGTTTTAATAATTTATTTTGATTCAATCTGAGATAAATATTTTGAATTAATTTAAAGTACTTATTCTTCGTTTCGGAATGTTATCTATGATGTGTAATATAGTGCATACATTAATACATTTAATACAGGCATCGTATTTATTTCGAAAAGAGATAATACTTGTCATTTTATATATAATAAATTATTTTATCGTATTTCAAAAAATTTAACTAGATAAAAATATTTTTTCCATTGCGTGGGTGCATCATTGTAAATAACTGGTTTTCGTCATATTCAATCTTATGGTTTATTTAAATTAGTCGGTCGCCATTTTGATGCTATGTTCGTTGGACTTTTATTTTAAATTTGAACAAAACGATAAATGATCTGTGTGTCAGTACTCAAATAAAAATTTAAATAATATTGGCCTGAATGATTGTGGCTTACTATCACATTCATATATTACTATGCGTTTTCATTAGTTATCTAAAGTGACAATGTGTCAGCTGTTGGGGTAGGGATACATTAGGACTATTTCTAGTAAATATTTGAGCTGTCATACAAGTTAATTAAGGTCGTGGATGTATTATACGTCATATTTATATGTTATTATATTCTAACCCGTATTGAAGAGCACACTGACTGTCACGCCATTTGTGTCTCTGGTTTGACGATGAGTAGAAGTTCGTGATTTCTGGTTGAGTGAGAACTATACTACTTGTTCAAAATGATAGTTCTGGCCAAGGTGTATAAATTGTTTGCGTATCTCATTTAGACCAATTATTTACTTAAATAATTTTAATCCCACCTACAAAAGATACCATTCATCAAGTAAGAAGTTAACAAAATGTTATCCTAAAAAGTAAGCTGTGAACATCAATTTAGAACGTTTTAAAACTATTTCCTTGATAAACTCAATGAGAAGCTGTACTATTTCTGAATCAGTTATTTGATCCTGTGAAAACCTTCAAAATTTTGAATCCAGATCCAAATCCTAGTAAGAATCGGATTTGATCAGAAATTTTGAATCTTAATATATAAAGATTCGGATTAAATTCGAAATTTTGAATCTCAATAAATCTTTGATTCAGATTTATTGGGCTTAGTTAAAAATTAGAATTTTTCATTTATACCTACTTATCAAATTAATATAATAAGGCTGGAAGCTATTTTCCTGGTAAAGTGAAGATATGAATTAACTTGAGATCCAGGTCGTAAAGGAATGACGTGTGACTGAATATCTTTTATCAACATTTTTTAAATGTTTTATTATTGGATTAGATTCGTACACATCTAATCATAGTAAAATATCCAACACAGATTCAACTTGGAACATTATCATATAGTAGGTCTAAAATAAATTAATTTATTCAGATCTGAACCTATGATTAAGATAAAATATTTCATACAATTATCTTAATCATGGAATTCGATCGGGATTTGATTCAATAACAAAAGCTTTGCGTTAAATTCGATTTTGATTCAACTTAGAAAATTTGTTAGGCATGAGATTCTATTCGCATTCGATTTGAGTGAGTTAGTCAAGATTCAGATTCGATTCAAATTTTGAAATGGCGGATTCACACAGGCTTACAGTTATTTATTGGAACCGATCGTTAGAGATGAATCAATTAAGGTAATACCATTTATGAGATATTTTTTGGAACTAGAAGGTATAGATGACTTTACTAAAGTTTTAAATATTTTTGAGTCAGTTCTTGAAGTTAGTCTGTAGAAATGGTTTGCTGTTACCCGGAATCAATGTATTTTTATCGATCTCACCCGCAACATGTTCGCTGTCCCTAGAGGGATCGTTGTGACAAGGTCCTACCTTGGGTCTGCATCTTCGAGGGTTCGGAGACTAGCTATTGGAGAGGATTGCAAACATCATCACACCAACTTCACTTCGGTAGTCGGGAAGGGGAGAAAATTCAAGATGACTTTGGAAGAGATGGCTTCTTGAAAATGATAGGATGAAAAGTTTCTGCGAAGGAGGTGTTCCTATTTGTAGGAGAGTCAAAGTTGTGCATGTCGATGTTGGGAAGTTAGAGAGGTAATCGGGATAGAAAACATAAAAAATAAATAAATAAAAGAAGGAATTGTTTATGTGAGAATAATAGAGTAAAATAAATAAATGTTGGTCAGATGTACCAAAGACACACACACAAAAATGTATAAACGAAACTGATGGTTCTTATGTTGAAAATGATAAGGGTAGCAGAAGATAGAAAGGAAGGTAGAGGAATAAAGACCTAAATATAAACAATATGTAAGAGTGTGATAAGGAAAGGACTTAGTAAACAAAAACTAAGCGAGATATTATCTGAGAGATGTTTTCAATCCCAGATAGCTATCTCGAGAGTGGTTAGTGAAAAAAAATGCAAAACTATATAAATATTTGCTCTGCGCCTTTATAAAATACTCTTAATTTGCTTCTTACCTCCACTACCAATAGTCCCCATTAAGAATCCGTTCCCAGCGTTTGGCAGCTTGGCATTTTTTAATCAAAATGTATTTATAATATGATGACATATTAACATATATCATGGTAACACACTTGAAACAATTATTATGAGCTAAATTTAACAAAATTAAACTTACAACTTAATTTTTGTAGGAATAACCTTATGTGACAACTATAAAATATATTAAATGTAATGTGTTTATACGTAAAATCATGTGATATAAAGCTGTAAATTTTGATATATAGGCCTATTATCATAACCTATAAAATACTACTACTAATGTAGTAAAATGACAATAATTTGTATCGTGGAAAGAAGTTATTCTTCCTACCAAAACCGTAACAATACAAATTATAACTCTTGGGTTACCCATGCGCTGTCACATTCTCACTTCTCTATCGCGCACTGTCTGTTACTCGTTCTCATACCTGGCTATTATAGCTTTAAGTTAGTAAATGTGTGTTGTGTGTGAGAGAGAGATAAAATTGAAACATTCTCTATTTAATTACGATATACTAGAATGTCAATGACAGGGAGATTGGGGTTGGAATCCCTGTAGGGTATACTGAGGGGGGGTTTACCAGTCTCCACGAAAATGCAGCTATACTTAATCTAAATTCAACCTTCCTCGTCCCTAGCTCACTATTGTAATTAGTATACGGGGTGTATTTTAATTTGTGTCAAATATTTTAGGGACGTGTTTTCATCTATAAAACGATTTTAATTTTTTTCGTATAGATATAATATAGGTCCAGAAGCGCTTAGTTTTATAGTTATTATGATTCTCCTTTAAAAGTTAATCAATCCGAATTGCCTGTATGAATTAGTTGCATGAATACGTAATTATATATTTGTTCTTTAAGTTGTTCATAATGTACGTATGTGTTTTGTTTTGCTTATTTGACATTTGTATTGTTGTTTAGAGATGTTAGTTGGTTGTGGAACGTACTGCAGACTACTTCGGAGTAATAAATAATCAAGTAAATGTATTCGTTGAGGGAAATAGCAAACATACACTATACGTATGGTCTTGCAGATGTAAATGCATTAAGAGCACTTGTACTTTATTCACAAAGGTTCCCCGAAAGGTGTTTACCTTGTCCAAGATCATTCACAAAACTCCATCAATGTTTGCGACAGACGGACCCATTTGAGAGAAAATCCTTTGATGCTGGAAGACTAAAAGAGGTACTAGATGTTGACCTTCAGGAATGAGTTCTTCGTAATATGGATGAAAGTCCTTCAGACAGTACAAGAAGAATTGCATTAATAGTCCGGAGAGAAAGCAAAACCCATGTGTTTTTTGGGGAGACCTTTTTTTTTATGATTACAATTCATTTTTGACATGATAAGGATGAAATTTAGCGTGGGAGCCACATTGTAAATTTGGTGTTTGGCCACCATTTTGAAAAATGGCGTCCGTTTATTGCGGTATTATAAAATACAAAAATCCCCAAGTTTTTTGACAATTTTCATATTCAAGCTACCATTGCATAGGTATTAAATCATTATATACGTTTCACTATATAATGAGTTTAAATATGAAAAAAAAAGACAATTGTGAAAATGTTTTAAAATGAAAGTGTAACTTTAGTGTAATATAATTGATAATAAATTAATACCATTAGTATAATGTCCGAACACCCTAGATAGTCTGTAGTGGCATACATAGAAACGTCGTGAAAGGTACATCACTAAGTGTATGTTCACAATACATGAAAGCTACATTATATCAAATATCTAGAAATAAATCACTGAACTCTTCATATGTGTCGCTGTCTTTCATGGATGAGTAATTAAATATCGCGTTTACATCCTCTTCTTCTGCTTCTTTTTACACGTCAGCTTCCCCTGAAAGGGTTTCGTTGGATTGAGGTAAAAATACTTGACTTATGTTATAATAACAAAGACTACAATAAGAATTGAAATGAATACAAAAAAATGAATAGACGAAAATGATGTAAATGTGTAATCAGTTTAATACAAGAGATTGAGCAATATACTAAAGTAAACAATGATATGGGATAGAAAGTGGACTAAAAATACTGTGTACAAACATAGTTGGCATATTTAAACGAAATGCAGGTCAAATTAAAAGTATAAAAAGTATATATAAATATAGTTAATCGGAAATACATATAAGTGATGACTAATTAAAATACACTTAAAATTAGTTTAATAGAATTAGAAACTTTAAACTCATTTAATCTAAAATATCTAAATCTAAGTTCATAAACCATTAAGAACAATAAATGAATATAAATATATGTAAAAATTATCACAGTCTTGTTGTTGGATTGACTTCCCTTACTCCTTTGTTATTGATATTCCTGTAGTGATGATGTCTACAGAAGTTCTATTTTATCGACATGTTTCGGTGCTAGCGATAAAAGGCACCATAATCATGGAGTCCGTAGGGTGGTGGGACACGATGAGATCGAACTTAGGAAGCGGAACTTGAATTAGACAGTGGCGACTCGTGTATAAGCACTGCGGAACTGCAGCACCCCCTATTTCCACTTGATATTATCGATAACATTTAATATAATGAGTCATTTCTTTAATTCTTTCTTTATTTTTGTAGTACAATATATGTTCTTTAAGCTTAATGTCAGTACTTCAGTAGCCATCCCCCAGTTTGAAAAAGATACAAAAATCGTTGTATGGAACTGTGCACTTCACAGTGTCAGCAACGTGGTGTTTGACTGTTGTGCGCATGCGCACATAGGAGAGGGTGGGGAGGAAGGTGGGACTACCAGGTAGAGAGATCACTGTTGCTCTCGCAGTGCCGGCTCTGGCGTGATGGTGGAAGGAAGGTTTTTTTTACTCAGCGTGTGTTGTGCTTAAAAATCGTGTACCAAATTCTTGAATGTGATAAGTGTAGAAGGGTGTAGAATTAATTATTCTGCTTCCAGCTATTCGATTTGATTCATATTTTTTTTCGGTTCTTTTATTTAACAGAAAGACTAAATACGCTTGCACTACTTTTAATGGAGAAACATTTCCTCAATTGTTATCCAGATATCAAGGAGAAAATTATTGAAATTTTTGTGCAAATTAAAGCAAGAAGGATCCGTAATACACATGAATGGTACGCAAGAAAAAAATTCTTAGAACCATTGCCCTGAAATATTTGACATCAATTAAATTATAACCTGTACTTGCGTACAGCCTGAACCGGTGGTAAGACGCGGTGATAAAAAAAAAGTGAACATATAAGCGGGGCCTCCACTTATCCTTACCTGTATGTATATCCCGAACGGGTAGTTATACGCAGTGCTAATATTAATACTTTTACCATTACCACCCTTTCTATTCTAGCTATGACAACTGACAAAACGGTTTCTTATGTATTTATAGAAAGACGTCTTGTACCGTGAGTAGAGCAGTAATCTAAATTTAAGAACTATATACAGTAGGGCACCCATATCCGCGGGCAGTACGTTCCTAGTACTACCACATTACGTAAAACCGTGGATGGTACCGAACTATTAAATAACGTGATATTAATATAACATACATAAATAAGGTATAGTTTATTAGATAAATTATTTACAGTAAGAAATTACCAACATTAAATAAAGTATATAATAATGTGTACTTACAATTTTTTTCTCCATTCTTCTTGTTGTGAAGATCTCATGATGATGATGATGATGATGATGACAGTGATATGACAGCACTATGCCTACGATCAGGAGATTAATTGGGGTGATGATGTAGATATTGTGACTTATAAACTTTTTTATTTTATTAAAAATAAATAAAATCGAGCAATGGTAAACCGTGGATACAGAATTCGTGGAAACGGGGTTCCTACTGTATTTTAAAAGAACATTTGAATAATGTACTATTGACTATAGAATTAATTTGTTTCCTGAATAACTTGATTATACGGGTGACCTGGTGGTCTAGGGGTAAGGTGTCAGACTTCTGTGCTGGCGGCCGGGGTTCAATCCTCGGTCCCGGCACAGATTTATCTGATTACCAAACCCTTCCTTCACCTCTGACAAGACATCTTGTGAATGTGGGGAATGCCAGATCTCCACCGTGGTTCGGATTCCACGTTAAACTGTAGGTCCTTCATTTAATCTCACAATCACCCTACCATTACACATTAGCGTAAGTGCGTACAACCCGAATG
Organism: Timema cristinae; assembly: GCA_039000515.1. Classification (NCBI taxonomy): domain Eukaryota; kingdom Metazoa; phylum Arthropoda; class Insecta; order Phasmatodea; family Timematidae; genus Timema; species Timema cristinae. The sequence goes on from JBCFYV010011172.1 coordinate 109,210,989, forward strand.
GGTAGTAAGACGCGGTGCTAATAATAATAACTTGATTATAAACTTCAAATCATAGGATATATTATATGAGATATTTCAAATTTAAATCCAAAGAGAGATCTTAATATTGAAGTAAAGATAACAATAGGACATAATTATTAACATGAAGTAGTTCGGATTTTTTAATGTCTATTAACTCTGTATTTTTAAAATCTGTGTTTATTTTATCGCAATCTAAATAATTATTTCAAATTCATAATAACTTTACTCGAGTTAGTCATATAAGTAGACTAGTATTTTTAGGTGCTCATCCATTTCAAATTATCTAAATATATATGAGATGGTTAAACATTCCGCAATAAATTTTCTCTTATCCTTGACGTCATTTTAAATTGTCTATGAAACTACGTTACGTTAAAATTCCTTAAATTAAAAGCCTGGGGCGAGCGAGGTCTACCGTTTACAGGATTATTAATTACATAAGCATACATAAATTTATGTAAACCACAGTTTTTTAAGTTTTTTTTTTTAGTATTTGAGTACTAAGCTCAACACCATCTACACCCAATATCACCGCCGAAGTAACTGCAGGTCTATCGCCTTGCTTTCATTTATGTTGGAAGATGGTGTGCTGGGGTATGCAGGAGCTCACTGACAACATTGTTGTACCAGTATTGAGAAACATGTATTATATTCAAGGGAAGCTAGACAACGTGTAAACCATCAAATTACAACGACGCTGTTTCCCCAACAGTATCCATGCAATCCCTCATAGATAATATCTAGTGTAGTTTGACCCTAACTTTTTAACCCAATAAGCTCTGATCTTGCCACACAGTACATCAAGGGATATGCTATTGTCACAATACAATGAAAGCCTCCACTCTCCCTTGGTTACTCGGCTTTTGTCCAAAGTAAGTGGGTGTCTGTTGTCTCGGTACAACCTGTGTAGCATGAGCAAAGAGAAGCCACAAACCTTTTAACAATGCCGAACTAAAGTACCGTCATCCATTTCGTCGAGCAGGAGAGACTTTAGGCTTTTAGTCGGAGCACTGCTGTATCTACTTGATCCCTTGACGAGAATAAATGGTGTAGTGTATCACTCATAAGAGATTCTCTCTTAGCGTAGTAAATCATTGAGAATATTCCCTCAAGAGACATTTGTTATAAATTAATACGCTTGTTTCTGGTAGTTGTTGAGAAATTGTTTGTTTAATGGCGACCAAAACTTTCTTCGTTTTAATATATGGACTTTAATTAAATTCGAAGATATACAACTTATAAATTTGCGGACTAATCTTTTTAATTAAAAATACACCAAGAAGTCAATTTTACATTTCAATGTGAATAACTTGTGTACATATGTGTCAGACCTTCATAATAATAATAATTAATGAAATAAAATTTGGAGCACTCACTGGCATTAAAAGGACAGTTTGGATTTAAAGATTCTTTGGATATATTTTAGACACATAATAAAGTTTGAATTTAAGTAAATTTAGTAAAACTAATAATATTTAAACGCCATAAAAAAGGAGTTGCATATTATAATATACCACACAAAGACATTTTTAAGATTTAAAAAAATTTAAAATTTAACCGAAGAGGTCAAAAAATACTTAAATTGGTTTAGACCTTGATAAAAACGTATTCAAATGTGGTCAAAGATAAAAACAAAAGACTATTTTATCATATTTGTACCAATTACCTTGTAAAAATAAAAAGTTGTGAATATTTTTTAAAAAGGTTCAATAAACTATATGGTACAATAAAAACCCCACGCCTCTATATTAAAATATTACACAGTAAAATAATAAAAAAACTAGCTCCAGTTACAACTATTAACAATGCGGTGGTTATTTCTGGAAACTTATTTTAATTGCTTACATAATTTTTCTATCAAGTGCTCTAGATTGTGTCAGTACTGTGTGTACACTCATTAAGGAAAAAGAGACCTTAAACATTGAATACAAATGTGATACTCACCTGAATACGTGAGTATGTTAACTTCATTTAGGGTCTCATCTGAAATGCATCACAAAGATCCCTTTTGGTCTAGTTAAACAAAGTAATTCGTATACTCCAACATGTTTAACCACAAGAATGTCTTCAACGTTGACATAACATACAAGAGAGGAAAGTTTAATTACGTGTGTTACTTACTAATATATATATATATATATATATATATTATATATAATATATAACATATATAATAAAATATATATATATATATATATTTCACTGCAACGCAGAGGTTTTCTCTTTTGTCTTAAAATGGGAAAATAAATGATATGCTTTGTTACAGAATTATTCTATCAAAGAGCACAAACGAAATAATATACAACGTTACAGAAACATTGAGAAAAAAGGGACATCTCGGTCTATCAACGAGCACACCAATCAATTTCACATATAGAAGAAATTCACGAAAAAAATATATATAGCTAAGAAATCATTTGTTTTATAAACATATACTCCACATTTTTTTTTTTAAGTTCTTAATAGCTCTACAACTTTACAAAGAAAAATTATTTCGTATTTCAAATAGTTGTGGGGATATGATCAATGTTGTAAAAGTCTGCAATAAGAACTGCCATTTTAACTGTAATGCTAATTAGTGCCTGGATAAAATAGTTTAATTAAAATTACTACAGCGAATTAAAAAAAAAAGTTTTTTCTTTTTTTAATCCTTCAGTACACCACCCTTAATTTTAGAGTAAGATATCTAATTTTAAAAAAATCCTTGGGAGGGGGGGACCTTCTATGACCCTATATACTGAGCCTTAGCCCAATCGGTGTAACGGTTCGGCTCCAGGCTGAGATATAGACAAACAAACAAATACGCACGTCGTCGCGTTAACCATTTCTCCGGTGTCAGCGGTTCATGTAACGTTAACACTTAACAAAATATCGAGGTCAATTTTTTTATTGTTCACAATACTTCTCTGTCCGAGGAGTCAAGAGAAAGCAAAAAGATTAAAGTGGGATGTAGCGAACATGAGAAAAGGCCAGTGTTTTTGCAGTGTTTATAGCAAAACTTTTTTTTGACAAAATAAATAAAATATTCCTCCAGTAGAAACATAGTTCAATTTTATTCACTATGGTGTTAGTTAACAACAGTTGTTGAATATTTGTCATGATAATGGTGGCACTAGATGACAAACTCAACCATTGTTGAGGTCACCATGCGAAGACAATTACACTCTACGTTTGTTCTGAAGCAATATTTTATTTATTTTGACCAAAACAAATATTTTGATATTAAAACTGCAAAAAACACTCACCTTTTCTAACGTCTCCTGCTCTCCCACCTTATTGTGACGAAGGAGGAGGAAATGAAAGCATGCGATCTAAGGTTATACACTTTTAGCTAAGGTTTAAGATTCATCGATTTTATTTTCGTAAAACTTGGACCGGTTTCAGGCGTCACTATTTAAATAGAGTGAACTGCTGGTAAAGAGGAGGTCGAGGTTCGAGCTTCGGCTAGGTATATTAAAAGTTGTTTTATCTTTTAAATAAAATCAATATTATTTTACGTAAATGCGTGAGAAAATAATTTTAACTCTACTATACTCGTCACTATTCCGTTAACGTCAATAGATAACAGATATTATAATTATTATTATTATTATTATTATTATTATTATTATTATTACTATTAGCACCACGTCTTACTACCCGTTCGGGTTATACGAACTTACGCTAATGTGTAATGGTAGGGTGATTGTGAGATGAAATGAAGGACGGTGGCGGCCTGGCATTCCCCACATTCACAAGATGTGATAACAGATAACCCGGATGGGTACCAAAACGTGATGCAAAATTCAAGACTAATGTTTCTACTGTTTACTGTATAGTCTTCCTCAGCGGTCTTGGGATAAAGTTCTCACCTCAGGACCTGATGTTTGTGGGTTAAAACCCAATCGGGGTCAATCGATATTTCTTGAGCAACAAAAATCCGTAACATAACTTCCTTTAGAAGAGAAGTAAAGCCGTCGGTCCCATATACATTTTAACATGTAAAATAAATCCTGGAAGGTATGTGAAAATATATTCCCTAGCAAATTGGTAGGTCCTTTCACGATCGTTCATAGAAATTCTCGTGTGCTGATATAATCATTCTTTTCAGAAGGTGCAAGTTAAATACCTCACGTAAATATTTATTTATTTAGGAGAGCTTATAATTACTTTTAAAAAAATATTACAGTTTATTGATTGAAAATGGATTCTTACCTCCCTCAGCCGTACGGAATTTAGTTAACCGAAGTTAAAAAGCTAAAACAAACTTGTCGACAGTCACAACCAATGTGTGCTAACCAAATCACTTCCCATTTTGTCAATTGCTGAAATCTTAATGTTCGTACTCTTAGACGATGCGTACTCTTAGACGCCTTAACCATATTTTATAGAAGCAATCAACGATTTGAACTAATTGAGCGGAAACTACCAGCTGATTGGTTTGAAATAATCGCGTACCTTGTAGAATTACTCAAAGCTATAAATATGTATAGTAATATTCATTAGTATCTTAAGTACAGTTGAATTTTCATAAGAAGCTATAAAAATTGCTATATCTACTTTCATCTATTGTTACGTTTAGACATGCGATCTGCAGCTATCACTTTTGAGAGATACTGTTAATATCGATAAGATAACACTAATAAATAGAAAACCTGCGTGGGTGGCCGCTTGGTCTATGGTGTAACTATCACAATATACTGGATTGCTGATAACAGGGAGATTGGAGTTCAAATTTCGGTTGGGTGTACTGAGTTTTTCAAAAATTGTTTCCACTCTATCTCCACGCAAATGTGGGTACACTTAATATAAATTAAGCTTTCCTCATACTTATCTCATAATTAGTACATATACATGTAACCTGAATAGGTAGTAAGACGTGGTCCTAATAATAGCCTAAAAACAAAATTGAACAATGTTATACAAAGTTTGAATTTTCTAAAAAACTTTTCCTATTTAAATTTAATTTGTAACAACTACACTTAACACGAGCCGCCAAACATCTTTTGAAACAAGACATAAGATACTATTGTTTAATTTCTTAGTGGCTCTTCTTAACGCTTACAATTTTAGACAACGAATCACTCTAATCACTTTGGTTCAGTCGGTATTCCCTCTGATTAATAATCTAATTCTTCTTTCCCCATGTAGGTAGATTTATCCTCTTTAAATAAGTGATAAACTAATAGTATAGGGCTTAATCTTAGTGCAAATATTTAATAAAGAAACAAATTGTAATATGTAAATTTATAAAACAAACTGCATTTTAACCTTTTTATATAAAGAAAACATTTTGATCGAGATTTATTTTGTCTTTAGATTTTAATGATTTTAGTTTTTCAGTGCCCCATTAACAACATTATATTACTCTTCGCTTGCATCTGTGGCTACAGCCGAAACACTTTTAAGGTACTCGTTCACGCTTGATATTAGTGCTGGTTTCACACCAACGGGTCCCAAGTCGAGTCGAGTTGGACTCACCAATTGAGATAGAAAAAAATTGATAGAAAAAATCGATTTTCTCTAATCGACTCTAACAATTTTTAATAAAATTCGTATTTAGGTGTTGATTAAGATTATGAATAAACTGGATATTTTCATTATTCCATGAAAATGATTTTTGGGGTACTTTACAGAAGCGGAAATATACGTATCTCCGCAACTATTTGAGATACTAAATAACTATCATTGCAAAATTGTAGTACTGTTAAAAATAAAAATAAACCTTCATATAAAATATATTTTTTATACAGTTTATAAGATATTGGCAAATATATTAATACAATTTTGTGAGATTTAGTTGTAAAGAGATACTTCTTAAGTTTTAACCCAATAATCCTCTAATGTCAAAGTAAGTGTCTCAAGAATTGTATGGTTTCTTTCTTTCAACCTCTTAGGGTAAATGTTTGTACAACAATGATATATCTCTATCATTTTAGATCCAATAGTCAATATTTACCTATTTAATTAATCAAAATTTATAAATGAGGAATTTATTATCAGTGCAATAACCATAAGATGTGCAACTCCTAATAAAATGTCGAAAATCTTAAACCGGAAGTCGACATTTTATTACGAAGTGTTGACCCTTAGGGACCCAATATTAATATTTTTTTCTTACCTTACAGGTAGAGAAAGTGTTGTGATCGTCAACAAAAGTGAACTCGAGATTTTGATGGATGTTGACGTTTCATGACCCCCCTAACCTTCAAAAGTGGTTTTTGCAATGCCGTCTGTTTGTGTGTATGTCTGAACCTAAAATTAATAGCTGTTTACTAGAGGAGGAAAAGAGAAAAATTCCATTTCCTAAAAATCGGCTACAACGATTCTATCTCTCTCATTTCAGACTCAATATTCAATGATTACCTATTTTATTCGTCAAAATTTACAAAAAGAAATTTAATATCAATGCGACAACCATAAGATGTCCATCCTCTAGTAAAATGACGAAAATTTTAACCGGAAGGCAACATTTTAATATGAAATGTTGACCTTTGGGGACGCAATATCGATATTTTTACTACTCTAAATATATAAATGAAGACGTTAATTATTTAAAAATAAAACTATGAAATTTAAAACCATGAGTTAAAAAATCTTTACCGTAAGATTAGCGCGATTTGTTCTCTGGTTTGCTAGTGTATATTATATTACGAATTTTGAGTAAATATCTTCATTTCTAGACAATAGAGCTAGAAAGTTGATGTGGAGTTCCATACCATTTATTTTTTTACGGTCGCAATACTTTACCTTTAATTTTCAAAAAGTTAATATATATATATATATATATATATATATATATATATATATATATAGTCTTATAGATTGAGAGTTATTGGTTTTATAAATATATATTTCAGATAAAAAATTGTATTTTAAATAGCCCTACATATTTTCAATCATAAATAATTTCATATTTTAGATAGTTTTGGAGATATGATAAAAAAAAATAGAATGTACACATAAACCGGAACTCTTAAAGTCATTTTACCGAAATATTGAGAGTAGCTATTTTGTTTGAAATATTTAGAAATGGGTTTCAATAGAATTTAATCAAAATTGTTAAAGCCGATTTTGAGAATATTGATTTTTTTCTCTTTTTGCCCTTCAGTAGGCTTCCCTTAAGGGTTAGATATCCAATTTCAAAAACCCTTCGGGGCAGCCCTATTAAAACTTTGGTTACCAAGCTTTAGCCAGCTTATTAAAATGGTTTAGTCTGAGGTACAGACAGACATACAGACATACAGACGGAAATTAAAAAAAACATTTTGGATTAGGGGGGATCGTGAAACGTCGAGATTCATCAAAATCTCGAGTTCGATTTTTTTTACGATCACAATACTTTCTCTACCAGTAAAATACCACGAAAGTAAAAATATTATATTTGAAACATATTTATATAAAACCAATTATTTTCAAGCTATACGCAAATATATAGATTTTCTAACTTTTCCAAAACAAAAGGTTAAGTATTGGCTCTAACGATTTTGTTTAAAATTCGTATCCATGTATTGATTAAAATTATAAATAAAATGGCCATTTTTATTTTCCAAAAATAATGACTTTAAGGGTATTTACAGAAGCGGAATTTCTGTAGCTCTGCCACTATTTGGGATAAATAACTTATCATTTCAAAATCAAGATTAAAAATTAAAAGCTTTTATTCGAAATATATCTTTTAAAACCAATAGTTTCGGAGATATTGGAAAGTATAGAGCCATTAATACAATCTTGTGAGTTTAAGTTGTACAGAAATACTACTTAAGTTTTAACTTAATATATTTTTAATGCCCCAAAGTAAGTGAATAAGTAAGTCTCTCAAAAAGGTTATTTTTTTTTCCTTTGACTTCTCAGGGGAAATGTTTGTACAAAAAAAAAAGTGATCTGGTGGTTCAGGGGTAAGGTGTTGGATTTCTATGCTGGGGTCCGGGGTTCGATCCTAGGTCCCAGCAAAGATTTATCTGATTACCAAACCTTCCTTCACCTCTAACAAGACATCTTGTAAATGTGGGGAATGCCAGGCCTCCACCGTGGTTCGGATTCCACGTTAAACTGTAGGTCCTCCATTTCATCTCACAATCACCCTACCATTACACATTAGTGTAAGTGCGTATAACCCGAATGGGTAGTAAGACGCGGTGCTAATAATAATAATAATAATAATAATAATAATAATAATAAATCTATCTTTATAATTTTATACTCAATTGTCAATATCTACCTTTTTTATTAATCTAAATTTATAAATGAGGAATTTAATAACAATGCGATAACCATAAAATGTCAAACCTTTAATAAAATGTCAAAAGTTTTAACTGTAAGTAGAAATTTTAATACGAAGTGTTGACCCTTTTAGACCTAATATTGATCTCTTTTTTTTTGTCCAAATATACAAATGAGGACTTTAATTCCTTAAAAATAATATAATATATAAAACCAAGAGTTAAAAAATGTTTACATAAGTTCAACACCATATTTGCTCGGGTTTGCTAGTGTAGATTATTTAGTTTCACATATATTACAAGCTTTGAGTAAATATTTCCATTTTTAAACAATGGAGTGAGAAAGTCCGTGTGTATTTCCGAACCATTTATTTTATATTGATCTTCCTGTAAGTAAGTTTACCCATCTTTGGTTTAAGGAATAATTCTCGCAATAGACCAGATTGATGATAAAGAGATCATTAGGGCTCGAATCCTGTTCAGGTGTCTGAGGGTTGTTTTCCCTAAATTGTTTTCCATACTCCCTCCACGCAAATGTGGGTACACTTCCTTTAAATCCAACCATCCTCATCCCAGACGCATTAGCAAAATTAGAACATATCCGTGTAGCCTTATCAGACAGTAATATTCGGCGACATAAAAGTAAATAAACACTCAATAATAATAATAATAATAATAATAATAATAATAATATGATAAAATGGTATCAATATTGGTAGAAAAAAAAGAATGTGTTTGTGTTTCTTAAAGGCTCTTTATATTGAAATTGGACTATAGTAACATCAGTGGAACTTGCTGGCGCTCAGCCAACCCTGCAGGCTCCAGTAATCTATCTCCCCAGTCACTGCCCTTGTTTCGAATCTTGTCGCGTCACCTAGTGACGACATTCACCCTCAACTCTCGTAATTCTATTTCACAGGAAGAAGACAATGAGTTGGACTGTTTCAATTTTTTTTTCAAACTCTTCTTTATTTCACTTGATTTAGGAAGAGTAAAAGAAATCCGTCGGGGACTTTGTGGTCCCACTTAAAACCCGCTTCTGAAGAGAACATCAAGGTGTGGGGGGATGAAGAAAAGGTCTAGTTTGAATTGGTTGGAGATTCAAGGTGGGGAGAGGGGTGGAGATAGAACCCCGGTCTTGAGTGAATCCCACGGATCTCCGCTGGAGTAATCGTGTTACAGTTAGTCGGGAAAATTAGATTGGCATCGACACGAAGAAGGGTAAGGTCGGTGGTTAGTAGGGGATCGGGGGTGGGGGGGGGTGGCTGAGGGTGAGGGGGCGAGGGGTTGAGATGTCTTGAGAAACCACCATGATACTGTGCACTTATATACCATCGGTTTATTCAGCATCATTAAACAGAGACTTCCTGTTAACTTCCATTATATCTTTTTTTGGTCAACCCCTTCACCGCTATATTGTTGGTTAACCCTTTTACAACTAATGAAGAATTTAAAGCAGTTAAATTATAAGTCATTCACGAGATAAGTTTACCTGGATGACAGCTTGAAATGATACTAGAAGTAATCCCTAAAATATCACTACGCCAACAGCTGACATCTATCACTTTGGATGACTGTAATGAAAACAGATGGTAATATATTAATGTGATAGTTAACCACAGTAATTTAGGCCAATATTATTTATATATTTATTTGATGTCGGACACAAAAGTTTATTTATAGTTTTATTCCTCTTTAAAAAAAATTTAACACCACTTTCACAAAAAATTTCTAACGAACATAGCTTCAAAATGGCGACTAACGAATCTAAACCACATGGTTGAACATGACGGTAAACAAGTTTTTTACAGTGATGCAGACACGCAGTTGATGAAAATATTTTATTCAGTTAAATATTTCAGAATACGATAAAATAATCATAAAATCATTTATTTTATGTAAATAAAATGACAACAATTTTCTCTTTTCCAAGTAAATACGATGCCTGTATTAAAAGGTATTGATGTGTGCACTATATTACACAAAATCAGAAACGTTCCAAAATGAAAAATAAGTATTTTTATTATGTTTAAAATATTGTTTCGAGTTGGATAAAAAGAAATTATATTAAAAAAATTAAATAATGTGAGAAACCTTAAGTTTTCGTTATTTTAAATGTAATATATAAGTGGTAATTAAAGATCTTTACATTTATAGCAAAACAGTGATCTTATACAAGTGTTGGCAACCCAAAACCTAAACATATGATTTTCGAACTGTCATCCAGGTAAAAACCTATCGTGAACGGACTTTACATTCACTTAACCCTCAGCTAGCCGCATCTGTGGTAAGCCTATATGGTTAACGGTGGGAGTGTAATGAACTTGAGAAAAGGTAATTATTTTTGCCATTTTTAGCATCGAATTTTTTTTTTTGTCAAAATAAATCAAATATTGCTTCCATGCAAACATAGAACTAGATTTTATTCACACGGTGACTTGATAACTTTTTGAATATCTGTCATGGAAGTCTTGGAATTAAAGATAGCCTTTTCTCTTCATTTAAAGAGTTTGTCATCTAATGCCGCTATAGTTATTACAGATATTTAACAATTGTTGATTTCACCATGTGAAAACAATTAAACTATCTATTGTTACGGAAAAAATACTTTATTTATTTTGCTATAACAACTGCAAAACACTCAGTTTCTCTCGCGCGATCCCTGAACTGCAACGTAAGGGCATAAATACCGACCAGATGTGGTTCCGGCAATATGGGGTAAAAAAAGGCTCACATAGTCCAAACATTAATGGAGGTGTTTCGAAAAATGTTTCTTGGGCACCATATTTCACGATTTTGGGACATCGTATGGCCAGCACGTTCACCAGACTTAACAGCTCATGACTTTTCCTTGTGGGGCGTGTTAAATAGTTATGTCTAAGCGACTCGCCCAAGAACTATTCAAGAATTTAAGAGAATTGTGTTCGATGTCGAAGCAATTCAACGGAAACATAGCGCAAAGCCATATCAATTTTCGAGGAGCGCATACAACCAGTGTGTAACACCGACCTTACTCTTCCCCGAAGAATAAGGCTGGCGCACAACGGACAATAAGAAATAACATAAGATTATTATTAGCACCGCGTCTTACTACCCGTTCGGGTTATACGCACTTACGCTAATGTGTAATGGTAGGGTGATTGTGAGATGAAATGAAGGACCTACAGTTTAACGTGGAATCCGAACCACGGTGGCGGCCTGGCATTCCCCACATTCACAAGATGTCTTGTCAGAGGTGTAGGAAGGGTTTGGAAATCAGATAAATCTGTGCCGGGACCGAGGATCGAACCCCGGCCGCCAGCATAGAAGTCTGACACCTTACCCCTAGACCACCAGGTCACCAATATAACATAAGAAAATACAATAATTGCAGAGGGGCTGTGAGGATACAAACAAAAGTAAACAGGCCAACCACAGGCCCATTTATTTATATTCTCCACGAACTCACTCCTCAATTATGTTGATGTTCATAACAACAGGAGAGGCGAAGGATAAAGCAGGAAACCTTGATTTAGAAGACTATATGTCATTGATAACAATTTGTAGTTTTATTGATTGAGAAAAATAAACTTGAACATAGTATTGAAATACGTAATTTGGTTGCACAATCATGAATTACTTACAATTAATGTAACTTTTAGCATACGATCATAATATCGTAATCGACAACAACGAATAATGAACCTTATAAGCCCGCAAGGCTAATGAGTTAAATGACGACAATATTCCAATACAAAGTCTGGCTATGCAGACAAAACATTCTCCTTACGTAACGATAATACAACACTATTGCCGTATGGGCCATTCAGTTAAAAAAGGGATCATACCAAAATATTTATACCTTTACATTTACAATATAAAAAATTTCCCATTGCCTGATGGGCAATTTAGATATAAACAAATTCCCACAGATATCCCTGTTATATCAGTCGCGCAAAGAATATTCCCTACAAAACAATTAGAATAGACGCCATATTGGCGATGCAAAACAAACATTTATTATTCCAAGTCCAGAATAGACTCCAACGTTTATAGTGATGCAAAGTTCTAAGTCCAAATATGTTAGGCATATTTATAAGTCCAATACGACGAAAAGACTCTAAGTTCAAAACTGATTAACATATTTATCTAAGTCCAAATATTTTGGCAAACTATAAAGTTGATATTCTAAGTCCAAAAACTTTTGATATTTTCATAAGTCCCAATTTTTGACATGTTTACAAGTTAAATTACCAAGAAAATTTTCTAAGTCCTAAAACGTTTGATATTTTCATTAGTCCAAGTTAAATTACCACGAAAATATTCTTAGTCCAAAAATATTTGCATTTTTATAAGTCCAAGTTTTGACATTATTACAAGTTAAATTACCACGAAAATATTCTAAGTCCAAACATATTTGATATTTTCATAAGTCCAAGTTTTGACATTATTACAAGTTAAATTACCACGAAAATATTCTAAGTCCAAAAATATTTTGAATATTTAAAGGTTGAATACGACGAGATATATTCTAAGTCCGAAATGTTTTCCATAATAACGTCGTACCTTGCGAATATTTCCTGGACACACAAGGTGTGTCCTAAAGGACAGCCTGCCAAGAAGTACCGTCCATGTCGAACTACACCGGTATTTATACGATTATACAAGCTCAAAGAGGGGGAAGAAAGGTAAATACAAAACATCGGTCAACACGAAAAAATGACGAGAGGGAGGGGTTAAAATATCAAGGTCAACACACGCGGAGCTGGTAGAGCTTACGTCGACCAATTAACACTGGCATAACAATCCATTTTGCGCAGGCGCGTCACACACATTATCCACACCCCACCCCGAGGAATAGAACATTTTACAAGTCCAAGATTTTTCCTCGTACAGTTGATTGATATTTTGGTGGTGGCAAGTTGTTGTCTTTTTTGTGAGTGGGAAACATTAAGTTGGCGCAGCGATAATTGGGCATTTTGGTGAGTTTTCTTGTATTAAACTCTTTTTTGGAGCATATATCTCAAATAAATGCTACAAGTGCATGGCATATAATAGTGGGCATCTTCTTTTTTTAAATAATAATTAAAGATTATTTAGAAAATTGTAGATCCCTTGTTTTTATTTTAAGTTTAATTTGAAGCATTTAGTAGCTACTAAAAAATCAAATATATAGTGTTATTAAATGTGTCAACACTTTCTGCCCCATCTTGTATTGTCCCCAAGTGTGACGAGTTAAACAAAAACAAATACAGATATTTTGAATTTGAAAGAGAGCAAAGCCGTATTCTTGAAACTATTGTTTCATCTTGTAAAGTCGACGGAATTATATTACGTTGTTATTAGTTGAAACTGTGGAGTGGTTTTATATTAGCTATTTTTTTATTTTCATGGGAATACAAATTTACGCAGACCCGTGCATGCACCAGGCCATCATATTTGAATCTGAGATTAAGTTATCTTCATCCTCTGTACAGATTGAAGATTATACTCCCAACAATGAAATTAAGACCTGTCCTCAGTAAAAGATTCTTGCTTTGAAATTGCCTTTTTTAATTCAATTAGAGACGAATGATATATACAAGTCTCTAGTTATACAAATCTAAGTAGAATGTTAAAAGTAGGATGAGTTCTCTTTTTCTCTTTAAATTATAATTTGATTATATTATTCTTAGAAATCTCTTTAACCCAAACTTTACATTCATCTTGTAAAGTACAGTGAAATATCATCTAAATATGTTTGTACTAGTGGGATTCATGTAATTGACTCAACAATAATTTCACTATGGACAACTGGTTTAAGGTGTAATACTCGCAATAGACTGGCCTACTAAATAATGGAGAGTCCGGGTTATGGATCCCGGTTTTATGTAATAAGTGATTTATTCCAAAATACTTTTCCACTCTCCTTCTAAGTAAATGCGGGTATATTTCATTTAAATCCGACCTTCCTCATCTCTAATACACCACCCTAATTAAGTATAAATCCGTATAAACCTAACGGGTAGTAGACATGGTGATAAACAAGAATTCAAACATTTGGTTTACTCGTATTAGTGTCTAGGAAAGCATTAGCATACGTTATAATAATTTATACGTGTGTGTATATATTTTACAACTGGGACCAAATAAAACAAATGTTTAATGTGTGTAATTTTGTAATTATACTATACTGAGCTAAATTATACTTTATATACAGGGTTAAGTGAATTGTATATACATATTACATCTTCCTTCTAAAGTTTTGTGTTAATTTACTTTTGTTTATGCAAAGGGGCTACTACTACCTAGCACTAAAACTACGTTTAGTCTCTTACATATTATTATTACTATTGGTTTTTAAGAATATCGGTAAAGCTCAAATAATTCTCCCACATACGAGTCATTATTCCCATTTAAAATAAATATAAATTAATAATGTTTCGAGTAAAAACTTTGATAAATATATGGTATCAACTCTATAGTCCTTCTAAAAATATTAAAACTATTTAAATATAATTATTTCAAAATGAAAGTTAGCTTGTCTAACCTAATAAAGTTATTTATATAAATCATATCCCCCTTCCCCCAATTATTTGAGGTATTTAATGTACACTTTCTGAACCAATTGATTATATCAGCACACGACCTATAAACTAACTAATCGAGCCCGCGACACTTAGCTCAGTGGACAAATTAGCTACCGACTGAGCTAAGGTGTCAGACCAAAATAATAAAATATACAAAATGCTTGAATGGAAAGATATAAAGAGCAGCCTTAACGAAGCGCCGATACAAAATCAGCTGTGAGTGGCATACACACAAACTAAAACTATTGAAATATAATAATTTAAAAAGAATTACAGGTAGTGAAACCATCTGTCTAAATGTGAGGAGGGTAGATAAAAACATAAAAAAAAATATATGGAGAATGAAATTATCATAGATGAAAAAAAAAACTCCCAATAATCTTCTTTATAATATCACGGACATTTTAAGTATTCATCTAAACCCCAAGCGACAATGCTTAGAGTGACAAGAGTCAGTAGAGCATCTGAATAGGGACCGAAGAGCTCGATTCTCAGTCAGGATTATTAATAAACACCTGGAACAAACTATATTCCCATTAGCTTAATAGCTAGTTATCATTCTGAGCTCAGAATTTTGTGTTTACCCTATAATTATTAGTCTAAGGTAATCTTCTAGTTAAGGCTTACAAAAGACCACCCAAGCACAATTATTCTAAACGGTAAGCTCGTTATTTATAGGTCGTAGAAGATGTTACACTTTGTTTATGTAATATAATATATTCAACGTAATATCTTAAAGTACCATGCATTAACATTTGGGGTGGTAATTTTATCGCCTACAGCTGCCATATATTCGTTGGATATACGATTAAAATAGACGGTAGAATCCATTAGAATCTCAAGTCACCCCCAAGGGCTAGTAAGAGTAAAATAAATTTAGATTAATATATAACAGAGAAATAAACACATTGTTCGTTGCGCTCAAAGGCTTCATTCACTATAGGATAATTAGTTTCTTGAGCTATGTATGGAGTTAATTTACGAAATAAATTTAAGTTAATTCAAATTTCAACTGTTCCAGTGAGTATTCATCAGGCTAGATTCTAGTTCATTTGGTTAGATGGTATGTCATTAGTTCATCTATTTCCCTGAGGGACTGGGACTTAGAATATAACAAGCGCTATTTCAACTTGTCGTAAAACGATACTTAAAGGTAAACTCTACGGCTTAAGGGAATAAACGTGCCAACGGCCTGTATGGAAGAGAGTCTGTCGCAAACATGGTTGTTTTGACACCGGGATGAACCCAAGCTTATGGGTAGTACAAAGTCCGTCCATGTATTATTCCCCGGCCTTCCCGGTTCATGAGACCTTTTTCGGTTTATCCTGGGGTACTCTTAGTAGCATTAAGCCTTCAAGTATAAATTCCTCCGCTGGCATCACACTGCCAAACCTTGCTGGTGTCTCACTACCTGGCCCTTCACAAGGCCGTAGTTTGGAAAAGAGGCGGAAGCGGGCGGGAAAGTCCATCTAGCCCAATTTTTAATAACATTCATGAAGTGGTGAGGCCTCAACCCCATTTACTGATTATGTATCAAGTAGAAAACTATAGACAAGAACCTTAATCGTGTAGACCCATTAATCCTATAAAGACCGATAAATGTGGTGGGGAAGTGTTAAGTCTCTATAAGAAAACTGAGTGATGGCACGATTTTAATAAATAGGCCTACTGCAAATGGCATTCAGTGTACCAACATCATGGCAATATTTGAACTATCGTTGAGCGATAAGACTAAAGTAAGTATAAAGGTTAATCTACACAGTTTCCTCAATGTTTGCAAGGGGATGGTCACTTGTTTTGAGCTCGTCTGCGTGAGTATTGAGAAAATATGTGAGGGTGTTGTCCCTCAGCATGTCACCAAAGAATATATAATCACCACCTGAAAGAACGGTACATTGATTAATACAGATACGCATATCCTCAAATTTGTGACTCATACCTTTCCTAAAGAGGTCCATAATGGCTTACACGTAATCATGGCCCAGCCGTATGTAACCATTCTTCGACACTACTTCCAGCGTTAGTATTTTGAGTATACGAAGCTGCGATTCCATGGTAGGTAAACCTGTCCGGATTACGCACTGGAGGCTCACAATACTCCGTGCGAGTCTACCAAGTTCCACGGAAATTCAACGGTCCACACTCTGCCTGGTCTTGGGTCTGTCCGAAATGGAAGGCAGAAGAGAAGAAAGTCCTGGAGATTCAAACACAAAAAGGATACCTTATGTTCTACCGTGCGAAGATTATGTATCAATCCAGACTCTAATATTTCAGACATGGTTTAATAAGATTGTCAGCCAGACTCCTGGCTTCGACAACCTGGCTTGTTTGGGGCCATGACCTTTACCCCTGAGGAGCCCTCCTCAGTTTCCTCCCCCGAGTTTTTCTTAGTACCTGGCCCGATTTCCCCTCGGGGAGTCACATAATCCGCAGTAGGTGTTAAGCAAACCATGCTTTCTCGTGAGACTACATAAGCTGAATTTGTTGATAAGGTAAGTACCGTTGGTACTTACAAGAAGGCTCAGAGAGGTACAACCAACATTTAAATAGCCAAGAAATTTTGAAGGCATCATCTAAGTCTTCACGCAAGGGCACTGCACCCCAGTTTTTCCTGGAGAAGTGCAAACTTTGGCTTTAAATGATAGGTTTCAGAAGGGACATGGACAAAAAAAATTGAATAAATATATTTATAAAGGATGATGTATTGGATTTCGTGGATAAACAATTTTTATATTTATGAATAATGTCATTACTACAAAGGAATTGTAGGGGATTTTATGCTCGTATATAGGAAATTAAGTTACTAACTTCTCCCCTATATCCATCTTGTGCTTGCAGGAGACCCACCCCCCACCCTGCTGATAGCCCAATGGTGAGTATGATATATAACGTAACAACAAGCCATTATTTGAGCGGGCAAGCGGAGGTGTGGCTATACTCACGCGAAGAATCATATCAATATCGTCTCTGGTCCCTAAAAGATCGCTGTCCGTATCTCTCATTCTATATAAGGGAAAGTAGGCTCCACTACTTACCGCCAGGTGAACGTGCTACTAAGAGGAATATTAGGACCTCTTGGTATAACTTCCCTTCCTCTATATCATCTTGAGGGATTGTAAAACACATAACCTGTTGTGGGGAGGCCAATTTTACAAATGCCTGTTGGAGAATGGTAGATTATATTTTTGTCTCACATTAAATGGTGCTACTAAACACTGGGATTTAAAAACTTTTTTCCACCTTTAACGGCTTATCCTCTGCCATACAGATAACTGTATGCAGCCCGGGAATTTTTACTCACTTTCTTTGGACCTCTGTGGCTGCGATCTTTTTCCCATTCTGCTTTCGTCAATTCAAGAACATCCCGGTTTAGCACAGGCAATTTACTGGGTGATTAGAATTGCTAGCTGGGATAATTTTCTTGAGCTTGCCGTATTTGAGACGCCCTGTTCTTCTGACGTCAATGTTAAGGCAGACACTTTATCTAGATGGACATCGTGGCGGCGAAGGCTTATATCCCAAAACATTCACTGAATCCTTGCTACCATCCTGTTTCCTGGTGGAGGGAGGAATCTTGGTTGGCAATTTCAGACCATCCAATGGCACTAGGTCTCTTCCAATGACGTCTTACTTACGATAATTTGCAGTCATTATGGATTTTACGTTTTCTTTATATCCATGTCATTAGTGAACGCTGGAGACCATTCTTTTCGACCCTTAAAGTACCCAATTCCACAACTAAGTCTTGAGATATTATTCTTAGATTACGTAGCAGTCAAAGCTATATACATATTATACCTTCCTCGTGTTTAATTACTCACTTGTTTCCTCTCATGTGGAGCTCATCAATATTTTGATTTCGATGTTGGCCGTGTTCTACAACACTGAGACTTACTATTTACTTTGGTCAGAGTCGATAAAAGGACTATACAACTTTCTTCACTTTTGATGAACTGAACTATGCCTTGTTAAAAGTTGGGAAGCACAGCTCCCAGCCCTGATGACGTCCACTATGAAATGTTGTGCCAGCTGTCCACTGCTGATGTTCCTTCTATACCTCTACAATAGTGTTTGAGAAGCTCGTCAGTTCTCATAACTATGGAGGCAGGCAACCATCATTCCTATACATAAAAGTGGCAAAGATGAATTATATACAACTATCTACAGACCTATAGTCTTAACTAGCTGTGTGTACAAAATATTTGAAAAGATTATTAATACATATTTTAATTGGTTTATAGAATCCCTTAATATGTTATCAAAGGTTGTTCTTAGCAGAAATGAGCCCCTTGGAGGAAAACTTAATTTACAGGGCCCCCAGTTATCTGCCTTGCCCTTCCCCCCCTAAAAAATAGCTAAAAACTTAATTTTTGTTAAGTGTAATTTCATTAGTTTGAACCTGTACCAATTTTCAGCCTCATAAGGTATCAGGAAATACCCCTTAGAGTAAATACATGTAATCGTTAAAGATTAGAAACAGTGTATTTATGCATAAAAGGGTTGATTTATTCCCAACCCCTAGTTTGATTATCTTTCACAATGAACTTAATCTGTATTAACTATAAAGGTTCAAAAA
The DNA here is from genome assembly GCA_039000515.1 of Timema cristinae. Lineage (NCBI taxonomy): Eukaryota > Metazoa > Arthropoda > Insecta > Phasmatodea > Timematidae > Timema > Timema cristinae. Next base: position 109,230,335 of record JBCFYV010011172.1, read on the forward strand.
ACAACGGTAGCAAGCTATAATTAAATCAGTTAATGTTTTTACACTTTGATAATATTTGCTAGACCACCTATAAAAGAAGCTTACTATACGAGATCACAACATTTACCTACCCCAACTTGTTTTTCCCCCTCTATCACTAATGAAAGTTAGGGGCTCCCCAAATCGTGGGACCCTGTACGGATGCACCATTCGCACACCACTAAGGAAGTCCCTAATGTCATCTACTATATTTAATGGGATTTTTGCCGGAACCTATCCACAATGGATCATCTTGTTTGCTTTGATATCCCAGGTCTTGAGGACTTTCTCCATAAACAACACCTTTTGGCTGTCTTCTTTGATTAGAAGATGGCTTATTATACCACCTGATGGTAGGGAATATTGAAAAAATAATTCCAAGGAAATTTCCCCATTTTTATAACAAATCTTATGTCAAATAAATACTTCCGGTTAAGATTGAATAACAGCATATCTTATTATTCTATTTGAAAAATGGTGTACCTTAGGGCAATATCTTAAGGTTCTTGTTGTTCGCTATTGCGATGAATAGCGTAGTGAACCATGTTCACTGAACTGTTTGTAAATGCATTTTTGTCAATGTCCATCCACACAAACTATTGAAGTTCTTCAAGTCTCTCAGGGCTGAACGGCAGATACAACATTTTATTAATAATCTAAGCACTTAGCCGTCTCGCAATGGCTATAGCTTCAAAAAGCCAAAATGACGGCCAGCCACTTCCATAGGATAGGCTGATTTGATCCTTCCCCCATTATTTTAATGAACAATGTTCTTTTACCTATCTCATTAACTGAAAGGTTCCTGGGACTTTAATTTCAGTCTGTTACTAAAGGTTTGACTCAGTAAATACCGTCAACGCGGCTCTTATTTATTCTATTCGTACTGATTGTTCTGCCTGACATAGTCTGCGAGATTTAATCCCATTAACAATGTCTGATGCCCGCTTTGGTGACCATATGGTCTAGCGCGTCACTTTTGCAATGCACTAGACAGTAGACTGCCGAAGACGAGTAGTTTGGGGTTTGTTCCTGGTCGGATGTACCAAGGATGGTTTGTCATAAATGGTTTACACTCTCCCTCTATGCAATTCCAGGTGCACTTCCATTACATTCAATCTTCCTAGTTCCTAATACATTATAGTAATTAGGACATAGGCGAATACACCCAAAGGGTAGCAAGAAGTGGTGCTAAAAAAAATTCTGGTGATGAGTATAACGGTTGCCTGCTATGTATTATAATGTTTATTACCTTAGTATTTGTCAAAACAAAGTTTGTGACTACGTTTAACTTTCGTGATGTTACGTCTACCCCACGTAACCTCTCATCTTCCATTAAGGTCAATATCACTCAAGAAAACTTTAAGAGGCGCTCCACACGAACTAGTCTCGAGAGATTATCCTGCACTTAGTGACGTAATGGTTTTATTTTTCCTCTTTTTATAACGTAACAACTCAATAACGGAAAAAACGGATAGCGTATAAAAAAATAGGAAAGAAAAACTGTCGTGTTGTGTAGTTTTGCCAGGATGAACACACTAATTTTTTTTAGCACCGCGTCTTATTTGGGGAAACTATTTAGGAAAAACCACCCTCAGTGCATCCAACTGGGGTCGGACCTGGATATCCCCATCTTCGGCAGTCTATTCCAACACGATAGTAGCGCGTTAGATGACAAGGCCAAATTATGATATGTTCTAACCCACTTCAATTATGTAATGGCTTAAGTCATAGCTCTCGCAATAGACTGTATTCCAGTGTGGTGGAAGGCGGGGCTCGAATCCCAGTCTATTGTAATAAGGTTTGCCTTTCTTAAATTGTTTTCTCTCTCCCTATATGCAAATGTGTGTACATTTAATCTAAATACAGCCTACACCTTGGGTTAATTAGTACATACAGATATAACACGAACGGTTATTAACATTAAGTGACAATAAAACCCTTCTATAAAACAGATGAGGATTCAATCTCGACCTCTATAATCCTAAACCAGCACTTTCAAGATACACAATTATGAACGCAATCTCCGCATTGATCTGGGAGGATTGATTAGTGCACCGCACCTTACCACCCATCTTGTATGTTCGCATATTTACACTAATGTGCTTGGAACACAGAATATACATTTCAAAGGAAATTTACCCGCATCCAAGTAGAGAGAGAGGGTGTAACCATTTAGGGGTTGGGGTGTGGGGACTGAGGAGGCCTGTACCCAGTTTAATTTGAGCCATGACCTACCCTCTCCCGGTCACCGGTAAACTTGATTATACGAGATTGACACCTTTTCCCTGCGTACCCATCTGTGTGGGTTTGTCAGTAAATATATCGGTTATCCCTTCTAACTAACTATAGTTCCATTTTTTTATAGGAAGAACCTGATCCAACATCTAGAAAATATTATCTATCTTCTTTAACATATACAGACGTTAAGTCATGTGATTTGCAACTGTCACATTTGATATATATTATTATAAATATCCCGCCTCGGTGGCATAGTTGGCTAACACACTAGTCGTGTTGAACTCGACTGCTGAGTACGGGGAGATCGAGGTTCGAATCTCGATCGGGTGAACTTTTTTTCCTAAATGGTTTTCCACTCTCCCTCCACGCAAATGTAGGTTCACTTCCTCTAATGCAACCTTCCAAATTCCTAATCCATTAACGTAATTAATACTTAACGCGTACAACCCGAACGTGTAGTAAGACGCGGTGCTAAATAATAATATTAATATTATAAATACCTATAAAATAACACTAATATTAAAGGAAAATGTTATCATTGTTGCTTCCCCCCACCCCAAACACAAATTTTTATAAAGAGATTTTTCTGTGAAAATAATATTGTAGTTTAAATTCCTCAATCTCCCAAATAATGCCTTCTGTGACTAGGAGCTAAGGACCACAGGGAAGGGAACAGTAGGCCTACCTCGATTCCATTATATATATTTATTCAAGTCCATTCTTGTCTCACGTTTTTACCCTGACACAATCGTTGGATGTATCATGTTGGTGTTATTTATTTTCTAGTCATAAGTTTATAAGTAACATCCCACCAGAACCCTGTGATAATACATTGTTTGTTGAACCGCTAAGTATTATTATGTAAAGGAACTCATACTGTGGAACATGTCTTCTCTATGAAGCAAGTACATATTCCCATGGTAACGTTCATTGAGCCAATTCCGCTCTGTTCCTGTCACTTCGCGGATAAGGGTGCATCATTTAGACTCACACTATATTTGATAAGCGTACATATGAGAATACGTATGTAAAGTAGCACTGGCAGCCTAATCCAATTTTAACTTAGACCGCACGTTTGAAAACGGTCCTCAAAACTCCATCTTCAACGGGTTGTCGTTAATAATGTAATTACCCTTTTTTTTAACGTTGCGTGCTACAGTGATACGGGCTTCAGAAAAACACACGACAAAAAATTGAATTACGGCTACAGAAACGTACTCATTTGCAGAATTTTGGGTCTAAAAAAATAATCTTGGTTTATTATTTGAATTTGTCTTTCATATAAGAGGTCTGGGCCGACTTCTCAAAAAGTCTGCTAAAAAGGAAAATTTTAGTGACGCAAACATACATAAACACATTATGTTCAGAAATGAAAGTTTAAGAAAATTATAAAAAAACAAAATTTCATATATTTAAAATAATACTATTAAACTTCTAGTAGGCTTTACAATAGTTTAAATCCAATCTAATATACAAACATGATTTAAAAGTAAATGGTATACATGGAAAACTGTAAGCACAAGTGAATGATTTTGTGTATCTGGACAGAATATTCTGTAAAAATGGAAGGATGGTTGGTGAAATCAACAGACGGGGGAATGCATCTCCGAGAGCATTTTGATATATATGGACTATTGCAAAGAATGAGATAGTATCAAAAGAGGCAAAGATGGCAGGAAATAAAAATATGTTAACGCCAACGTTGTTTCAAGGATGTTAAGCGTGGGTTTGTTAGGAGAAATACAAAATCACGGTGAATGCGGTTGGAATGAACTGTCTAAGAAATTAATGTAGATAAACTCGTATGGACAGTCAGAAATGAATGGGTGCTGAAGGAGTGCGGTTTGAAAAAGAATCCACTAAGTAAAAGTGAAATAAGTGTCTTACGGTGGTTTGGGTATAATGAGAGGATGAGTATGAATCGAGTGACGAAACAAATATATGAAGATAAATTTGTATGGATCAAATGGAAGGAGTAGGTCAATTAAGACGTGGCTAAATGTTGTAGATGAATATGTGAAGAATAGAAACATTAAAAGTTTTAAGAAAAACATAATATTTAATATAGTATTTAGCACCGCGTCTTACTACCCGTTCGGGTTATACGCCTTAAATACTAATTACGCTAATGAATTAGGAATTGGGAAGGTTGAATTAGAGGAAGTGAACCCGCATTTGCGTGGAGGGAGAGTGGAAAACCATTTAGGAAAAACCACCCCCAGTTCACCCGACCGAGATTCGAACCTCGATCTCCCCATCCTCAGCAGTCGAGCTAAACACGACAAGCGCGTTAGCCAACTACGCCACCGAGGCGGGCTTTAAGAATAAAAGAGCATGTATAACTTGGTGTATGAATGTTGTTGAATCGAAGGAAGTATACATGGATCGGGAAGTGTAGAGAAAGTTAGTGAGGATGGATTAAGTACGAAGTTTTCTTGGAGCTATATTTACAGTTTCTTGCCTACCCCGTAAGCCATTAACATGATTAGGTATGTATGTAATATGTAATGTTTAAAAGTATATGCATTTAGGTATGTGTGCACGCAATATTATAATACATAAAGAGTTCTTGATATTAACTATTCTGGTTGGTGTATAATTCTTAATGGCATGTGTCTTATCTCTCTTTAAAACCATACACAACTTTTCAACTGATTTAAGTATACAAAAATAAAAACGTGGGGTATTAAAGAAAATCACTATAATCTCTCTGGAGAGAGTATTGGAAAACTGTGTGAGGAAAAACTACCACCAGTGCACCCGGTCAAGATTTGAACCTCTCTTTCTCACCCCATTGTCAATAGGGACCAAGTGTAATGCGAACTTAACGGCTTGAATCACTTTGCAACAAATGTTAGTTTTAAATTATTAAATTTGTTTGATAAAACGAGTTTGTTTAGTTGTTAAATACACTTGAAAGTAAAGGATAATTAGATCGACTATTATAATTTGAGCTTGAACTTCACTTTGTATATCTATATATGTCTTCGCTTTATATAAATACTTGCATATATGTCTAAAAAAGCGTATATATATGCATATAAGTCTAATGATCATATATATATATATGTAACCAAATATAGATATAAAAAGCCAGTATATGTTTATGTAAAGTGAAGATATTTCAAATGAAGTTCTAAGTCAAGTTAAATACATGAAAGTGCCGCCCTTTTAAACTTGCAAATATTATCTTTTACTAGAGTTTATATATATATATATATATATATATATATATATTTATATATATATATATATATATATAATTTATTGTTTTATTATATATGGTAGGTATGTACAAATTACAAATACCTAAGACACAATAAAACATATTAATACATATTATGTTTACATACATAACGAAGAGATTATATATTTATAATTTATATCTACCTACCATATATAGTAAAGAAAATGTAATATGTATGCACCCATAAAAAAAGAGTATTTTAACTCTAGTTAAAGATATTTTCAATTCTAAATGGTACCATATCATGTTTTTAGCAGGAGCATATACCAGAGATAAGAATAATTCATAGTCAAGAGAAGAAAAAAATACATGTAATCTTGAAACGTGCTTATCGTGAGCGTCTCATTAAAAACTTAATAAAATATATTGTCTCTGTGGCTACGAGCTAAGAGTGGTACACCACAAGTCTAAAATGGAAAACCAATTTGATTATAAGGCGTACTGACGTAAATATTTACTAACTATACATGGGCTAGTCCTGTTTTCTAGTTAGTAAGAATCTGGGCGTGTGTGTTTATTTCCAGACCAGTAAGAGATACAATATATAGTTGGGCCTCCATGCATATAGTCTTTTTAGCCGCTCTTTGGGAACAGAACGTTGTCCAGGATATAACTTGGAGGTTGTCTAAACGACATACCCACAATTAGATGACGTGGTGATGGTGAATATGAAGGTGTGGAACTAGCGAAAATCTCAAACCTAGCCTAAGCCTAATTAATAATTATATGGTGACCGTAAGAACGGTTCCCCTTTCGGGAAATATACCTATGGTACAGACTGGAACTGAACCTGGGACATCTAGATCGGTAGCCAGGGGCGCTGACCACCAGGCAAAGAGGTCGGTCATAGATGCATACACACTCTAATTAGTAAGACGCGGTGAAGAAAATACATGAATTGATCAGGGATTAGTAAAGGCCTGAAACCTTAGTTAAGTTTTTAGTGGGTCTTCCCACTAAACCAAGTGTCTTGGGTTCAACTCTTGGTATAGCCTAAAGGTTTATCATTAATGAAATGTGGTTTTACCCTATCACAGTGGTGAGTTAATGACAGGGGGATGGATGTTGTGTTTGTGTTAGATTTAAGTTAGTTTATATAAGTCGCGTGCTGATATAATCAGTAGGTTCAGGAACTGTACCTTAAATATCTCAAATAAATGAAGTAAAACACTTTATAACTATTTACTCATGAGAAAGTAACTATGGTTTTAACATTATAATATTTATATTTAGTGACAATTAATTGGCTACTTTAAAGTATATATATATATTGGTGCTTAACTTGGCTCATAGTTTTTTAAATAATGCCACTCTTATAATGTTAGAACTCATTTGGTGAACATAGTTTCTATTTACGATTTCAAATAAAACTTTCATTCTATAGTAGTACTAAAAATATAAACAACACAACCAATGTGAGAGCTACTGAAAGAATTAATCAATCCTTCGCTTTGAAAACGCTCTTTTTTCATTTTACATTCCCTTCAGGTATGAGGTGATGCTTTGTGTGTTTGCGTGTTCCTGCGGATATGCTTTAACTCCTCTCCTAGTTGCTGCTACTATTTACCAAGCTGTTTCTCGAGGCATTATGGAATAGCTGCATGGTGAATTCAACGCTACCAGAATATTTCATCACAAAGACAGAAATGAACTTTCGAAAATAAGTGAAAAGATATTCTCTACTGATAATAGGTGTCTTGTTTGAAGAAACACCATAGTATGCTCGCTTTCCATATCTTTTATCTAAAACGTTGAATTAAAAAAAATCAATTGCTTCAAGAACGTACTATTTACCTATATATTATTTAATTTTTATTATTTTCTTAATAGCATGTTTTAGTGTAAACACTAAATCAGAGGTTTAAATATCTGATTCAAGGGAAACAAATTTGGTAGAATAGATATTGAGAAAATGTACTAGCAATTAGTTGGATTGAAGATATAAAATTATTCCTTCCGCTACCCTGTTGTAAATAGTTGATTTAAAGGCAACGCCTACACTTTAAAATAATCCCTACTAACCGATAGTTCTACCATTCTAGTAATAGGACCTATATAATATAAATAATAGTAATAATAACTTATTTGGGTGAAGTTAAGGCCAGTACCATTTATTACACCACTAATTAACCACTAATATATGATATATCAACAAACTATACTTGTTTATTATTAACACTATAATTAGAATAAACTATTGATAATATGTAATTATGGACATATTAAAACAATAAATCACAATCGGTTTGCGAAACTTCAAAATGTCGAGGTTAAAGCTCAAAACTTAATCACTCTCGCTTTGACTTTGAAATCCACAATAACTTTCGCATCTTAGAAATATTTCCAAGGAAGAAGAAAACTCCACCCATTTGAGTTCCCGCACTCTCGCAACAGATAAGACTGCCAATGACGGGGAGATTGTGGTTTGAATCCTGGTCAGGTGTACTGAGATTAGTCTTCCCCTTTTCCTCCACGCAAATGTGAGTACACTCCACATAATTTTGACCTTATTCATCCTTAACATATTAGTGCAGTTATTCAATAAACTTATTAGCAAGAATGGGTAGCAGGACGTAATTCTTAAAAAAAAAAATATGACGAGTGCGGGTGTCTAATGCTCTATATCTTAGCCATCCGACCTTACCTGGCTTATGGAGGAACTCATTTCTGAGGTGGAGACACCATTAAGGTGAATTCCACTATCCCCAGATTGTAGGATGATATGTGAGAATGATGATGATGGAAAGCAGAGGGGACCTACAGTTTAACGTGGGCTCCGAACCACGGTAGGGGCCTGGCATTCCACACATTCACAAAGTGTTAAATAATACAAGCATACACTTTTCCAGAGGAGAAGGAAGGGTTTGGTAAACAAATATATCTCTGCAGGGACCGGGATTTGAATCCTGGACACACAAAACAGAGGTCTGACATCATACCCCTAGACCGTCAGGTCCCCTAAAACTTAGATACATGCAAACAGATTTTAAATATCTCACTAAATTCACTGAACCTTTTTATCGAGTCCCTTACACTCCCGCCTTAATCGCACGAGGTTGACTTTTCCACGATCCCACTTGCCTTCTTCAGTCATGATGTTATACATTAAGTTGTTTTATAAAATAGAAGTAGTGCCTGGATATAAACATAAATGGCATTCACAAAGTTTCATCCTCCATGCAAAACGCGTTGAAATTCACGTTTTCTATGAATTATTATCATTAAAAAAATATTATCATTGTTATAGTTGATAAATGTTAAATTTACATGGAAACTGTACCTATTCGGCTTATTGGTATAGTTGTGTCCCTTTAATACAAAGGTTTTGGGTTCAATTCCCGCATCCAAGTATATTTTTTAGTGAATAAAATCAATAATAAGCGGTATATTAGCTTTGTATTTATTTATTTTTGTGCATCACGTCTTGTTAACTGTCTGAGATATTACCATGGTTTTACTAATTTAGTGTGGGAATGAGACAAAGTAGAAATGTATAGGAACCCAGATTTACATGACCGAAAAGAGAAAAATTCGGTCCTCTAACTCCCCACCAACGGCAAACAAGACTAGACATGGTTGAAGTTTTAGCCCTTGAACAAGCAGTTTCAAAATAAGATATTTAAAAAAAAAGAAGTTAATATTATTTCAATTATGAAAATATTTCGAGTAATTAATCACAGGATATCATTAAGGGTTCGGAAAAGTTGGTAATTCGAAGGAGTATCAATCTCTCCCGCAAGTCACAGATAATAGAAGTGTCACGAGACCAGGGGTCTGTTTACACAAACTTGTCATCACTGAAGTACATCTTTCTTTTTTAGCACCGCGTCTTAAGAACCGTTTGGGGAGCCTATACACTAAATACGATAATGATTTTAGGGATTAGGAAAGTTATATTTGAGGAAATGTACCCTTACTTGCTTAAAGGGAGAGTGGTAAACCATTTTGATAAACTACCCTCGGTACACCCAACCGAGATTTGAACCTCAATAACCCCGTCATTGGTAGTCTAATCCAACACGAGAGTGACGTGTTAGATTATGCGGCCGCCGAAGTGGGTTGGAGTATATCGTTTATTTAGTTCTCACCGGATGCGTTTTAAACTATTGCCAACACAATTGCACACATAACTGAGAGCTTGTTTGAATGTTTAATGAGAAATTGTGGTTAAAGTTTGTAATTACTATATAACTGTAACTAAGTGAACACACAAAACGAACATAATTTCCTCCCAGAACAGCACACATGTGTTTGATATGCATTACGAGAAATAATAAGCGGAATACATTTTGATTTAGAAAATAAAATAAAGCTGGCTTTCCGCTATGATATAAAACTAAAATTTGATTTTTTGACTATTTAATGGAACTGTCCATTGAAGAGCTGAGACGAAACCTAAATCCAAGGTCACAGAGGCCTGTAGGTATCAACATGGCCATATAAAATCAAACTTAGTTTTACAGTTTTTTAAAGTCACAATTGTTTTTAATTAAAATTAAATCAAATGCCTACAGAACACTTGCACTCTCAGATAACGATTTAACAACTTTGCGACATGAAAGCTTTTTTTAGCACCACGTCTTACTACCCATTCTGATTGTACACTTATTTAATAGTTATTCTAATTTGTTATGGATGAAGAAGATTAAATTTAAAGACCGTGTACCCAAATTTGCGTGGAAGTGGAGTGGATTTTTTTAAAGAAAAAAACACCATCAGTGCACCTAATCAAGATTGAACCCTGATCTTTCCGTCATTGGGGTATTATAGTTTATGGTAGTTTTATTACAATGTTGACTATTGCTACGTAAATTTAAAAATACAAATTATCTTTTCTCATGAACTACTTAGTCAATGGATGACATATTTTCAATTTAGTAATGGAAAGCCACATTTCTTAAACTATACAATTTAACATTTCATCTTCAAATAATAGTTTCGAGTATATCCATTTGGTAAAATACATTGATTTAAAATTATATCTTAACTGATCAATTATAACTTAAGAAATATTAAGTGCAGTGGGTAAGCATTTAAACTAAGCATTTATTGATTAAAAGATGAGCTTTGGAACATACCTCAATTGGACCCTCCTGAACATTTCTGGAAGTGGAAACATTGATTCCGACCCTGCAGGTTAAAGATGGTGGCCAATTCAAGATGGCGTCAGATACATTCTTAAATTTCGTTATAACTCTGCTTATATTTATTCGATTTCCTTTTCTTTTTTTTATTATAGATGTTTTGCTTATGCTTTATTTATGATGTATGTTTTGCTCATGTCTCCCGTAACTCTTTAGATAGTTACAATATTAATGTTAATTTACCTCTAAAATATTAATTTATGAATCAATATATTGTAATTAATAATTATAATAGAAATATAGTTCAAACAAAAAAGATATAGAATGTATCTGCTTTAATATGGTGAACTTAATTAGTCTGTATTATGCATAGAAGTAAAAACACGTCATTTTTCTGTCTGACACGTGCGGATAAGCTGTCATTTGTAGCCACTTTCAGGCTATACTTAATATGGTGTACACTGTATTGTGCAAAATAAATTAAGGTCATTAACGATTTTTTGCGTTGAAAAAAATATTTTGGTCCATAAGATATTTGTATATATTTTTATTCTTATTCTAACGGCAGGGGCTTCATATTATTTATATATGATGAGAGAGATTATTTTTATTAAAATCTTTATCGCCATGGTGTTTTCTATTTGGTCAACTTTTAATAGGCCCAAATAAATAAATTAATACATGCCTATGTAAAATAATTTTTAGCAACCAAAAGGCGTATCTTAATTATTTATTTTTACCATTTTTTTTCTAAAGGAAAATAGACTAACAAATCGTGAAACATAAAGTTACAATAAATAGCTTAATTCTTATGAACTCAATTCATATATTAATAACCGCCTTGGTGACGCAGTTGGCTAACGCGCTAGTTTCATGTAGTGCTAGACTGCTGAGGATGGGGAGATCGAGGCTTTAATCTCGGTCGGGTGAACTGCAAGTGGTGGGTTTCTAAATGGTTTTCCATTCTACGTCCACACATGTGGGGTAACTCCCTTTAAATTCAACCTTCACAGTTCCTAACCGAATAGCGTAATTAGTACCTAAGCGTATAATCCGAACAAGTAGAAGGACGCGTAGCTATAATTTAATTTATTAATACTATGCAACTTTGTACACATGAGCGCTAGTCAAGTTGCCTACACAATATATCTCACGGCGTTGTGTTAGTGTGGTTTTTCAACCTTTTAGATTTGTATAGAATGTTTACTAAACATGGGACTGCAATATTCCAAGTGGTACGGTAGGGTTTTCAAACACTTGTCATAGTTCAAAATAACTCTCAATTAAATGAAAGGATTGGATTAAAGTTAGGTATACCACCTTGATCATGTTCATTTACAAAAGGGTTAAAATTTTAGTAGAATAATAATAATAATATTAATAATAATAATAAATATGAAAATAATAAAACAAAAGGAATAAAAAGAAGAAGAATCAGATTATATCAGTTGCATATAAATGTATATTTTTTAGAAGGTCAGCCTATATATCTCGTAATTCCTTTCCCGTGAAAGAAAAAGCCATCTGTCTTTGTGTAATTCTATATTAGTGTGCGTGTGGCTTATATAAACCTATAAATAATTAATAACGGATTTTATCCAAGCCTGAAGTACGATTATGCTACGTCGTTTTTATTAAACCTCGTATTTATATATTTTAACTATTTATGTCTGTCTCAATATATTTAGGACCATGATTTCCAACATTGTAAAAAAATATGGTTTTTCATGTTTGACCTTGAAAAAATATCCTAAATAAACTATATGCATTGAAAAATGTTGACAAACATTTATTTTAATTGATGTAACATAAGAAAGTTTGGTTTTTATTTTAAAAAAATGTTTAAAGTTGACAAGTTTCTAAGAAATGTTGTTTTAACTGATTTCGACCAACCCTGCTGGACCCATTTCCTGTCCTTAAAATATAATTATTGTGTAGTCATTATATTTATTTATTTTTATAAAATTAAGTATGCCTTAAATGTTGAAAATTGGTTAGTTATAATAATTGGCGCTAACAAAGTAATATAATGACTAATGAGATACAATTATATCAATATTTTTATTACCGCGTCTTACTACCTGTTCAGGTTATACATTTATGTACAAATTAAAAAATAATTCAGGGATCAGGAAGGTTTAATTAAGCGGAAGTGCAACGGTATTTGCGGGGAAGGAAAGTAGGAAACCATTTAGGAAAACCACCCTCAGTGCACTCGACTGGGATCGAACCCCGATCTTCCTGTCTTCAGCAGTCTAGTCCAACACGAGAGTAGTGCGTTAGACCACGTGGCTATCTAACCGGATATTGAATCATATGAATCACCGGTAAAAAAAAAGGCTCAACACACAAATAGCCGCCAAGTATTTTTATCTTTTTGATCTTTTGAGAGTTAGTTACATGATAGTCATTAATATTTAAAATTAATATCAAGCAAATTTGGTAAATACTATTGATTTTATAGGATATATTTATTTTGTTTCTGAAGTTAATAACTACCTCAACGATAACTACCCATTACACAAATTATAAATTATTTAGTCAATTCCCATGGTCAAAATAATGCATTTTTATCAATTTAAAAAAAACCTTTAGTCCGGTCATTGTAACTAGTCTAATAAATTGATCTATTTTATTATCATAATAATTTAAATTAAATATGGCTTTGAAATGGAAATGTTACTGCGTAGGTTTTAATGGAAGAGGGAGTGGAGTAGGGCAGGGCTAGACGTGATATGTCGGCTGCAGACATCGCCACGGTTGTGGTTTTACCTACTACTTGGGAAACTACAAGCGAATGACAGATGGTTCCGATAGGAGCAACAAGGGGTTTTCGCGTTTTTGCTCAGTCTATGGTGTATAATGAAGAAATACCAGTGATAATTTATCTCCAGAGATTGTTGAATCCTGAAGAAGACAATTTTAAATATAAATTTTCATTACTGCACAGTAATCTCAAACGCAGCGGAATCTTTTGTTGGAGATTTTTTTTTAGTTAAGATTTATTATATTAATACTCATGACTCAAAGGCACTATGTTATGCTTATATTTGCACGTGCAACTGCCATTGTAAAAATTGAGGTTAACGACGGTGTCTAGTTGGTGAATTCATAGCTATTTTACGAAGCGGGTTTCATCTTTGACTGGCGTAAATAAACACTTTAAGAACTGCTTAGTTTGCCGCATCGTCTAAGGTGCCACACTCGCAATATACTAGACTGCCTATGATGAGGAAATCTGCATTCGATCCTGGTCGGGTGTACTAAGAGTGTTTTTTTTAACTAAATGGTTTCTTACTCTCCACGCAAATGCAGGAACACCTCCTCTAAATTCAACCTTCCTTAGCCTTTAGCTTAATTATTGCGTAAGTGTGTAACTCGAACGGGTAGTAAGATACAATGCAATGCCAAATAAAACAAACTTTAAGCATCATCACAATTATGAGCCAATATACGAAATGAAAGTAAAGGAAAGAAAATTAACAGTGCATCCTATGACACTCATCCTACGCTTTGCACCTGGACAGCATTGACTTTCACTTCAAAATAAACTCTTCCTCGTTTGCTATTATAGATAGAATTATACTTTAACAACCTTTTTAAATCTAAATCCGGGCAGTAAAATTCCTACAGGCCATTTTCAGGAGTAAACCAAATAGCCGAAGTTGAGGACGATTAAAAAAAAAAAATGATACGTAAGAAAAAAATATTATAAAATATAAATATAAAAACATTAAAAAATCAATGTTGTGATAACGTTAGACTATTTTTTATAATTATTTAAGGACTAGCAGTTTTACCCGTTCTGTGCACGGCTAAGCATCATCAACACTAGATCAAATTAGGACGTTCAACATTCACTGTCCACTTTTTGATAATTCCTCTTCCTACAAACCTGATCTAACTATGGCGATCCCATATTAATCATGTTAGTTAATGGAAACCCACCTCTGTGACTTAGTTAACTAACGCGCTAGTTTCGTGTTAAACTAAACTGCCGATGATGGGGAGATTGAAGATATAATCTCGCTCGAGTTAAATAGTGGTGGTTTTCCCAAAATGGTTTTTCACTCTCCTTAGATTCAAATGTGTATTCACTTCCTCTATAGTCAACCTTCCCAATTCCTAACTAATTAGCGTAGTTAGTACTTAAGTGTATAATCCGAACGGGTAGTAATATACGGTTCTAAATAAATACAAGTTAATGGAATAGAAGAAATGAAATATTTACATCCATTACTGTTTCCATCATGTGGTCTAAGTCACTTTTTATTCAAGCCATATATGTTCCACTACCGGCCTGCTTTGTATGCCTTATATTCTAACTTAATACTAGAACAAGCAAGACATTCTCGGCCGTTAATTCATCATTGTGAAAGGGTATGCCCCCATTTCACGATTCATAATTTTTTCGGCCGTGCCGATTTAACCGGGAACCTTTAGCTTATAATACAGACACGCTAATAACTTAGCTAAGGTGTATGATTAAAATAAATAATAAAATATATGATACAAAATATTACCTTGAATGAGTGCATAAAAAAACCGTAATCTATTAACGACGCAATTTTTACCTAAGGACGATCATAAAACAAAACAAAAGAACTAATACACATTGTTACAGAAATATTTTGGAAGAAAGATCATCACAGTTTACTAAAATTCAGGGGAATGCCAGGTCTCCACCGTGGTTCGGATTCCACGTTAAACTGTAGGTCCTTCATTTCATCTCATAATCACCCTATCATTACACATTAGCGTAAGTGCGTATACCCCGAATGGGTAGTAAGACGCGATACTAATAATAATAATAATACTAAAATCCATAATAAACATTGTACTTTGTGACAGAAATATATTTAATAAGAGGCATCATGATTTTTCAAAGAGCATCATGGCTTACTGAGCAATGTCACCAGAATTTGCCTATATTTTAATTATTATATAGCTAAGGCACTAATTTATCTCTCGATTTTTAGTTTTTCTATCGCAACGCTAATGGATACCCTTTAAGATCAACATTAATTTTTGTATTCGTTTATTTTTTTCGTCTGCTTACACAAAACTCAAATTTTCTAACATATTAAGAAGTTATTTTTCTACTAACCATTTCCCGCCACCTATTTTTAAATTCTAATCTTTCCAGCTTATAAATCACTGTGGGGCTGTCATTTTAAAAATTTGTCAAATTTTAATTTTATTCCGTACCAATAAAAAAATAACATAATAAACTTGGGAAGATAATAATTAACTAGCCCACCTTTCCCACACCACCAACCTTCATTCAGTTCCCACATTTTCATTTTGAAATTTAAGATTTATTTGCTCATAATATATCATATTATGGTGTATTAATGCTTGCTAAATTTCCGTTTTAAGCCATTCTGAAAAGTAATACTATATTTGTTGAATCTATTTTGATCACCTTCATTTCAAGGGTTTCAAATTTTAAATTATATATGTTCAGACGTCATTCGGCTCTTCAGGAAGATCAATTGACTCACATGTCGAGCTTATATTTTAAATCATAAAAAAAAGGTTTTTTATATCAGTTTTATAAATATCCTCATTTACTGTTTAAAATTCAAGGGTCAGACCTATATGAATGTTAAAAGGTAACCGCACTGAAAATTTATTATCTTAGCTATGGGAATTTTGAAACCACCCCATCTCACCAGCACCCTGTCTAAATAGCCAATATTTAACAATTATTTTGTAATTGAAGTGATTCCTCTATATTCCTGGCAAATTAAAGTTTTCCACCCTACCTAAAAGGTATATTTAATCTTACTTTATTTTCATACCTCCACTCTTTCTCTCCCCCCCACCCCCGAAATCTCCCTCACCATTATTTCCCTTTTTTCTCAATTTAAATTATCTACTATCCTCTGGGTATTTGGAGTGGTATTTATAATTTCTTGCCAAATTTTAATTTCATACAAAAAAAAGTTGTTTGTGTTTGTTTTGGAAATTTCCGCCCACACAACCCCTCATTTAAACAACGCTTACTTAAAAATATCGAATTTTAATATTACTTTAGTTATAATTAACCTTCTCTCTACTTGTCTACCAAATTTGAATTTTCTACCTAATCTCAAAATTATTTACAATTTAGCCTACCCATTTCCAAGAGTCCCTATTTGACATTTCCCATTGTTAGATTTTTCTGGTTATGGCGCAGTTCTGTTACCTTCCTGACAATTAAAATTTACACTTTTCAGGGTCAGATGTTGGGTAAATACTGTTATGGGTGAGTTAGTGGGTGGGTGAGCGGGTGAGTGGGTGAGTCTTGCCATTTATTATATAGATTTATGATATTGATTTTAATGTTATATCTTTAAAATCACTGAATTAAACGTACTATATAAACATAGGAAATCCTATATCGACCTGCGATTATGTCCCAGGTAGGCAATGGAGAAATAAAATTCTAGAAGAATCATGGCTATTGACATTGTTCAAGATCCACCTTGAGGAGACATTGTTAAACATCAGTTTCATATTGTAATTCACTGCTGGTAGCGTCGAGGTCAAGGTTTCAATCTAGGCTCGTTGCATTTAAGATGGTTTACCACATGTGATCTTACATTCCTTCCTCAACGCCCAACCGGGAGCATTTTTTGTTTTCAGATAACTACACTCCTTATTCCTAGACACAGTTAAAAAATATACTAAAGATACTTTAATATTTTAATATATAATTTGAGGTATTTAACGTGCACTTTCTGAACCAACTAACTATATAAGTTCTTTATTTATAATCTAACTTAAATCTAGAACAGACACAACATCCTGCCATCCAGGCGGGTTTTTCATCTCAGTAAAAAGGGAAACCCACATTTCTCCAAAGATACATTTTTAGCCATGCCAGGAATCGAACCCTGGACCCTTATATCAGTAGATAGATACGCTACTGTCTGAGTCAAAGTGTCAGATTAAATTAACTTTGTAACTGATTTGTTTGTGTGTACGAGAAAATATTTAGTTTAAAATAATTTTCATTAAGCTTATTTCTTTTTTATATATAAAAATTGTTTTTTTCTGTTTTAAAGAAAATATTTACCTTGTTTTGGTTTCTTAGCTTGTAATATAAGATGTTAGGCTAGTAATACATTACATTCCCCTTCGTAAATATTGTAGTGTTCATACATATAAAAGCTCAGTATAGTTTTTTTTGTGATACAAGCAAAATAATATGCGGATGATATTTTTAGTAGTAAAAAGAAATATTGGCCCTCTTTAGAGGGCGTTTGTGGGAAAGAGAGGGGTTGATGTGAGGGGTTAAGGGGCAAGGGGAATGGAGAAAAAAATATCTGCGCGTGGACGCTTTGATGTTATGGTTTTTTATAGTCCTCTCGGCAACTAAGACATTCGAGTGACTTGGGTTCTATTATCCAAGTTCTTCTTTACTTTGAAAGTATGAAAGGACTCAGCGTGGGTTTAATAAAGATTAAAAAAAAAAGTTTCTCCCAGTCCTGTGGGTTCCTGTCATCTCCGTCTAATACTAGTGATCCTGACGGCCGTTAAAAAGGACATAATAGGTAGCGTTAAGGAACATGCGTGTGGCAGCTCCGGATAATTTTATGACTGCCGATAAATTTCGCTCGAGTGGTCAATAGTCTTAAAAAAACTGAAAAAAACACAGGGCTGGTTCGTGGTACTTGGTCAAGGGCCAAAAATACAAATAGAATATAATAAATTTATAAACCTATAAGGAGAGAGAAAAACCGTGCGTGTGGTGTTGTTTGGATACCAACCTAGAGAAAATATTATTTTTAGTCACCTCTATCTTTACCACCCATCGCGATTATAAAATTATAATTACATAAAGAATTTAAAGGAGATGTACCCGAATTAGTGAGAAGAGAGAGTGATAAAACATTTTGGGAAGAAACAACCTAAGAAATGTTGTCAGTAATGGAACCATGTCCTTCCTGTAATAAGAAAATCAGACTGAATGAACTTGTAGGTAATTTAGTACGCGTGTCCGCTGATGCAGAAAAAAGAAATGGTTATATTGCAAAATTTGTAATAATTAAAGGCATTCTAAACTAAGCCTGGTTTGATACTTTTTTGTTTCTTGGGACGTTTAATGCATCTATATTTTATAAACACACACATTTATAGGAGAGTGCTGACAATTCATAACAATAATTGCACTAAATGGCCAGAAAAGGGGCCATAGCTCTGAATAAAATACCTTTACTTTTTGGCAACGAGGCTATCACAATTCCATCTATATCGCAAAAGGGCACGCTGTCCAACGGCGTACTGTATCAGGTGACATACTGTATTCAGGTCATCAATAGCATTTGTAATTAGGGTCCCGAGATCGAGTTCTGTAGAAGTCACGCGCAATAGGTCAACTTTATTGGTCTAAGTATTGACCATTTAAACCAGCTCTTCCATGAGCACGGGGTCTAGTCCTTTTATTTATTTATCTTTTGACTAGCATTACACTTTGTATTATTCTTTAGCAACTACTATTAAACCAAAATTCATAAACCTACATAATATTTCGAACTCACTCAATATCCTTGCCCACAACCTGATCCCTCCCCCAAGCTATTATGACAGATCAAGTACACGGGGAGTAGATCACAGCAAAATTTTATTTGTCACTTTTATCCCGCAAAGAATTACGGTTATATTTTAAAAAATCCTTTCCTATTATGATCGCACTGTTCACACTCAACTGTTGTGCATTGATATTTACTAATTGACTCACAAGTTAAACCATAATAGAAATAGTAGATATCTTCACCAGAAACTTTTTAAATCAAACTTGGCTCCCCTAGATTTGAGATGGGCCACTCTGACCACATGTCCATGGGGAAGGACAATGACTGGTTGATAATATTGGGGTTTTATTTTATTAGTAGGTTTCTAATCCCAACTATTTAAACAAATAAAAGTGAACACAATGTATGGGGAGGGTGGGGGGGATTTTTAAGGAAACTTACTAGAACTCACGGTTAGAGGACAAGAAACCTCAACATTTAAAACAACTTAATTATATAAGAATCAAACCATGGCTTATAATATTAAAAACTGTCTTGTAACCACTCTTTAACCCTACGTGTTGTTTGATTTTTGAAAATATTTTATTTTCGGGTGTATGACATAAACTGAAGGCTGATTATATCATAGATTGAAATACGAATCACAATTTTCTATATCAAATTTTAAACCTCTTTAATAATAATATGCGTATAACCCGAACGGGTAGTAAGACGCGGTGCTAATAATAATAATAGTAATAATAATAATAATAATAATAATAATAATAATAGGAGTCTCGGATTTAACGGGCTCAATTCAACAAATCCAGACTGGGTTTTAATATCTATAGATGACATAACGATCTTTCCCACAGTACTAGCTCTAAAGAGTAATAATATGGAATGGTTCAGCAAAGCTCGCACCAGTGGTCACACCATCTACCTCGTCAGATCTTCATTGGATGGGTGATGGGGTAGTCGAGGCTAGAATCTTGGCCAGGTTTGGTTTTCCACATGAGATTTATTGCCTTGATATTCACATTCCTTCTACACAGTAATGTAGCTGCATTTTAAATAAATTACCCTTATCAACTCATACCCCTTAGATTGTCGTTAATAACCGATAATTTACCTTCTTTAATTATATCATAAGATGTAGTTTCTTTCAGACGGCCAAGCCACTATGTCACGCTTGGACATAAAACCTTTTATAGAATATTAAAAAAAACCTATAAATATTCAACTTCCAAAAAATTTAACAATACTTTGACTTTCATATCTTAAAATCGAAATTATCTGTAAAATCTTAATTCTATATGACAGACCATTTGTCTTATAAATACATAAAACTCCGAGTAAAAGTTTTTCCAGAGACGAATCGACTATATGCCTGTTCTTCAATTCATGAACATAGTTCATATTTACGTCCACTGCTTCTATGAATCCATCCGCCATGCATCATGAGCCCATGTAGTGGACTTTGCTAACCTCATACAACTGTATCGCATTACAAGGATTACCGGATGACGTAAACCATACATGGGCATTGTTCCGCCCAAACCATCAACTGGCTCATCCCCTTTTCGATTCAAACACTCCCAGGAGTGGTATCATAAATTCAAACATAACATTGCAAACGTATGTTGCGCTTGCGCATGAAGTATTGTGTAGAAAAAAAAAGATTATTATACTAAAATAATAATAAATTGGATGCGTCATCAATTACAAGGCAGAGCGAGATGGATGTAAAAAATTCAAGAGATTGTAGGTTGGGCGAAAACACAGTTAAAATATTCTTGTTTTATTACCGTTGTGGGTTGAGAGAAGGGTTGCCATCCATCCATCCATCTATCCGAAAAAAACCGGATAGCCGTGAAAATACAGGGATTTTTTGTATGTCTAAAAAAATGGTCAAGATAGGTAATACAAAAAGAAATAAGAAAAACTGAAATATGTGGGAATTATAAATAAATAGATCTGCATGCTTTAAATAGTAGAGCTTTCTACAGAATAAAACGCGAACTGTAGAAGTAAAGACTTTGATTAGATTTGATTCCTCCCTGATTGAAAAAACAGGTCTTATCCAGCCCCTCCCCTTATTTTCACCCAGAAATATAAGGTTGCTTAGCAAATGAATAATTACCTCCATTTATGTTAAATCATCCTGTTATAAACATCAACGACATGAGTTCCCATGAGTCTATTTTATGACAATTGAAATTTAATTCCCCTAGACCAGCCGTTTTCAAACTGTGCTCCGTGGAGTTTTTGGATTCATGAGGCAAATTTTATAATATCTCTTCTTTGTTGTTCACAGTAGAAAATATTATTAATAATTAGGATTGCCAATTTATTGTTTAAATCTGAATAAAGTACATTTGCCAAAGATATTTTGAAAATGTTTCTAACGATTCTGTTTAAAATTAACTCTGGAGAGAGTTTTTGATCCGACAAATAAAAATGTTTACTTGTCTTTTTTGAAATTGGCCATCAAGCTTGAGTTCAAAATTGGTAAATAAGAATAGTTTTTCAAGGTAAATAAAATAAAGTTTTTAATTTTACAGCTATTTTAATACTGTATTTTAAATATAACTTAATTTTTGTAATAGAAATTTAAAATAATATTTTAACAATTTGGTTTGAAATTTACATATAAAGAGTGTTTGTTGTGATTAACAGGATGATGTGTTAATTTTTATTAAAACAAATTAGTTAAAGGTATTATTAATTCATTTGTATCATAAACTAGTTTTTTTGTTAATCACCATGTCTTATTACCCGTTCGAGTTATAAGCTTAAGTACTAGTTACGTTAATGATTTAGGAATTGGGGAGGTTGAATATAAAGTGAACCTGCATTTTCGTGGAGGGAGAGTGGAAAATTATTTAGGAAAATTTACCCCCAGTTCACCCGAGTGAGATTCGAACCTTGATCTCCCCGTCCTCGGCAATCTAACTTATCACGAAACTAGCGCGTTAGCTAACTACGCCACCGAGGTGGGTCACAAACTAGTATGTGATTAATATCTACAGGATCCTGATAGCTGAGTAAAATTCAATCAAATAAGAAATGACATATTGGACACAGGAATCGAACCCAACTCTCCTCAATACAATTAACAACTAGTAAAGAGTGACCTTGAATGCGAGTAGAACCAGAATGGATTAGTTGCAGAACATTGGCGTGCAAAGCCAAAGGTCTCGGGCTCAATTCCCGTGTCTATGTTGTCATTTTTCAAATTATTGTACTTAAGGATATCTCACTGAAAACATATTTTGGAAAATTTTCTTTCGAGCAATAGCACATGACATGAGAAATTTGTGCATTGTGTCCTACCGTTTATATGTCATGAAACAGAGTGGAGAGTGGAGACTTACGTGAAATATAATGAAGTTAAGGGGTGAAAATATCTCCCTCCTCCGCATCTCAATGAAAAGTACATGAACGTAATAGCGGATAACTCACCCTCCCCTTCCGCTAAACAAGATTACAACGTTAGTTAATACCTTGAAATTTATGTGCTAGCTATATGAATACAATAAACTCCTCAGAACAATTAGGTTCCTGGTAGAATAACCTTCCTCACTACAGGAAACTGGTCGTAGAAAGGGATTTCAACATTCCGCTGTCCGGGAGAAGGGATTACACGGTTTTGTGTTTAAAATAATGCAGGAAATCGGTAATGTAGTTGGGCTTCTCTGCAGAATTTCTGTGCGGGTATGAGTCCAAATAGTTCTGGACTGTTAATAAAAGTTTTCTACCATCTTCCTTAACTATGCAGATGTAAAATTATTACGGGATAGCTTGGGTATAAACCATACGACGGACTTTATAGTTCCTGCTGTAAATTACATTTTATAGAAGCTTGAGGATGCAGTTTTTATAAAACAAACAAGCATCGTGGTGGTAAGGGGGGGGGGGGGTCTTAAGTTATAGAGGTTTGTTACTTATGGGTTATATTTTTGTTTTAATTTAGCCTATAGCTTCTAGGTTTTATAAGATATTTTTTAGGTTTATTGCTAAACTGTTATTTAAGTATCAGTCCGAGAAATATTCATATTTACATAATTGAAGAAGGGTTATGGAATACAAAACTCAAGGAACTGTATCCGCGTTTAGGTGACAAGAGAGCTGTAAATCATTTAAAATTATATCAATAGGCCTATCCAGGATTCGAAACTATGACCTCCCATCACCAACAACATTTAAACTTAAACTACATTTATGTAAGGGGAACAGGTGTAAGGCGTATAGTATAATTTTTGCTTAATGTTTTAACCCTGCGTCCTACTACCCGTTCGGGTTATACGCATTCGCATTAATTACAATAATGATTTAGCGATTAGTAGGGTTGAATTAAGTGTACCCGCATTTGCGTGGAGGGATAATGGAAAACCATTTATGAAAACAACCAGAGTAAACCTGACCGGACGTCAAATACCTATCTCCCCGTCATTGGCAGTTCAATATGGCAGTATGCAGCATGGCAGAATGACGCGGTGGACCATTTTACCACCGAAGCGGTTATAAACTTTGCTCCTTCTACGAGGCGGAAGTGGTCAAACTGTTAGCCTACTGGTCAAATGTAGCCCACGCGACTGGAAATGTGGTCCTCACAATATCCTGGAGGAAAATTAAAGGAAAACTCTCGATGACAGATGTGAAATAGATAATGATTCAAATAAGTCATGATTGCATTTTATTATTTATTTATTTGATTATTAAAGATATAACCCACTTCGGGGACCGCATGGTCTAAGGCACTACTCTCTAGACTAGACTGCAGATGACGGGAAGATCAAGTTCGAATCTCGGCCCTATGTACTGAGGGTGGTTTTCCCAAAATTATTTTTTATTCTCCTTTCACGCAAATTCGGGTACACTTCATACAAATATAGACTTTTCATCTCTATATACTAATTACCTAATGGTTTAGACTTTCAACAGTAATAAGACGTGATGTTAAGAAAGTGTGTGTACTGTATATTTATTATACGTTATATCATGAAAATTTGTCTCGTGAATATTATAAATACATTTTTTGGAGAATAATAAACTTTATTCGGTAAAAAATTTGAAATATTATATAATAAAATATTTCTAAGTATTGAAAGTAATAATTGTTTATTAAGTGTCATTAGAAGGTCTATATTAAGTTGATGGGATTACTAAATGCATCTTATCTCTCGGTCCAAACTGATTTGGCCCTTGGGATGAACAACTTTGGACCCCCTGATTTAAGCTACTATATTTCCGTATCCTCCGTTAAAGTCGGTCTAAGACGCACGTGTATTCTGGTACGGTAGCCGGATATCAAATGTTTGGTGAATGGAATGCGTAGGGATTCTTCTCGTATCTCCACCTGTTCTTGGTTGAAGGAGCGTGTTTGTCTTCCAGTCATTATCTTAATCCCTTTCATAACTCCAATCTCTCCACTCCCATCTACTCCATTTTACTCGAGTAATTCCTTTAATGCCGCAAGCTTATATTTTTTTTTTTTTTTTTTAATAATAAAAGGTACTTGGCTTTTAATGTAGAGACGTGTTTAAATTAGAAATATCCTGTGGCATAAATCCAGACTTGAGTGTTTATTTTACAAAACCGATCTTTGTATATAAAGATTATTATTGTGAGTCTATGTTTTAATGTATAGAAAGTAGGTTTATTATTTAACAAATTATTATTACATATATATTTATCGTAAATTTGCTTTAAATTTAAAATGTAGATAAGTGTATAAATGTTTGATTTAAATGAACATGTGTGAGTATTAATAGAAGAGTCACACAACAAATTAATATATATATAAATTTAGCATAAAACGATTTTATTAGATATTGACAAAATTGTAAAACTATTATTTTGGGAAAAGTACCTATTAAACACTAACATACATTATTTCCCTTGGAAATAAATTTGAACTGGAAATAATCATAGTTAAAGTTCAAAATTATAGAATGAGAAATGACTATATCTTGGAAAGCAATTTTCCCAAGTTAATTTATTTGCAATCTGTTCACTATCCCCTTTTTTTTCCGTTTTCATTATATCATTTAAAGTTCTTAGCTGTACTTGAAATTTTATACCATAGTTATGGTTATATTAGTGTCCTAATTTCATAACATGACGAATTCCTTTTTCTTCGTCACTATTAAATAAACAAAACCTTGACTCGCACAGATTAATCGGGTCTAAAATGTGAATGTTCAAATATAAACACTATAATCAATTTAATATAATACTTGTATACATATGTAGTTTTATCAAAAATTTAGTCACCTATAACAGGTAAACATTTATTTTGAGATAGATGTTCTCAGGTTATATTTTTAATTTTATGTTCAAGATATAAACAACAAATGTGAATTAGAAAAAAACGGGTTGCCCCTGTTGCCCCAACCTCCCCACTTGCCAATATAGACATTGACAAGCATTGGGAAGTTTTGGCTGATTTGATATGCGAGTTACAGGTTGTTTTCACAGACCCTTATCCTCGTTGCATGAACTTAATATTAAATGACTTGGTACCTATGATTTAATTGTACAAAGTACACGGTTTGAGTTGGTTTGTAGCCCGACACAAGATATCCACCTTGGCAGAAGCGCCAAGCTAGGTCACCTGTGAAAGGGCTGTATTGCTTTGTGAGTTACAGGCAGCATACGCTAGCCCTTATCCTCATGGAATGAGGGTGAAAAATATGAATTTGTGAAAATATATATCTAGTGAAAGATGGGTTGATTGATTGTGAGTTTGTGATGATTATCTGAAAAGTAAACGCATGTTTGATTAGTCAAAATATACACTTGATGAAGGATGAAAATTTGAATGTGAAGGTGTGGATGATATTGCTCCTTCCTCTTATCCCTCTCTATTCCAGCCTTGGGCGTTTGTATGGTCTTTGGTCGCGAGGATTGTAGTTACCAAGTGCACGTATCAATGGATTTTTGTGTGCTACACTTTGTGTGTAGAACTTTTCCCTTCTTTCTTTGAATAACACATCGAGTGGTTTGCACTTGGCTATATCATGGAGGTGGTCTATTCTTGTTCTAATGTCTGTTCCGGTTATGAGCCTTAGTATCTTGTTCTGCACTGTTTGTAGTTTCTTGATGTGTGTTTTGGCTGCGTATCCCCAACCTACGCAGCCGTAGAGGATGATGGGCTGGATAATACATTTGTAAATGGTTATCTTGGATTGCTGACTCAGTTGGCGCCCTTTGAAGAGAGGATAAAGCTGTATGAAAAGCGCGGTTGCAGTTTTCTTTGTTCTGTCAATATGTTTCGCCCAGGTGAGCTTCCTATCTATGGTTATTCCAAGATATTTTGCCTCGTTTTCGAATGGTATGTCCTCTTGAAAAATAGTGAAGTTCTCTGGTGGTAATTGTCTCCTTTTAGCCACCACCATAGCCGTGGACTTCGCAGTGTTGACTTTCACTCGCCATTTTGTGAGCCAGGTCTCTAGTGTTGTTAGGTATCGTTGTAGTGCTAGTGTCGCGTAGTATATATTCCGGTCTCTTGTATAAATTAGTGTATCGTCCGCGAATAATCTCACTGTCATTTTAGGGTGTGTTGGTATATCAGAAACATAAAGATTGAAAAGGTAGGGAGCCAAGACCGACCCTTGCGGTACCCCTGATTTTACTTTCACCCTCTCGGAAAGTGAGCCCCCTATAGCGACCTGAAACTCTCTGTCTTCTAAGAAGCTTTTAATGAGCTTTATGTCACTTGGTGGGAAGTCGTATTGTATCAGTTTGTATAGCAGTCCATAGTGCCACACCTTGTCGAAGGCCTTCTCGACGTCCAAGAATATGGCGAGCATGTATTCGCGTTTATTGAAGCTATCGGTGGCATCCTCTATGAAATTTAGTACAGGATGGATTGTGGAGTGAAGTTTCTTGAATCCAAACTGTAGATCGGGGATTATTTCGTTCATCTCTGTGTGTTGTTGCAGTCTATTTAGTATCAGGGATTCATAAAGTTTACTGGTTGTATTGAGCAGGCTGATTGGTCGTCTGTTCTGAGGGAAGATGCTATTTTTGCCTGGTTTTGGGATGCTGATGACTTTGGCCCTTTTCCAAAATTTTGGGAAGTAGTGTAATTTAAGGGTCGTGTTGAATATTTGGGTAAGCAGTGCTGTTGCATTGTGAGGTAGATTTTTTAACTCTTCATTCTTGATGCCGTCTATACCCGGTGCCTTATTTGACCGAAGATCTTCGATAGCTTGTTGGAGTTCCTCTACTGTGAGAGGGGCTGGTATGTCGGCTATTTGTCTGTCAAAGTAGGCGTTTACTCTCCTGATAATGTCTCTGTTTAAGTCTTCATCCTGCACTGGATTGGGTCTGAATTGTTGTTCTAGTGTTGCCGCTATCGCGTTAGCCTTGTCGATGTTAGTATAGGCCATTCCTTGCTGCCCATGTATGGCTGGAGTTCCCGCCTTTTTCGCAGTTCCTTTTAAAATTTTTGTCAAAGTCCACGGTTTCTGTTGGTTGGTTGTAGTGTCTATGACAAAGTCGTTCCATCTGGTTCTTCTAATGTTGTTGACCGTCCTTCTAACCTGCGCCTTTAGTCTGTTGTACCTAGTTCTTTCTTGTGGAGTTCGTAGCCTCTGCCAATCCCTACGTGCTTCTCTTTTTTGCGCTATCAGGAGGTTGAGGTGGGGCTGGTCAATCCTTACGTTTTGCTGTTTTCGGGAGGTCACTGTGTTTTGTTTGTAAGCTTCTTGTATTGTATTTGTTAGTATATCAATGGCGGCGTCAACGTCCTCTTCTGTTTCTATTTCTAGGTTTCCTGGTACGGTTTCCTGAAGTTCTTCTTTGAACTTCTTCCAGTCTGTTGTCTTAGTACTCGACCTGTGCCAGTTGGTCTGATGTTCAGTGTCGATGTCCCATTCGCAGAGTACCGGGTTATGGTCGGAATCGAGTTCTTGTAATACCGTTAAGGTTTCCGATGTTACTTTTAAGTTAGTTAGTAATAAGTCCAGGACGTCCGGTCTATGAAGGTGATTGCCAGGATAAAATGTCGGTGATTCTGGAGCTATTATGTTGTAGTCTGCATCCGTTGCGTGCTCTTCTAGTATTCGCCCATTTCTATTTGTCAGCCTGCTATTCCATAGTGTATTTTTGCTGTTAAGATCCCCCCTATTAGGAAATTGTTATCTGCAGTGATGATATCCAGGTCGGTTTTGAGTAACATCTTGGTTGGAGGGTTGTAGGTGGCCACAAAGTTTATGTGTCCGTTTTTGGTGTTGACAGTCACTGATGTGGCCTCCAGGTTTTCTGAGTCTTCGATGTTGTTTCTATAGTGTGGTAGGTAGCTCTTTACAAGGACTGCTGTACCCCCCCTCTCTGTTGTACCCTGTCTGTCCTGTATATATCATATCCTGTTATGTTAAGCCGTTTTTCTGGTTTCAGGTGGGTCTCGCATACAAGTGCCAGGTCTATTCCATATGTTTGCATTAGGTCTTCAAATTCTTGTGTTTGCTGTAGGATTCCATTAGCATTCCATATAAGGATTCTGAGTTGATTTTGTTCTATTACTTGTGTTTTAGTCATCATTGGCACCAAAGTAAAAGTCAGTGGCCGCTTCAAGTATTATCATAAGTTTGGACATTTTATCCTCTGCCTGTTTAATTCTTGTTAGGAAAGTTTTTAGATGTTTGAGCAAACCACATATATTCATCTCTTTAAAGATTGTCAATATCTCTTTGAAGTCAAAAGGGGTCGTCTGTTCTTCTTCCTTCTGTTGTTGTGGGTCGTTCCGTGTGCTAAGTAGGATGTCTCTGTATGATCGTGATGAGCCGCTGGGTTTGGTTGATGGCGTAGTTTTGCTTGGTAGTGGCGGGAAGTCAGTTTTTGTTGGCGTCAGTTTTTGCGTGGAGGTAGATATCTTTACATTTTTATTCTGTCTTTGTTCGATCTTTATTTCTATCATTTTCAGGTATTCGGGGCACTTGGAATAGTTTGCGGTGTGGTCCCCTCCGCAGTTCACACATTTAGCAGGAGTTGTGGGGTCTTTCTTTTGGCAGTCAGAGGTCAAATGCGGCATCAGGCATTTGACACATCGAGGGTTGTTGGCACAGTTGTTTTTGGAATGTCCAAATTTTTGACATCTGTGACACTGCAAAACGTAGTTTTGTGCTTGCACGTAATGTTCTATTTTGATTCTGGTGTTGTTAATGTAGTTTTCCTGAAAGAGTTTGTAGTTTTGGTCAGTTCTTGTGAGTGTGCAAATGAAAATTGGCAGTAATTTGATGTTATCTTGTGTGCTATTTTCTGTCTGTGATCTTGATGTAAATTGTCTGACGTCAGATACTGTGTACCCCATTGTAAGTAGCTCCTCTTTTATCTCGTCGGTGGGCATGTTGGGTGGGAGCCCTTTGATGACAATTTTTAGGGGTTTGTCTCTCGGGAGCGTAAATGTATGGTACTGTTGTCCGGCTTGTTTGAGAAAGGTTTGGAGAGCCTTGAAGTCCTCTAGGTTTGAAGTTTGGATTTTAAGCCCGTCTTTTATGTAAAATATCTTGAAAGTTCCTGTCATATTTGTCTTCATCGTCTTTGAAATTTTGGAGTAGTTTGTCGTCCCTGATACGACAATAGGTGGTATTTTTTGTTTTTGAGTATTGGAGTTGTCGTCCTTCACGCTTTTGTTTGGTACTTCTATGATATCCATAGGCTCTTCTTGAACTGTCAGTACCTGATATTGGTTGGTCACTTTAATTGCTTTTGGTGGTTTATCCTCTATAGCTTTAAAAAGTAATTTCCTTTTTAGAATAGTTGCTTCCGTGAATTCACTGTCCTGCGTCTCATCGTCCGTCAGTTCCACATCAACGTCTTCATCATTTAGATCCCTAGCCCAGTCCTGGGTTTGGTGTCGTTTATGTTGTGCGCGACCAAGCTCTGCTAGCTTGTCCATTTTTTAAGTATGTTGTTGGCCCTGAGAAGGGCCTACAACAGTTTAGTCGGTTTTTGTTATTTTATATTTGTCAGTTATTTGTCCGTGGTACGACCACTTGATTATATGCTTACCTTTCTGCCGCTGTACACAGATGAATTAGAATATATGAAGTAAATTCCAATATTAAGGTTCTATTCAGACGTTTGAATTTAACCAAGTTAGCCGCCTATCCCGGATAGGCCGGAACCTCAGCCGTCAATCGACCTTCTAAGACCGCTATCACTATTTGTTGAACACGCGAAGTGAAGTCAACCTTCCAACTCCGAATATTCCACCATCCGTCCGTCGTAAAACCATGTGAATTAGAATAGTTTTCTCCGTTCACTACATGCCGCTTACCTAGTGGCGCCGTTGACACTAGCCAATAGTGGCGCCATTTACACTAGCCAATAGCAGCATAGTAGACACACGATCACCCTTAGTCCAAAAATTGATCAAGGATGACCGTGATATATGTTCCCTGGCTTTCCTTAAATAGACAACCTAATGCTACCACAACATTCCCAGATTTTAAATCGTTCATTAAGAAAATGATATAATATAGTAACACTTAAAGTAAGATTTTGGTAGGAATAACGGTAGAAGTTAGTTACTAAAGTTATCAAAACATTGTTAATCTATTCATACATCAAATGATCTGCAGCTGTTACTTTTGATAGATATTATCAGTACCTATAAAATAACGCAAATAAAGTAATAAAATGCTATTAATGTTGGCCGCAAAGAAATATGTTGAATTTTCTCTTCTGTTCTAGTATAAATTGGAAAAGGATACAATGAGATACAAACAGGGAAAGTCAGTTAAAATAATTATTTTATTTAAAGTAAAGTTAAAATAGATAATATAGGCCTTTAATCACGCCTACAGATAAGAAAATAACCTTTTCTGTGACCAAGCCCTAAGATTACTTTAGTCCAGAAATAGACGATTGATTAACAAAAGTAAAGCAATTAGAATAAAGAAACCAATGATATCAAGTCATATACTGATACCAAAAAGGGACTAAAGTATAAATAAATATTATGTGCCAGCAATGTACTTTAAATATGAAGGAGTTATATTATATTGAAAGGCCATACACAGTTGACACACCCAGGTAATAACATCTATTCTTGGTGGTAATTGAGTAGCATAACCTCATTAAGAATTCCCCAACAATGCTTACTACGTAAGTGTAATTAAATCCCATACCTGGACATATAACAAGCCGAGAAGAAAAAAAAAAAAATACAGAGTGGACAAATTCACCTAAGCCTAGTCTTTGCACTGAGGGTGCGAGACAATAGATAGTTGCACCGAGCTATCATCAATAATTCTATACTAGTCATCCCCACTGTCCCAAGTCATAAAGCTGGTCAAACCCATCTATATTCACAAGGATAGAACCACTATACGATAAAACAATGTAACCTAGATCCCAAATGACATATGGAATTATACAAAGCTATAGTAAACTAACGTCTATAAATTATGGTGCTAGAAAATAGGCACACTGGCTTCTAAATACACCAAACAGCTTGATTACTTGTATTAGGACGTATTTAAGTCATCAATTAATGTAATCTATAATTTTCCTACACGAATATAACACTCAAGTTCACACCACATCCCAGCAACATTATGCAATACTCTGAGTGAGTGAGCTACTCCTAACAATAATAATAATATTTAGCACCGCGTCTTACTACCCGTTCGGGTTATATGCTTACTCCTAACAAATAGCATTATTATATTATAAATTGATTTTTTTTTAACTTGACAATTTGCTTGCCATCCAACAAAACAACATTTGAACCATATTCTAAAATGTCCAAGCAGACTACAAGTGACCAAACCTTTCTAAGAAGAGACCTACAATTTCAAAAAGAATTTCCCCGTCAGGTTGGCAAGACCATCAATACTATCCTCACAGACACCATATAAACGTTGCGCATTGGGCAACTACAATCAAACGTAGCAACCTGTAAAATTCGGTCACTGATTGAATAATAAGTTGAACTTAGTGTGCTGTACACCCAAATTTATATGAGTAGAGTGGGTGAAGGAGGGGTGAGGGAAGGGAAGAGATATTTCCCCATGTGTCGTTTCAATATAGTTGAGAGGTAGGTGCCGATACCATGACGCTTTCTTCTAACAGCAAGAAGAGTTGATTGTGGTGGGGATCTTCATGCGTTTGCGCGTGGCGTTCCTTCGTTGTTGTCATCATTGTTTGCACTAAGGTTTATGGAGTCGATAGAATCGAATAGACCATTTGAACACGTCATCAGATCGGGAGTTTTAATAAGATTGTGAATTCAACCAAAATTTAGTTAACATTAGCTGAGTTCATGCAAAGTAAAAACATATTGTACGCAGTTATTTTTTTATGGTTCATAGGGAAGATATTTAGGAATAGTGAATGAATGTATAATCCATTATGGTGAAGGGTTAAAGAATTTAGGACCATCACATGTATAACAAGAGTTGATTGCTAATGTATCCTCTGTTTACAATAAAAATGGGTGAGCTTACCTTGCATGATTATTCTACACTGTTGTCAAGAAATGGGGAACTTGGGACCTTTTGAAGTGTTCACTGTGGATTTTTTGAATATTTGGTCAATTATGTCTCTTTATTGTTTAGAGAATATACATTCTAAAACTCAAATTGTATTCCTATGATATAGTACAATGAGGTGTTTTATTTACTCAGAGATGTTTATTTTATAGAGTTAAAATTTCGAGTGTTTTTATTTTACATGTTATAATCCCTATTACATGCTAATATATATTTCTAAGCATACTTTTACAATACGTATCCACAATTTAGTTTAAAAATTAACCTAGATCTATAAGGAACAAATTCAAAAAATAAGCAAAAAAACTGATTCGGTCAAATATTTTATAATTTCTGTAATTTTTTTTAGAAAAGCATTCTTCTATGAATGTATAATAAATATATAAAACTTTAAAATGGGTCCTTGTTGAATAAATAGGGGAAAGAAAATATAATAAAAATTGACCTCCCTTTTATGAGCTATTAAAAAACATTAAATTAAACAAAATTTGCACGGCCTTAAGAGAAATCTTTGAAACGACCTGTAGCTTTCCAAACCGAAAGGTCCCCCATCCTGGTGTAGCCCATAAGATAGTTACATAGTATAATCAGTCAAGGTGGTGGTGAACTTTGTAAAAAAAAAAAAGACAAATATGTTTTAACATTACAACAGAAACTGCTGAAAAGCCACTTAAGATAAAATATGTAATTTTGGAATAGTTAGAGAACTAATTATTTTTCTACATTAAATAGAATACATTATTTAAATATGTTTAAGGCCCTTGGCTCCATTGAGTGCAAGTTTAAAACCTATTTTGTGGGATGGTGGGCAGGAGGATGAAAGGCGTGGCGTGGCATGGCTCACAACCGATCCAAAGTATCCTTCCGCACCAACAATAAAAGATGGATCACGGAAAAAGTAGATGGTGCTAGCTACCGGACAGGTCTTGAGGAATAATCATACGTTTGGAAATATCAGTTTTCTCGAAAATGAGTGTCTTTTTTTGGTTAATATTTTCAACGGTCCTTCTAAGATATTGTATCGATGTTTATTAATTATTACAATTTCATACGTTTTGTTATGAAGTCGGCAGATTTATATTGAAAAATGTCAATTCTATCTATATTTGATCATTCTTAAAATGGTAGAGAAGGTGGATGTATAAAAAGTATAACTTAATTAACACGCTTATATTCTTGAACAACCCGTTCCCGAAAAGAAAATTAATTGCAAAGCAATACAAATTCTTGAATATAACAGTTTGTTCCCATGTGTCTGCATTTCTACGCCAAATGAAAAGGGTCTATCGCCTTAATATTACTCAGCGCTCGAGTTCTTTGGTATTAAAAGGCTTAAAACATATTAAGTGATTAAATGTTTGTCTTTTTAATTCCACTTAGCGATTTTTTAGTCAGATTTATAATGAAATACACTCGTAACTTGATCACGAGATTTTTTGAAGCCACAACAATACACTCATGAATTTTATTGGTTGAAACAAAATAAATATGAGATCAAATGTGGTCCTAAGTTAAAGCACTAAGTGTAAAAAATCTGTTATGACCTTTATTTTTATAGTATGGAATAAAACATCGATACCCACATAATTTAACAGCCGTCAAAAAAGTTAAAAGTCGGAACGAAATGTTTGTCTCTTCCATTTTGAGATTTTGTGACCTGATCTATAAACTTAATCGGAAGTAGTTTTATATTATGATGGGATACGGGATGTATTGGTTTATTAAAAGTGAGTATATTGACTGCTATCTATGTTCATTCATACCAAAATAAGCTTAAATAGAGCCTAATAAAGGGAGTTTCTTAGTACCTTGCTTAGAAGATTTTATATTAAAAAAATACTTATATGTGTTAAGTAGTTTACACAATGATTGTTATTAGGTTGAATATGCTGTATATATGTATATGTATCATTTATAAAATATTATATATATACAACTATCTACGATTGTATTATATATAAACACAACTATATACGATTATTTGAAATTATTTTTTCTTATTATATTAATTAAATGAATAATAATAATAATATTTAGCACCGCGTCTTACTACCCGTTCGGGTTAAACGCTTTAAGTACTAATTACACAAATGGGTTAGGAATTGGAAGGTTGAATTAGAGGAAGTGAACCCACATTTGTGTGGAGGGAGAGTGGAAAACTAAAAACCACCCCCAGTTCATCCAACCGAGATTCGAACCTTGATCTCCCTGTCCTCAGCAGTCGAGCTCAACACGACAAGCGCGTTAGCCAACTATGCCACCGAGGTGGGTATTAATTAAATGAATCCAGCTTCAGTGACCACGTGATCTAACGCGCTAATCTTGTGTTGGACAAGACTGTCGAAGGCGGGAAGATTGGTGGTCGATCCTGGTCTTTTGCACTGAGAGGTGGCTTTCTCTAAATAGTTTTCCTCTCTCCCTCCACCCAAAAGCGGGTGAAATTCATACAAATTAATAATTCTTAATCCCTAACTCATTAGTGTAATTAGTACATATGCTTATAATCTGAACAGGTAGTAGGTCATGGTGCTAAAAAATTTAAATGAATAATTTGTTTGTCATGAGTATTGCGCAATATCTGAAGCACGCAGAGGGCTGACATTTAAAAAAATTAGTAGCACCTGTTCACAAACAAGTGAACCTCAAAGCTGGAATTTTTTAAAATTATTCTATTAGATCTTTTTTAATTAATTAAAAACAAGACTGGGCCCTGGGCAACGCAAGGCTTAAAGTCACGAACCTTAAAGTTACCTTGCACGTAGAATCATTAAACTTAAAACATCCATCCCGGGAAGCACTGGGTACATAAACTATATTATATAAATATGGGAGTCACATTTCAAAGACAAAACTAAATTTTGTTAAAAGTTTTATAATTTCACTTTAAAAGGCTTGAATTTCTTCTTCTTAAACTTTTTATTACAAAATTGGTGTCTTTAATTTCCCTAATGTAACTAGATCTTCCTTTTAAACAAGGGTAGCAATGTTCTGGACATCTTACTTCATTTTCATATACCTATGTGTGTTATTATGTGTATATGTGTGTGTGTATATATATTTACATATGTATATATGTGTATATGTATATATATATATATATATAAACGTAAAACTTCATCAGTATTAAAATAACGTATAATTTGTATGAATACAATATTTTATATATATATATAATTTATAACATATTCTATATCATCTATTTTAACTATTTAACACGTACTTTCTTAATCGACTGATTATTTCATTACACAACCTATAAACTAAATTAAATCTAGAACAGATACAACATCAAGCCGCCAGCCGTTAATTCACTAACGTGAAAGGGTAAATCTACATTTCACCGATGATATTTTTTTCGGCCGTGCTGGGAATCAAACCAGGGATCCTTAAATTAATAGATAACACACTACTGATTGAACTATATCAAACAAATATACTAATAGCGATAGTAGTAAATAACCTTAAAACTACAGATTACCTGACAAGTATGCATTTTATACCAGTATAAAATTGTCATTTATGCTTTCTCCTTTTTTCCCCCTTAAATGTTAATTATAACTAAATCCTAAATTTTCTAGTATTTAGTTGTCTTATTCCCAAAAGTGTAGTACCATGAATTTTGCTTAGTCCTATAAGTTGTTTAGGTATGTTAGATCTTTTCAAGTTATTTTTCAGAGCTTATTGTTTGGTACGGACATTTACAAAATAGTCAAGTTGCACAATTCTGGATGTTTGTATTTAATTCTCTTATGGTCACCTCACACGTTCTATATTACTGACAGTATTACTGAAAGTATTAGCATACTCTCAGTAATACTGATCGTGTAAGGTAAATACTAGAAGTTTTGTCAGTATACTGATGGACTGATGCGAACTCCCGTCAGTATTTGCTTGTTTGACAGTAATACTGTCAGTAATATAGAGCGTGTGAAGGGTTTAACAATATTTTCGTCATCATCAGCCATCACTGAAAGTACATCTATTATAGTAAGCAAACCTTTAAAGTATTTGTTTAAATAGCGTAAGCCATGCCCTAAGTGAAAGTGTTTTGTTACTTCTGGGAATCACCAACCGCAACAACTCTTTAAAAACATCGGAGCTAATTATAAAATAATTCTTGAAGTCATAAGGGTCGGAAATCTATCTTTCTTTTACTAGTGTTAGATGTATGTGTTTTTCACACTTTGCAATCGACTCTTAAACCCATCGCTTCCGGCCCTATCGTCAGTAACATTGAACATATGAGTCGCCCATTATCCACTAGCAGTGTACAATAAAGTTTTTTGAAAGTGAAGGGAATGTTGGAGAGGCTGGTCAATTGTCAATAGTTTTTTATTTACATGATATTTATGGATCATCATAGTGATAACCTTATAGAGAGAACATACATAAATAAATGGTTGGGGCTCCGCATTGACTTTCTCGCTCTATTGTTTAAGAATGGAAATATTTACTCAAAACTCTAAAATTTGTGAATCAAAATAATATACACTAGCAAACCCAAGAATAAATGGCACTATTCTTATGTAAAACTTTTTTGAGTCACAGTTTTAAATTTTATAATTTTATTTTTAAGAATTAATGTCCTCAATATTATGTTTGGACCAATAAAAAAGATAAATACTGGGTCCACAAGGGTCAACACTTCATATTAAAATTTTGACTTCCGGTTAAAATTTTCAACATTTTGTTAGGTGTTGAACATATTCATGTCATCGCATTGCTATTAAACTCCTATTTATAAATTTTGACCAATAAAAAAATGTCAATATTGACTATTGAGCCTAAAATGATGGAGATAGATCATTGTTGTACAAACATTTTTCCTAAGAAGTTTAAGGAAAAATAGCATAAACCTTTTGAGAGACTTACTTAGATTTAATTACTCTCTGGCATTAACTAAAGCTCACAAAATTGTATTAATATATTTGCCAATATATATAACTGTTGGTTTTATAAAAATATATTCCATTTAAAAGTTTTTATTTTTAATAGTTCTACAATTTTGCAATGATAAGTTATTTAGTATCTCAAATAGTTGCGGAGATACGGAAATTCAGCTTTGTAAAGTACCCTAAAAGTCATTTTCGCGGGAAAATGAAAATAGTCAGTTTAATTATAATCTTAATCAACGACTAGATACGAATTTTAAACAAAATCGTTAGAGGCGATTTGAGAAAAAAAAATTCTCTCATCGCCCTTTATTAAATTAGTCTTAATTTTAAGTTTAAACAGACACACATACAAACGGCATTGCAAAGACCAATTTTTAGGGTTCAGGGGTCATGAGACGTTGACATCCATCAACATTTCAGGTTAGGTTTTTTTTTACGGTTGCTATAGCCCTACTTATCTTTAGTGTTCAAAAAGTTTTAAAAAATTATAAATATTTGCGCATAGCTTGAAATTTATTGGTTTTATAAAAATATTTTTCTATTAAAATATTTGTATTATAAATAGATTTACATATTCGTAATGATAAGTAATTTAATTTCTCAAATAGTTTCGGAGATATGATACGAAATGAGAATTTGTGCATCAGACCGGAGCCCTTAAAGTCATTTTGCCGAAATATTGAGAGTATCAATTTTGTTTGTAATATTTATAAATGCTTGGAAATGAAATTTAATCAAAATCGTTTTTTTCTCTTCTTGACCTTTAGTAAACTACCCTTAATTATAGGGTTAGATATCCAATTCCAAAATCTCCTCGGGGAAACCCTATTAAAACCCTAGATACCAAATTTTAGCCCAATAGGTAATATAGTTTAGGCTCTAGTTGGAGATACAGACAGACAGACGGAAATTCAAAAACCACTTTTTCGGATTCGGGGGTTATGAAACGTCGAGATTCATCAAAATCTCGAGTTGAATTTTTTTGATGATCACAATACTTTCTCTACCTGTAAGATAGAGAGAGAGTAAAAAAGGATAGCATAACTTAATTAACCAGTGATATTTGTTTGGTTGGATTGCATATGTTAAAATTTACAACAGTTGTAAAAAACGACAACTTCAGAACACATCAAAAACATGAACGTAAATAGAGTGCATTTTGTTTTAACGGCCAGAGGAGTTTATTTCAATGGTGAAATATGAGTTATGTGAGAGGAAAACTAATTATCTTTCGATAGTTAACGCTTAGTGTGCACACATATAATTTATATTATTTAGTCTATTTTATTTACAAACAACAAATAGAAAATATATGCGTCCATGTGTTCAAAGGATGGAATACGAGAGAGAGAGAGATATAAAAAAAGGAAGTGGTAGCTGGAACCAGGTACTGACGATATTTTACTCTTTTTAAAGATTTATCATTCGGTCTTTCGGGCTACATCCCATCATTTGTTAGAACTAAGACTTTCCCTGGTAGCTCTTTTAAAGTTCTCTTTTTTTCTTTTGAAAATAAATAGGGGCTCGCTACACCTCTCTTTGAATCCCATATATTATTTTGATTTCTCTTCTTAACGTTTACATTTTAGAAGGGAAATTTCGCATCTATAAACCATACATTAAATTATATTTGACTGATAAAAACTAAAAATAATTTAAAATATTAAACTATATTATCCATCTCAGTGGCCGCATGGTATAAGGTGCTACTCTTGCCGGTGACTAGACTGCCAATGATGGGGAGATTGGGGTTCAAATCTCGGTCGGGTGTACTGAGTTTTATCCAAAATTATTTTTCACTCTCCCTCCACGCAAGTACGAGAACATATTCTCTAAATATAACCTTTCTCACCACTAAAGCCATTAATGTAATTAGTATATAAGCGTGTGACCCAAACGGGTAGAAGGACGTGGTGTTATTAAGAAATGTATCCAACTAATATTTAGGCCTGTCCACGACAGGATATTTATAATAATAGCCAACCTATAAAAACCGATTATATAATCGATAAGTGCATTGAAGATTGGGCTTTGCTTGTAAAAAAGTATATTTCCACCAGTTATTACGTGAGAGAAGGTAAAGTGAGAGTGAACTAAATTAATTATATTTTTGTTAAATAAAAAGTTTCAGATTTCTAGTTTATTATTATCCAAGGAATGTGTGGAAAATAATTGTGGGAGGGAGAAAAATGTGAAAACACACATTTTAGGTAATTATATATAGGCTATAGATATTTTATTGTGAATTATAGTATGTAAGCCTTATTTCAGAGGCTATTTCACGTCTTAATATACATGATAAGTAAGGTAGTTGGAGAAAATGTACCCGGATATCTTTGAATGGGAAAGAGAAAAACCACAGTGATAAATGAAATGTGGGAAGTTAATCCCAAACCATACTGTCTAGATTTTAACTTTGACCATCTTTATTGAAGCCATCCAGTTTATGTCAAGACTGACACTTTAAACAGTATGACCACCACTTCAAGTAAAAAAAAACTATAAAGATATATATTCTTTAGAATAAAATATAATTTTAAATACATGACCTATTTTTCTTGTAATTATGAGTTTAGCAACTCATTAAGTAGCTTAAGGCCATTCAACAATGAGGTCTCTCAGAGAATTACTAAGACCTTGTGAGGTTATAATATTTTGTAGTTATTTTGAACTAACATAGGGTGGAAAGGGGGTTACAATAAGGTGATAAGTCAACACAGATTGTGTTAGAGCCCATCTTATCTTGTTTGTAAATACCCTTAAGGAACTGCCTCTTCTTTTCATCCACCAAGACTTAAAACGTTATATTTTTATTTTAATAACATTCCAGTTTTGCACTGAGGTATTTGACATTGATCTGACGCCTTACCAAGGAGTTGGGAATCCATTTAGAATTTTGGCCAAGTTCACTTGCGATCTTTTTCCCCCAAGTAAATTTTTGCTCATCCAATAGAGTCGTTGATAACCTTTATGAAAGAATCATTAATATACGAAAATTCTGTTTATTTTACCTTTAAATTATTAGTTTGGTGGTAGTTAGTGTTGAGACATTGATAAAAAAAATGTTAAAAATCAACCTAGGCTATGAATTAAAATTAAAAAAAGCATAGGCTTTCAAATTAATCTACATATGGAGCTTATCAAAAAGTATTTATTGTCTTGAAAACTAGATATATAAAATAGATGTTGAGACTATAAATATAGAGCTTATTTGAATAACTGAGCACTTCATTTAGAATCTTTTAAATGACACAAGTTTAAAGGTGCTTTATTTGTATTTGAAAAATTCACTAGAACTAATTTTAGTTTGTATTACAATATTTAACACCCACATCTGTGGTCCAGTGAATATAAGCGTAAGTCTCTCTTACCTGGTTCACCGGCTACGAAAATTGTATTCTGGCTGAATATACTGAAATGATTTTCCTGGAGGATTTTCAACATTCACTCCATGCAAATACTCGTACATTTCTCATAAATTCAACCTTGCTCGTCCATACACCATTAATGTTAATAAGTAGTCAATAGTCTGGAGGGGTGATTAGACGTGGAGTGGTGCTAGAAAAAAAATGATCATGTCATGAATCATGATGTAGTGACGTTCAGATGGGGTGTTTGTTTTTTGTTTTTAATACGATTCATAAATATTAAATGCTAGATGCATCAAATAGCGTACGTATCATAATTTTGTTTGTTTGTTTGTATGGTAATTTATTGTTTGTAAATATTTGTATGTACATGAACAGTAAAAAGAAAGGAAACACACAGAATACAGAAAACACCAGCCCCGAAGGGCTCTTGAATTCGAGCATTACGTAGAATAAAAATAAAAACATCAATGGTAGCATATGGCATTAGCCTTATACTAAAGCTATAGATTGGGCTACTGGTTGCCTTGTCCCTGCAGCATCCAAAATTAGTAAATTGTGAACCATTAGTAGCATGGGTCCCGTAACAGCCAACATTAGCAGAATATGAACTACTGACAGTTTAGCCCCTGAGACATTCAACATTAGCAAATAATGAACTACTGACAGTTTAGCCCCTGAGACATTCAACATTAGCAAATAATGAACTACTGACAGTTTAGCCCTGAGACATTCAACATTAGTAAATAATGAACTACTGACAGTTTAGCCCCTGATACATTCAACATTAGCAAATAATGAACTACTGGCAGGTTAACCCCTGTAACATTCAACATTAGCAAATAATGAACTACTGGCAGGTTAACCCCTGTAACATTCAACATTAGCAAATAATGAACTACTGACAGTTTAGCCCCTGAGACATTCAACATTAGCAAATAATGAACTACTGACAGTTTAACCCCTGAGACATTCAACATTAGCAACTAATGAACCACAGGTAGTCAATGTTGAACTGGGCCGCTGGGAAACCGGCAGGTATTCCGGTGGGCTGGTTTAATCGGGGATCCCGCAAATACTTTTATCGTAAATAAAGTTTTCCATTTAATTCTAGCTTAAACGATTGTTTTTATTAAATTTAAATCAAAAGGTTCCATTGAGTAAGTCCATTAGATCACTAATATATTAAATGTCAGCTACTAGCTTTGTAATTTACACAAGAAGTGGATAGAGGATCATTTAAAAAACTTAAATATTTAAAAAAAACTCACAAATTCAAAAGCATTTTTTCTCTAGCCAATCTAAAGTAAAAGCCCCCCCTCCCCCTATCTCTCCCGTTCTCTCCTCTCTCTCTCTCTATATATATATATATATATATATATATATATATATATATATTGTGTGTGTGTGGGAGAGGGGGGGGAGTCTATGTGTGATCCCGGACCAGCTGGAACCTGCCAGTACACCACTGCTAAAACATACTTTTGTTATGAGCCTACTACTTACCTGAGGTTTCGTAAGTAATAAAATTTTAAATTTTTGTAAAATGTATACAGATTCCTACATGCTTTTGACCATTTTTTAATTTTATTGGTTTGGATTCAACTTGATTTTTAGCGTTGAATTTAGCCATGTAAAATAAACACGCAAAATTAATATAATCATTAGATAAGAACTATAACATATAAACCGGCAGTACTCATATGAACTAAGATATATTTTCAGCGTTATTACATTGTTTACATACATTTTAACTATTTAATTTACAGCTGATAAGATAGTAGAAGCTCGTATATTCATACATTAATGAAGAAAATTGAAATATTTAGATTAAAAAAAGTACAAATCAAAACTTGATTTTACTTATTGACTGAAGACTTTTGTGTTTAAGAGAAAAAATAATACAGCATTATATTTGATTGTTGGAAGAAAAGAAAAGAAAAAAAGAGTGGAAGCCCGAATTTTGTTTCTTGAAAAAGATAGCATGTATCAATGCTACTCACGCTGCC
This sequence comes from Timema cristinae, assembly GCA_039000515.1. Classification (NCBI taxonomy): domain Eukaryota; kingdom Metazoa; phylum Arthropoda; class Insecta; order Phasmatodea; family Timematidae; genus Timema; species Timema cristinae. The sequence continues at coordinate 109,273,203 of JBCFYV010011172.1, forward strand.
TTTTCCAGTGTGCGCTTACTGTATTGTGTCATTAGTTTTGGTAATCTAACCTTGCTTCTGGGCAATTGTGTTCTGCTAGTTTGTTTTATAGCCTTATTGGTATAGTCAATATAAGAAATTTCATTAGATAAATATTTAATCTTCTATATTTGGGACACATTAATATAATTAACGATAAGAGTTTGGCTAAAAATCCAGTTTATTCGAAATACCGACATTATAAAATCAAATTATTTGTATACTAAAAGAAAATTACTTATATATGTAGGCCTATAAAATATACAATTATGTACACGTCATATTTCATCCCCATAAATTAACTACTTTACCTTAACCACTTAACGTAAAAAAAAACCTGTTTGACCCCTATAACTCGTAGACTAAAAAGGATTTGAAATTATTGAAAACAAAATTTCTAGATTATAGTTAAACACTTGAAAAATATCGCAATAAAATTTTTATTGAAGAAGGGCAGCGAAAATTATAATTTTAAAAATATATACAACCAAATAACCAGTATTGGTATTTGAATGGTTAACAAGATGTTGTTTTTCAAATCATAGAAAACTTAAAAAAAAAAACAGTTTTTGTATTCAGAATATTTGCCTGGAGCAATATAATTTCATTTTCCGGTGTAAATATGAATATTTACTTTAATATGTTGGATACTCTACACATGCACTATGTGTGTTTACATATAGTACAGAAATTCATCCCTAGCTTATTTTAGTTGACTCTTTATAAATAATATGCTCCTGCACCAAATGTCATCTGGTCTAAGGCATCAGGTTCACGATAGATTTGATTTACAGTTGGTGAGAGATATAAGTTTAGATCTCGTGTGGGTACTCCGATATGGTTTACTCAAATGAGATTATTTATAACTTTAGGTTTTCCCTTCTCCAATCACGCTAGTGCATTTACGTTTCTTCTAAACAAACATCCCTTATTCTTTTGATTTGCAATTATGTTACACCTATTTTTAAATTTGATGTTTAAAACATACAAAGTAAAAATAAAGGAGCAGTAAAATGAAAATGAGATTTCTTAAAAAATCATGGTGTAGATTGTCCATAAAAAAATGTGCTCCTGCATTTACAATATTCAAGGTCAGTTGAAATTTATTAAAACAAACCATTAAGGTGGGAGGAAAGAGGATGCGAGAAAAAGCCAGTGTTTTTGCAGTTTTTATGGCAAAACATTTTGTTTGGATGAAATAAATAAAATATTGCTCCAGTACAAATATCAAGCTTAATTTTCTTCAAATGTTGCTATTAACTGTTCTTGAATATCTGTTAAGGATGTTCCGGAATTTAATGACATCTTTTTCTCTTCATTTAAAAAGTTTCTCATCTAATGTCGCTATGCTCATGGAAGATATTCTACAACTGTTGATATCACAATGTGAAAAAAAAATCAAACATTATGTTGGTACGAAGCAATATTTTATTTAATTTAGCAAAAAAAAATATTTTCCCATAGAAACTACAAAGAACACTAACCATTTCTTGAATCCCCTTCCAGCTTACCTTATTAGCTTCTACAATGACAACTAGGCCAAACATTTATACTATCATTTTCTTAAGAATAGACGTATCATACAGCTAGAGAAAGTTACTTGATCTACCTTCACGCAGTCATACGTCAAGTGATTTAATCTGAAGCTGTCCTTTAGATATAATTCTTGGGTTTTATTAGATACACGTACCCTCCTCGGTGGCGTAGTTAGCTAACGCGCTAATTTCATGTTGAACTAGACTGCCGAGGATGGGAGGATCAAGGCTCGAATCTCACTTGGGTGAACTGGAGTGATTTTTCCTAAATGGTTACCCACTCTTCTTCCACGCAAATTCGAGCTCACTTCCTCTATAATCAACCTTCTCATATCCTAACCAATTAGCGTAATTAGTAATTGAGCGTATAACCCAAACGGGTAATAAGACGCTATGCCTAGTATTTAGAACCACGTCTTACTACAAGTTAAAGGTTGTTATACATATATGTACTAATTACGATAATGAATTATAAATTAGTAAGGCTGCATTTAGAGGATGTGTACCCTTATTTGCATGGAGAAAGAGTTGAAAACATTTAAGAAAAGCCACCTATAGTACACCCAACTGGAATCTGAACTCTGATCTCCCCGTCATTGGCAGTTTAGTCTATTGCAAGAGTGACACCTTAGACCATGCGGCCACTGGAGCTGGTGTGATCGTTGTTGACCGCAGTAAAATTTTAGTGTTTTCTTGGTAATAAAATCAAGATATAGTTTGTATACATTCTACTTGTGTTTAATTAAGGCCCGTTGACACTGTATTAGTTGACTAATGCAAGTACATTAATTTGGCTGCGCGCGACAGCTTGCACCGTGTAAACAGACAAGCAAGCTACTAACAAACAAGTCCACTTGCAACTGAAAAAGTTGGTCACCTTCCAACTTTTCTAATGCGAGTAGACAATTCAAAATGGCGGCAACTAAAAAATGTGTTGTAAGGTGGACACTTATTTGTGGAATGTTATGAAAAGAATGAGTTTTTGTGCAATTTTAAGCACCGAATTTATAAAGATAAGAATGGGAGGGATATTGCACTAGAGGATACTGTAAAGTTATATCAGGTGTACATATTCTCTAGAAGTTTCCAAAATAAAATGTTAGGCCTACGTAAATTTTGCAAATGTGCCTTGTGAGAGATATTATTTAATATCGGTAAACAAATGTTATACATAGTTTTATCAAACCATCATTTCCTACTAATCAACGTGGATATATATATATATATATATATATATATATATATATATATATATACATATTATATAAAATATATATAATATATATATATTTTTATATATATATTAGTTACAGTCACAAATAATAAACTTTGTGAACGTGATTATTCGGCAATAATATGGTTATCGCAATAAGGTTGAGACCGGCGGTTTTCACGCGAAATCAACGAAACGGTTTCCAATCTCCGTATTTGACACTTTAACCAATCTTTATACATTATTTTTAACTATGTTCAGCCCATACACTTTAAACACTTTGTAGTAATGCTTTGGAAATTTGAGTAGATACACAACATAATATTATCTCACAGCAAACCAGATAGTTTATATGTAAACCAATCTACAAATTGATATATTATTTTTAAATAATATTTTGGGCCTAGTTAGTATTTTGAGGATATTTTTGTTATTAGTACACCAACATTTAAAATAGGGTTGAAAAACATGGGTTAGGCCTATTTAGAAAAAATTCCAACTAAGTTTGTTGTATTGGAATTTATTGACCTTATTGAGTTTAATTTTACTTACCATGATTGTACGCTAAGTGAGTTAATAAATCAAGAAAAATAATATAATAATTATTTGGGATCAACTGAAATATATTTTAATGTATTAAGGAATTAAGAAATATGAGACACACTAATCACTAACTTTTTATGTTGTCTATATAAAAAATTCTTTTATATAGGACGACTAATTATGATAAATTGCGTTTACTGAAAAATTGTTAATTTATTTGGCCACCCATCTTATTCTAAATTAACTCGTCCTAGCTTCTAACACATAAACATAATTTCTGCGTGTAAATAACCCGAACGAGAAATGAAAGGCATTGATTAAAAAAATGTCTCCAATAGAGATATCAGCTAGAATCACTTAATTTTCAGCCATTTTTTTTAGAAGTGATACTAATACAAATGAAAAATGCGTGTCAACATAACTAGTATATTAGTAATCTATGACTATTAAACTTGAATTAGTCCACTAACATTGTGTCAACGGGCCTTTAGAGGCGGTAATTAGGTTATGATCAATAAATATTTCTCCAAGCATAAGTAAAAACATTTGCGAAATACAATTTTACTTCAACCCAGTTTTGAATTATAAACCCGAGATTAAATTGTATAAAATGTTTTATTTTAAGAATTAAAATATAAAAATCTTTTATTAAGGACTATACAGATAATCTCCATTCAAATACATCCACATGAGCAGAATTTCTTTTTTGCTTTCATTTATATGCCACTTGAATATATTTAGCTCTCTTATTATGGGTCTCATACTTTTAAATATGTATGTGTAGCTATATATATATATATATATATATATATATATATATATATATATATATATGTTATATATATATAGTATATAAAACTATGTATAGTATATATAAACCCAAATACCTTTTTTCTATTAAATTCATTCACAAAAAAGAAGGAACAAGAAAGGAACTATTTCATAACTCTTACCATCCTCATACACTTCATTCTTCGAATAACAACTAAGAAAAAATGTCCTCTTCAGGTTCTATTGATTCTTTGTCAGTAGAAAAAAAAAGACAAGAAAAAAAGTTTTTCAGTTGTAATATTCTATAGTGGTTTCTTAACATCTTATAGTATCTTTTTCTTTAATCCTTTATATTCTCAAGAGTCACGACATTCAATATACAAACTAAATGTATGCGACATTTTTATCTTGACAAGTCTTATAGTTAATTAAAGTGGGCTATGCGGATTGTATTTGTATAGCAACAGATTGGCTACAGACAGGAGGAAAACGTATAATAGTCGGGGGATTAGAAAACCGAGAAAAAATTGGGGAAACATAAGGGAATTTTAACCGTTAAAAGGGGAATTTAGGCATTTTCAACATTGAATCAAAACAATAGCAAGCGTCAAAATTATATATTGATGGTAATCATAGATTGAATACGTAGATAAATAACTAACCTCAGATATTTTTCGCGTACATCAAGTTGGCCCACCACTTTCTCCAAATGAATTGAAATTCATACAGTCCTTTGTGCTACGTTTGTGCTCATGTGTGCCCGAAGCTCAGTGTTTGTGCTATTAAATTATTCAAACTTGATTTCAAGCTAGCCCACCACATTTTTTTAAAACATCATATCTTGATTTTGATTACGCCAGTTGTATGTGCTTTATTTGTGCTAATATGTACCCAAAGTTCAGCTTTTGTGCTATTAAATTAAGCCCCTGGCAACGAGTTTAACGTGGCGGGCCAGCTTGATGTTCAAGATGGCTCACCACATTTTTGAAATCCAAATTTTCTAATGCCTTTCGTTAAATTCGATAATACAAGTGACACTCTCATATTATATTATGATTAATTTTGATTATTATTTCATTTTGTTGCCATCTTATTATGTCAAGCGATGTCTAAATTCAGTAAATTTATATAAGTATCGATCAACCTCACTATGTTATTACTATAATACATTGGGGGACCTGGTGGTCTAGGGGTAGGGTGTCGGACTTATGTGCTGGGGCCCGGGGTTCAACCCTCGGTTCTGGCACAGATTTATCTGATTGCCAAACCCGTCCTTCACCTCTGACAAGACGTGTATTAATCACAACTTGGGAATGTGCGGAATGCCAGGCCTCCACCATGGTTTGGATCCCATCCCATATGAGTGCAAATAGACCCCATTGGAGTGAGGTAAATAGAATTGAATTATGTTAGGTTTCTCAAAATGTGGCCTGCCACATTAAATGTCATTTGAAAGGCCTGGTTACACAGCCCAAAAGTTTATATTCATGCACATACGAGCAAAAACGAAACACAAACAAATGGTAAAACATAAATTTGGTACATTGATTTCTTTTTTAATGTGGTGAGTCAGCTTGAACTCTAGTCTTCTCTATACCGTAGGCCTAACCTGTAGAAAACTTAAGTTGGCCCACCACATTAAATGTTCTCTAGATTGCCTAATTTTAGAGCACAAATGTTCTTTTTCAGGCACCTATGAGCACAAACGGAGCACAATGGAGTGACGTAAATCGAATTTTGTTATGTTGTGTTTTTCAATATATGGTGGGCTAGCTTGAGCTCAAGTTAGCCTTCCCGCTTCGCTCCAACGTACCCGGGCGCACAAGCTCCCTTCCCCTCGTTATGGTACCAAGCAATCCACCCCACCTGACTAATCCACCCCGACTGACTACACCCCGCAACAATGACCAGCAGAATTAAAATCGTTGTAACAAGCGTAGTTTGATGGCACAAAATCTGAACTTTGGGCACATATGAACACAAATGGAGCACTAATGAATGGCATGAACAAATTTTGATTTCGAAAATGTGGCGGGCCAACTTGAACATCAAGCTGCGCCGCCACATTAAAATGGTTGCCATGGGCGTAATTTAATAGCACAAAAGCTGAATTTCGGGCACATATGAGCACAAACAGAGACCTAACGAATGGCATAAGAAAATTTGGATTTCTAAAATATGGTGGGCTAACTTGAACATCAAGCTGGCCCACCACATTAAAATCGTTGCCACGGGCTTAATTTAATAGCACAAAAGCTGAATTTTAGATGCATATTAGCACAAATAGAGTACAAACAACTGGCGTAATCAAAATCAAGATAGGATTTTTTTAAAAATCTGGCGGGCCGGCTTGAAATCAAGTTGGCCCACCACATTAAAATAGTTTTAATTTGAGTAATTTAATAGCACAAACGCTGAGCTTTGGGCACATATGAGCACAAACGTAGTACAAAGGACTGTATAAATTTCAATTCATTTGGAGAAAGTGGCGGGCCGACTTGATGTACGTCATTTATCTACTTAAATTTGTTCATACCTTCTTCCAAGGTCGAATAGTGTATGGCATCACTATTGTGTTGGACTGGCCTGCTGATGACGAGAAGATTAGGGTGCAAATTCTGGTCGGTTAAACTGAGGGTGTTTTTCCTAAATGACTTCTCCTCTCTCCTTCCACGAAAAAATGAGGTTAGATTACCTCTTAAATGCTTCCTTCATTATCTCTACCCATTAGAGTAATTATCATATATACGTACAGCCTGGAGAGGTAGTAAGACACGGTGATATAAAAATAGATCGTTATCCCCTACGGTCTAGTTGGCACGAAAGATCACAATTAATTTCACGATGCTTGTGCATATTTCATTACATTCACAAGTTCGAGTACAGTACCTGAATAAAAAAAGGAAATTATAATAATGTATATTAACTACACCAATCCCCAGCAACGGGGTGGTCCCAGTTCAAATCTCAGATGGGTGTATCGGGGTGTTTTTTTACATATAATTTATCACACTTTTTTTAAACTATATTCACTCCGCGCTAGTGCGGGCAAAGTTTGTCTTTAAAATAACCATTCCTCTATCTCAAGTTCAGTCATTAGTAGCCGTTTTGGCAAGTATATGAGCTAAGGCTTGATTCAATCATTCACTGAACATTGAGAACAGAATCTTCTAGAGAGATGCAGCAATTCACACACTGGCTGAACATTGAGGGTAGAATCTGCCAGAGTGGCACAGAAATTCATACACTGGCTGAACATTGAGGGTAGAATCTGCCAGAGTGGCGCAGCAATTCACACACTGGCTGAACATTGAGGGTAGAATCTGCCAGAGTGGCGCAGAAATTCATACACTGGCTGAAATGTATGTACCTGAGCTACACCTGGAGCAGTTTGGTGGATTTTTCTTCATGCTTGATATTTAAATGTTAAATGGCTATAGCTCGAGGTAATAATACAGTGATTTTAACTATATCTATAAAATTAATGGTGATTTACAGATTGATGCTTATTTTAGAAAGTGGCTAAAGCGCTTTGACAAAAAATGGAAAGTATTTTACTCGATAAATATTACTGAATAGGCCCTACGCTTTTTTTGAAAGATAAAACATTTTCTTGGTTTTCAGTGGCTAGTGAGCTGCGTCCCTCCTTTCCCCTCTCCCCATAACCTTGAAAATTATATTTTGGTTACAATCGTGATTGAATGCTTATCCCAAAGTAAATTTATGAGCTCGCCACTTGAATTAATGGTGCTGGGATTGGACTGCCAAGAAATAATTAACCCTCACCCTTGAAATAAACTTGCTCCCCTGTATATCTCTTTCACTGCCCTCTGATATTTTACAAATATTAAGCTGAAATATGGCCTTGCGTCAGATTGCAAAAAGTCTATAAGGTAATCTAATTTTCAAAAAAATGGTATATGCAAATTCAATAAACTTCTTAAGGTATCAAATTAAAAAAAAATCGCAAGTAAAGAACCACCTAAGAGGTTTCTAGATGAGTCCAATTAAAACATCAATGGTACGATTCTATTGCACAAACTTTCTCATATTGTGTATCACGACTTTAAACCAATTTTTGAAAATTATTTTCAGAGTTTTTTTTTACTTAGCACCACGTCTTAATACCCGTTTGGGTTATACGCTTAAGTACTAGTTACGCTAATAGATCAGGAATTTGGAAGGTTGAAGTAGAGGAACTGAGCCCGTCTTTGCGTGGAGGGAGAGTGGAAAACCATTTAGGAACACCCCCTCCACCCCCCCTTCCCCAGTTCACCCGACCGAGATTACAACCTCTATCTCCCCGTCCCCAACAGTCAAGCTCAACACGACTAGCACGTTAGCTGACTACGCCACCGAGTCGGGTAGGTTTAAAGTAAACTACCCTTAAGTATGTTTTCCTCATAAAAACAAATAAATAATATTGTTAATCACAATAATCTTTATATATATTTTTTAACGACATTGCCTACCATGTGAATTCGAAACTATTTTGTGAATTGGGCTGTATCTTAACTTGACGCACTCAAGGATGAATACTGTGACTTCTTCTGAGAGTTCTTACCCCCTCCACGAAGAAAGACCCTTCCCCTCTTTCGCAGGCTAGCGTGGCTACCTGTGTCAGGAGGGTACTCGCCACTAGGAAAATTCCGACAATTCATTTTTTCAGTGATAGAGTTTCAAATACAATAATTTCTCGTGCTGATGGCTAAGTAAACTAATGCACTATACCAATGGTTTAAAACATGATAGTCACAACCCAATTCGGCGTCGTGGCATATATCGGGTGGGGGTCACTTGCTGGTTGAAGTTATGGCATTGTGTTTACTTTTTAAACTTATTATTATTATTATTATTATTATTATTATTATTATTATTATTATTATTATTATTATTATTATTATTATTATTATTATTATTATTATAGGAAGAAGCCAAATTCAAATACAGTAGAAATGTAAGCGGTTAAAATGACAATAACTGTTCGGGTACTATTTAAGTTCTTTTTGGTTAGCTAACACAGATAATAATTGCTTGTTGACTTGGTTTGATGTAGGAGTCTTGTGTTTAAGCGAGTGGCATTGCTATTATAACTTTCTAAATACCCACTGGGCTCATTGATTCTCTTTTGAGACATCTTAGTCGCATTCATATAAATTATATATATATATATATATATATATATTTAAGTATCATTTTAGAAAACATTCTAAATAATAATAAATAAGGGAGCAGTAATGATTATTGTTAATACTTAGATAAAAACTTAAGATTAGCAATATAAAGTGAAAGGATATAACACACTGATGAATTAATAAAATGTTAAAAATTATTAAAATGTTGAAATTGATATATTTTAATGTGCAAAAAACCGGTTAAATTGTACTTTCAACAAGCATAAATTTGTCATGATAATTTTAAAAAGGTTTATCAATAACATAATCAACAATTATTAGATCATAAGTTGACAATTAAAAAACCAAACATATACAACATATTAAAATATAATTAAAACATCTAGAATAAAAGTTGAGGATAACACATTGTTTACATTCCAACACTGATGTTGAATAGTTAAATACAATTAACCTCATAGGTGTTGCGTCTTTCAAAGTGAGATAAAAGAATGTGATTGTAAGGTCTTGGACTGTGATTAAACTTTAGTAATTAATATAATTTTAATTATAGAATCTAATTCTTGTTTAGTCCCATTACTCCTTTAGCAAGAAATCGGTGTTTAAAAGAAGGCCGATTCAATTCTTGCCGACATGTTTCGGTACGATTATACCAAAATCATGGCCACTGTAAAATGAAATTAAAGATTATTAGGAAGACTGCAGAGAGTGAAAAACAAAAAAAAATAACGTTATCCTTAAACTTGAAAAAAAAAAAAAACGCAAACAAACAAACTTACCAAAGTCGTTGTGCGGAAACACAAGGTGATGTTACGACTGATAGATTGATACTAATCGGGGTGTGGTTTAAACAGACAGATAAATTGGAAAACAAAAGACTAACGAAATAGCGCCATGGCAACGAGAGTTATGATCACGCATCAGTATAGAGACTTGAAAGGAATTTTTTTAAACTTTTTTTTGTTTAGTGTGCTGACGTATGGATGCGAAATCTGGACGTTAGGGAAATATGAAAATAACAAGACTCAGAATGCTGACTTTGGAGAGCCCCAATAAGAACAAGCTGAACAGACAGGAAGAGTAGTGATTAAATTCTAAAAGAAATAAACGAGAAAAGAATCTTAGTGAAGACAATAGGAAAGAATAAATCGAAGCTCCTTGGGCCAACATTGAGACACGACACATTTCTCCAGAACAGTTTTGAAGACAAAATATCAAAGAAATTATCAAGGTAATGATGTCCTACCTCAAGAACAGATGGAATGCATTTCACATACTGACATGAAGAGGATCGTAGAAGACCAAGGGATTTTACAGCAGAAACAAGTCTTGGCCTTTAGGAAATGTCAACTTAATGGGACAAATAAAGCCACCTGAAAGGGTTTTGAATACCCATCTTTTGGGTCCAAGACAATCATACGAGATTTGAACTAGTTAGATATCAGTGAACCACCTTATTACATTTATGTAATCTAAAAGTAATTTTGATAACATAACGTTCTGCATCATGCATCAAAGTGAACGTGAACAAATACGTCAGTATCATCTGGTTTGGATTATCATTTACGAGGATGTCGGGGTTAGAATATCTAAAGAGAGTGAAGGGGTTTTCTTAAAATTGTTGTATTTCTCTCCCTCCACACATGTGAATACATTTATCTAAAATATAACCTTTCTAATCTATACTCTATTAGTACTATAGGGCGTCTACAGAATTATGTAAACTGTATTTTATTACCCTTTCATAACCATTACATAAATATTTGTGACCAAAAAGTGATTGAAAAGTTATTAACTAACCCCTTCGGCTGAGATTTTCATTCAAAAGTTTAATAAACTCTGGTTTCTAAGATTTTATCACTCCTGAACTGTGTCATCACTGGGAAGCAGGTGTAAGTTTAAGCTAATTATGTGAAAAGTATTTTTAGAAAAATCCTATTTTTAACTTTACATTAAACTTTTCTCAGAAAAATTAATGGAATTAGAGATCATTTAATGATTTTTAAGAATACTTTAATGATCAAAATCTCATTAAATGATTCTTTCGTGACTGTCATTCACTCTGTGTGATTATGTGGATAACTAGGACTAATAGTAGGACTCAACGCACGTACAAATGACCTAGTTTTATCAAATACGTGCATGGATCGCTTACCACTACTCCAATCATTTGAAACGTAAATATTGGTATCAAATTCTGGTTAACGCCATCACGTATCGTCAGTCAGCACCACATCTATAGGATTACTAGCGATTTACTTCCATCCGAGGTTGACAAATATAACCTCAAGCGATTGCATTATGTTTTGCCCAGAGTAGTGATTTTTGTTTCTAGGCCTACATGAATTATAAAATGAGGGAGAGGAGCGATTAGTACAATTTTTTTCTTAGCACCACGTTTCACTACCCGTTCGAGTTATACACTTATGTACCAATTACGCTAATAGTTTTAGGGATTGAGAAGGTTATATTTAACCCCTTTTTGCATGTTTTCCCGAATTAATTTTAATTTTTCTTGATGTTTAGAAAGAGTAGTGAATTGTCTTTAATTTTTTCATAAAAGTATTTAGTGTGGGGTCTAATAATTGTTATGTATAAAAGGATTATTTGGTCTTGGCAGGGGGAGAGGGGGGGGGAGATGTCTGCAGTCATTACGCAACAAAATGTCAAGATAGGGTAAAAAAATTATAGGTTATAGGGGTGGAATAGGAAGATCAAATTGGTATTTCAATTAGCAGGCCTAGTTCTCCAATTCACTTTTTATCAATGAAAATACTTTATTTTTGAAACAATCATATTGCTGCTTTAGGCACCTTTCAGACGAGCGCACATGAGTTGGTTCCCTAGAGTCGCGATGCAGCTCACATGAGCTGTATAAAACACAACTGCTGGCCCCTCAGTGTTCTACCCTGCTTGAACCAGAAGAGGTTATAATTTTAACACTTGCAATTAAAATTAGAAGAAAAAATGAAATAGAAATCTGTGGCTGCACCTGATACATGTTCAAGGTTGGAGAATGGCTGTTTTTATACACGCCTTAATGAACTTAGAGAAGACGATGTTAGGTTTTTCAATTATTTACGCGCGTCAACAACATTTTTTTATGAGCTGTACAACATTTGAAAGTGTTCGCTGCAGAAGAGAAATACTAGCATGTCAAGCTGTATACCTGCCGTTGAGAGATTCGCTGTCATTCTAAGGTAAGTTATAAGGTTTTGGACAAGTAAAACTAAGAGCACCATAAAATAAAAGAGATTACAAGTATTTATAGCAAGAAAACCCAATATAATTAGTAAATTACATAGTTTATTAAATACAATAATAATTTTTATGTGAAGCATTGAAACAATAATTATGATACCCAAGTATTTATGGATATGGATAACTATTAAAATGACAGCAACAAATCATATGACTTGGCGTATTAATATGTAAATTAATTTTAGTGACTTTTGTACTTTCAAATACTGTTCCTCCTTCCCCGCACTTATTTTGTCTTGAAGGAAAGGGGGAGAGGGGAATAATGAAGTGCAGCAAAGTGAATGCAATTAACTTTATTGAACTGACTTTCAGTAAAATATCAAAATAAAACATTTGAAAATACTTTTTGAGACATAATATTTAAAGTTAAAAGACGTGATGAAAATTAATTCAATACTCATACTCAATTTGTACAGAAAACTCTACCAAGTACAAAACACTGGGGGCGTCTGTCATAGGGGAAAAGGGAGTTTAAGATGGATGACTGGGGTCTGGGCCAATAATTTGATCTATGTGAAATTTCCGGAAAAGGTACTTGTACCGAATGAATGTCATAAGTCGTCTCAGAATGAGGGATAAGATTAAGGGTAGGCCTACTTGAGAGGTAGATGATTCGTATTGAATGATGGGATTTTTGGTTTGGATATGAAAGGGTTTGGTTTTGGTAAGGATAGTTAGAAAGTTAAGTTAAGTTAAGATAAGTTAAAGGGTATTGATTGGGAATAGAATTAGTTGAATATTTCATAGTGACTTGCATTATATCTGCTCTCATTTGCATTTTTTTTTATTCAGGGACACGCTTTATAGATGAAAGGAGGGAAAGTAGTAAATGCCTGTCCTCGTCAGTTCCAAATTATTCCAGCATTCTTAGTTCACTAACACGCCTTTGCTGTAAACTATCTTTGAGGACTTCGTACATCCTTCCCGTGGGATCTTTTGACCTCTTTTTGGATGACTTACCAGACGTGCTTGTAGGATGTAGCTCAGCTACAGTCTCCTCTTGCTGTTCCTCGTCACCCTCATTCATGCTAGAAACAGTCCTGAAAAAAAAAACCACCACGTTCGGGATAAATGCTACTACTTACTACTACTAATTACTCTAAGTGTGACCAGGATGAAGAAGGTTAAATTTAGAGAGGAAGTTGTACCAATAATTTACCACTACTATACTTGTACGTGCTTCAGCCATCACAGCGTGCTAGCGGGCCCATTTTACTCTACAAATTCAGACACTCTGTTCTTTATTATCATGGACGTTGATTAAAACGCACCAAAACAGATACTCGGCCAAACCATAGAGTTTCTGTTTGATTGACAAATGTTAAGTCACCTGGCGGACCAAGAGATCTGATAACATTCACGCGGACACACTATATCAATCCTAGTTAATGTTTTTGGGATAGGAGCGTTCCACTCCTTAAAAATAAGAAATTGATTATATTTCAACACATTTAATTAATTACCCGCCTCGGTGGCGTAGTTGGATAACGCGGTTGTCGTGTTGAGCTCGACTGCTGAGGACGGGGAGATCGAGGTTCGAATCTCGGTCAGTTGAACTGTAGGGGTTTTTTCCTACATGGTTTTCCACTCTCTCTCCACGCAAATGCGGGTTCACTTCCTATAATTCAACCTTCCCAATTCCTAAATCCATTAACGTAATTAGTACTTAAAGCGTATAACCCGAACGGGTAGTAAGACGTGGTGCTAAATATTATTTAATAAATGGCAAAACACTACGCAATGCACTCCTGTACTCATATTCAAAGGAATCTTAGACACGAAATAATCACTTATTATTTATTTTTAACTGGTCCCTGCGTGAGATCCGACCTATACTAACAACCCGACCCATACCATTCTCAGCACATGAGTGACCTATGCTCTCAGAACTAGACTATAATGATGGGTCGCTCGTGAGCGAGTCATTCAAATTGAACGACTCTTGAACGAGAGCTGTGAACGAATGACTCTCGCTTCGCGAGCGAGTCGTTCACGCCGCCATTACTCACGATTTTTTTGCTCTCGTTCATCCGCTCTGGAAAGAGTCAGGAGTGTTTGTCAATCACGACTCTTCCGTCGTTCTTCGTTCCCTACTAAGAAAAAATCAAATATAAATGCTTACTATCATTACTAGATAGCAGTACTGCCTATAATATTAAACTAACTATTTTTCTTAACATCACTTAGACATAATTCTGTGAATTAGACACTAAAGGTATATGCTAAGGTTAATTATTATAAGTAATATGAGTAGCCTAATTAATATAATTAAATAATCAAACTCAATAGGATTCGGATAAATTACACATAAAACTTAATTGTTCATTAAGTTAAAAGGAAAGGGACAGATTTGTACGCTCGGAAAGGGAATTGTGAGAACTAGTTAGCACTCTCGGAAGATAGAGCCGACATCTCATTCGTTTGAAAGGTTACATAAGACTCAATGCTCTACTAGTGGAAGACAGAGCTGACAACTCGCTCCTGTGAAAGGTTACATAAGACTCATTGCTCTACTAGTGGAAGACAGAGACGACAACTCGCTCCTGTGAAAGGTTACATAAGACTCATTGCTCTACTAGTGGAAGACAGAGACGACAACTCGCTCCTGTGAAAGGTTACATAAGACTCAATGCCCTACTAGTGGTAGACAGAGATGACATCTCGATCGTGTGAAAGGTTACATAAGACTCAATGCCCTACTAGTGGTAGACAGAGACGACATCTCGATCGTGTGAAAGGTTACATAAGACTCAATGCTCTACTAGTGGTAGACAGAGATGACATCTCGATCGTGTGAAAGGTTACATAAGACTCAATGCCCTACTAGTGGTAGACAGAGACTACATCTCGATCGTGTGAAAGGTTACATAAGACTCAATGCTCTACTAGTGGAAGACAGAGACGACAACTCGCTCCTGTGAAAGGTTACATAAGACTCATTGCTCTACTAGTGGTAGACAGAGACGACATCTCGATCGTGTGAAAGGTTACATAAGACTCATTGCCCTACTAGTGGTAGACAGAGACGACATCTCGATCGTGTGAAAGGTTACATAAGACTCAATGCTCTACTAGTGGAAGACAGAGACGACAACTCGCTCCTGTGAAAGGTTACATAAGACTCATTGCTCTACTAGTGGTAGACAGAGATGACATCTCGATCGTGTGAAAGGTTACATAGATCATTGCCCTACTAGTGGTAGACAGGACGACATCTCGATCGTGTGAAAGGTTAATAAGACTCAATGCTTACTAGTGGTAGACAGAGACGACACTCGCTCCTGTGAAAGGTTACATAAGACTCAATGCCTACTAGTGTAGACAGAGTACACTCGATCGTGTGAAGTTACATAAGACTCAATGCCTATAGTTGGTAGACAGAGACGACATCTCGATTGTGTGAAAGGTTACATAAGACTCATGCCTACTAGTGGTAGACAGGGGACGACATCTCGATCGTGTGTGAAAGGTTACATAAGATCAATGCTCTACTAGTGGTAGTCAGAGACGACACTCGCTCCTGTGAAAGGTTAATAAGATCATTGCTCTACTATGGAAACAGAACGACAACTCGCTCTGTGAAAGTTACATAAGACTCATGCCTACTAGTGGTAGACAGAGATGACATCTCGATCGTGTGAAAGGTTACATAAGACTCAATGCCCTACTAGTGGTAGACAGACGACTTCGATCGTGTGAAAGTTACATAAGACTCATTGCCCTACTATGGTAGACAGAGACGACATCTCGATCGTTGAAAGGTACATAAGACTCAATGCTCTACTAGTGGTAGACAGAGACGACATCTCGATCGTGTGAAAGGTTACATAAGATCAATGCTCTACTAGTGGTAGAAGAGACGACAACTCGCTCCTGTGAAAGGTTAATAGACCATTGCTCTACTATGGAAGACAGAGACGACAACCGCTCCTTGAAGGTTACATAAACTCATGCCCTACTATGGTAGACAAGATGACATCTCGATCGTGTGAAAGGTTACATAATACTCAATGCCCACTAGTGGTAGACAGAGTACGACATCTCGATCGTGTGAAAGGTTACATAAGACTCATGCCCTACTAGTGGTAGCAGAGCGACATCTCGATCGTGTGCAAGGTTACATAAGACTCAATCTCTACTAGTGGTACAGAGACGACAACTCGCTCCTGGAAAGGTTACATAAGACTCATTGCTCTACTAGTGGAAGACAGAGACGACACTCGCTCCTGAAAGGTTACTAAGACTCAATGCCCTACTAGTGGTAGACAGAGATGAAACTCGATCGTTGAAAGTTACATAAATCAATGCCTACTAGTGGTAGACAGAGATGACATCTCGATCGTGTGAAAGGTTACATAAACTCAATGCCTACTAGTGGTAGACAGACGACATTCTGATCGTGTAAAGGTTACATAAGACTCAATGCCTACAGGTTAGACAGAGACGACATCTCGATGTGTGAAATGTACATAAGATCTAATGCCTACTAGATGGAGACAGAGACTACATCTCGATCGTGTGAAAGTTACATAAAACTCAATGCTCTACTAGTGGTAAGAAGAAGACAACTCTGTCGTGTGAAAGGTTACATAAGACTCATTGCTCTACTAGTGGAAGACAGAGATCACACTCGCTCTGTGAAAGGTTACATAAGACTCAATGCTCTACTAGTGGTAGACAGAGACGATAACTCGCTCCTGTGAAAGGTTACATAAGACTCAATGCTACTAGTGGAAGACAGAGACGCATGCTCTACTAGTGGTAGACAGAGACGACATCTCGTTCGTGTGAAAGGTTACATAAGACTCAACGCTCTACAATTGAAAGACAGAGACGACAACTCGTTCGTGTGAAAGGTTACATAAGACTCAATGCCCTACTCCTCACTTCAGCTCTCATCTGAAAGGGGCCTTAATATACTTTCTTTTCTTTGGCTCTAGTGGCTTGCTTTTAATTATTATTTAACTCTCATGATGCTCTTAGGAATACATGTTATCCAAGGGCTAGTAATTCAAGAACGCACCCGTGTTGAATTAATTAAGTTTTATTGCTAATATTGGATGATCCCTTGATTTATAACCATTACGGAACCACATAGTAAATGGTTGGCTTGATGAGCATCCCAGATACCATACACGTATAATTGATGAAAGGTTAGTATATAATAGTCCTCACAACCTAATATATCCCAGCCCAAACCTAACTGAACTTAAGATCCATCTAAATACTCTGTAAGCTCCACAACCTACAGTCCTTAAAGGCGCGTTTACACGAGGCCAGTTGACAGGTAGGTTCTACTGGCGTCAGTTTGACTGATGCCAGTGACTTACCTGTAAATTTTCTTTGATCTGTCCACACGGAGGTTAAAGCCATGCAGGTTTGAGGGCCAGTTTGCGTGTAAATATGGCCGAGTGTGCATCATCATTACTGCCTCTGGATGAATTAAATGAGATAATTCAAAATCTAACTTACGAGTTTGTGTCTGAGTCGTGTAATATTTCAATAGAAGAACTTAATAAGAAGAAGCCATGGGTTCGAGACTGGCTGAAGAGGAGAGACACTCGTAGAGCTTCTAATCAGCTACTGGCAGAACTGCGGTTTGAAGACCCAGAAGAATATCGTGCTACTATGCGAATGTCACCAGAGTGTTTTTATTTTCTACTCAGTAAAGTAGAACCTCTAATTTTAAAGCAAGACACTGAAATGAGAGAAGCTCTGAGCCCGAAGCTGAAATTAGAGATGGCTTTGTCCTACCTTGCTACGGGAAATAGCTACCGAACATTGCAAAATCATTTCCGAGTGTCCAAGTCAGCCATCTGCAGGTTCATCCCAGAAGTTTGTGATGCTTTGTACCAATGCTTGGAGGATTATATTAAGATAATCTATTAAGAAGGAAGGTGAAATATAAGGAGCAAGTCTAGCTACATGATTTATTGAATATGTTAACCTTTTTAAAGAAAAAAATAATTTCTAAAGTGTGCATAGTCAGCCTCTTTGTATCTACATAGATTGTGATTATTATAATTTTGTTTATTAAATTCAGTAATTGTATGGCTATTTACATAATTTCCATTAAGGCCGTACTTGATGAAACCCTACAGTGGTGTGTCTCTTTCATTAGAAGAAAAGATTTACAACTATCGGATCTCAAGAGCAAGAAGAGTAGTGGAAAATGCCATTGATATTCTTGTCAGCATATTTCGAATCTTTGAGAAACCAATTCCCCTACATCCTAACACCGTATACAAGATAGTTTGTGCGTGTTGTGCACTTCATAACTTTTTGAGGCAGAAATCAACACAAACTTTCATTCCACGTGGTGCAGTTGACAGTGAAGACTGGGACATGGAGGGAATTATTCCAGGGCATGGAGAGAAGGAACCCAAAGATTTGAAAGTGTGAGACGAATTGGAGCCCACCAACAAACAAACAGAGCTAAGGAAAAGAGAGGAGCGTACAAAGATTATGTTTGTAATGATGGTGCTGTTCCATGGCAAAATAAAATGATACATTGTGAAGTTTTGTCAATTCTAAAATTCTTAAGTAGGGTATCTTAAAAAATGTATGTCAATTTTTATGACATAATTATTTGTTTAAAAAAATATTTTATAAATAAATGAACTTACCAGATTACTAAATGTGTTTCTTTTCAAAGTCCCCTTGTCCATGATCTCCTTCATCACGTTGAACCATTTCAAAACAGGCACATAAACATCATCTGAACCACACCCTGATCTTTCAGTTCTATCTATTTTCACTAGCTCCCCATTATATGTAGCCCGCAATGTTTTTATTTTTGTTTTGACATCGGCTACATCAAAGCCTTCAATTTTTATTTAGGACACAATTTCCCGTAATGCGGAGTCACGTGCGTTTTTGTTCTTATATATGATGAAACTGGTTCCACAAAACTTCTCTATCTTTGTAGAGTTCAATGAATGTCAGAGTCATTTCCTCAGTCCACTTTGTACGTGCCATCAAAAACAGTTTAAGAAACCCAGGAGGATAAATAAAATGCACACTGCAACTTTAACCCGATATAACGCACTGATTACAACTGGCTTGTTAAAAGAGACAGTCGAACCTTGGACCGTCTACACGTCGCCGATTGAGGTAACAGTCAAGAAATATAGTGGTGGGGGAAGCCACTGACTCGACCAACTGCCTCAAAACCTATTCCTCGAGTAAGTCAACCTGCCTAGCCAGTCCAGTCGTTACTTGCCTGAAAAATCAAGTCGGTGCTGTCCACACGAAGCCAGCTACTGGCGTCAGTTAACTGACACATTCTGTATCCGTAATCATGTGAACATGTCAACCATTGAGAACGTTTGAAACAACGTCCAATTAAACTCTTAGAAAGGAAATTTTCTAGAGCCAAGCGCAAGCAGACGGTATCCCAGTTGTAAAACTATTAACACACAGTGGTTTTTGATAAAACATCCAGGAAAAGCAACATTTTAAAGGTATGATAAGTACAGTCACAAATAATATATGTAAAACATGAGATAGTTAGTGGGATTGAAATGAAAATGACATTAGTGCTTTCATTTCGATGCACGCACACGTTTACTTTGGTAGTGGTTTACTTAGCAGTCCTTATCGACTAGTTCATAAAAAGAGTTAACCTCTACGGAGTGGCAAGGACTAATAAATTAAGGATAGAGAGACTGTAGATAGTACAGTTTGTTAGTGTGGACCGATCTCTTACTTTATCCTGACCTATCCTAACCTTTCCTCAAATAACCTAACCTAACCTAACCTAGCGGCTGGCTCAGCCAGTCGAGAGGTCAGGTAGCGCTAGTGGTGTGCCTTAATATAACCACAGGGGAGATCATATCGCAGTAAAATAAAACAATAGTATATAAATATTAAATTATTTTAGCTTCCAGTTAAATGTTCCAAATTGACAGATATCCCAGTATTTGTTTTGAGCTTTATATGTGAAATTACTTATTATTTCCAAGCTTAAAATATTCCCTTTGTTTTCTCGGTTCTTCGGGGAAGTGATAGCCTTGATACTATATTCAAAATAAATCACATCCCCTTAAAAATATTTTCGAGCCCACTGAGATCCAAACCAAAGTTTCTGAGTGTAGGAGGAGACGGGGAGGAGGGGGCGCTCTTATAAACTACCATTTAGATTCAAGAGTGGTCTACTAAGCCTTGACAACATATTTTATCAATCAACCCAGTTTTAATGAGAAAATTATATTATTTTGCTATATTTGAGCAGAGTCCCAAAAGATTTATTTTAGATTAGTATCGTAATTTTGGATTACATACTCTGTCTTCCTGAAGGTGACAGTTCTACCTTGACGATTTACATTATGGCCCTACCTTATAAGCTACACCACAATGTAATCCGTCAAGATAAGGTTGTTAGTTTTCAGGTAAGACTTTAAGTGATGACACCATTGTAAAAGTTAATATACAGTGATATTTTTTAGTTTAAAGGCCTTTTTTACTACCGGGATTTTTCTGTCTAGTAGACACTTGGTACAGTTAACAATGTTGCTTCGGTCTAAAACCCGAAGTTGAAAAGGTTTTCTCCTGTAAAGTTTGACATTTCCTGGGGAGCGTGATGGTGGGCCTTATGCTATCACAATAGGGTCTGTTCGTCTCTCATTTACTCCCACAGTGCTCGTTAATTACTAACCAAATATTATCTCAGGCTAGAATCACGCGTTGCGACCAAGTTGAGGTTGTGTGGTATTATACTCACTAGAAGCACTATAGAAGGTACACATATAGGTCTACTGGACTAATGAGAGGATTGTTACGGTCACTGGTGTTGGTGGAACCTTATTCGTGTGTATATGTGTGTGTGTTTGTGGAGGGATCAGGGGAGATTATAATAAAAAAAGAATCTCGAGGGGTTTGGTCACCCAATCAAAATAAGAGTCCAGGAATTCTTCTCCCGGATGAGATTTTCAAATTGGATGATCTTAGAAGCTATATGGACTTGATCTGATTTTTATTTATTAATCTCCTCTAGAAGAAATTTGTAATGGTCCTCAGCCAATTTTTGTTAAACCTTAATGCTCATATAAGATATTTATAGTGATTCTCACATATTTTTAATTGTCATATCAAAAGAAATAAATGATCGTGAAAAAATTGTATCCAAAATTTTTGACGAATCTTTTCGTTTTATGTGAGTGCGAGCCCAAATAAATGGTTCAGAGCTCCGCACGGACTTTCTCGCTCTATTGTTTAAAAATGAAGATATTTACTCAAAACTCGTAATATATGTTAAACGAAATAATATACACTAGCAAACCCAAGCATAATCCGCACTATACTTAAGTTAAAAAAAATTGATTAACCGTTTTAAATTTTATAATTCTATTTTTAAGGAATGAAAGTCCTCATTTTTATATTTGTAACGATAAAAAATTGAAATTGGGTCCACAAGTGTCAACACTTCGTATTAAAATTTCAACTTCCGTATAAAATTTTCGACATTTTATTGGGTATTGCATATCTTCAGGTCATCGCATTGCTATCCGCAATCAATTCGGGTGGCCGCTTGTATGACGAATTTTCTTCTGACTGGATGATTGAGCTATGCCGTCAGATTTTACTCGGTATAGTCTCCCGTTATACACAGCATCGTTATTCAGCGTTGACCCTTCTCCGCTACATACACGTTAATAATTCACTCATGCCTTTGGATCACCTTATGGAGAATCTCTTAGAGCACCATAAAAGTAAGTTTATATTACAATTATATTGCAATAAGCCAATTACCGAGTCGAAGATGGCTGCGTTATCTGATAGCTCGTGATCTTAATAAACTCACACATTTGTAGCCGACGATTTCCGCACATCCATCATAGACCATGCCTTAAAATATGAGTGAATAGTGAAGAATGACCATGGGCACAGGACTAATCCTGGATAGCTCATTGGTAAGAGCTTTGGCGTACTTTAAATGCATAAATAATATCTTTGGCTATTTGATTCAAGTTTATATTGGCCAATATTAAGAAACTATCACTGCATTATTATTACAGGTGTCAAAGTAACTGAGGCTCTTTATATAAACCCATTAAAGTAGCCCTACAGAGGTAGCTTTATTTTAAATGTTAATTTGTCGGATACATTTCTCCTGAAAGTGATCCAACATATTGTACTTTTAAACTTACAGATAAAAAAAAAGTAAAACAAATTTTTTTTATCGTTGTATGAAGAATTTGTTTCTTACAGTTTAAGAGTTACTAGGTCTAATATTATACTTTTATAATTAAAAATATTTCTTTTCATTTATTTTATTTGCTCAATTTAACGTGTCCTTTCTGGTCCAACTGATTATATCAGCACACTGATTATAAACTAACTTAAATTTGGAACACATACAACATCCATATCCCCCAGTCGTTAATTCATCATTGTGAAAGTGGAAACAAATATTTCACCAATAACAAATTTTTAATCCATACCAGGTATCGAATCCGACATCCTTAGCTCAGTAGACAGACATATTAGTAAATTTTACAAAAAATTAAATTGCATTCATGTATACTACTGTTTAAAGTGTTTGAAAATGATCTATTTTGCTATATAAGAACTGGAAATCACATGGGAACTTTGTATTAAGAAAGCAGGGGTGAATCAGGACCACCATTAACATTTATTTCTCCTATATTGGTGTAAAATCAACATCTCTGGGCTTGGGACGGACTTTCAATTAATTAGGTATAGGAATGGACTAGATTGTTGGTAACGTAAAGGCCAAGGTTTAGATATTGGCCGGTGCACTTGGGATGGTTTGAATCGTTTACTTTATCACTTTGGCTTTTCCATCCTCCTCATATACTAATGGGTTGTATTTCTTCACAATCACTTAGATTGTCCCATTAAGTAATTCTATTTTTATTTATTTTTATTCTTAATTACGTCTTAAGCCGCAATCATACTAGTCTGGCTTGACAGCTTCTGGTCGCTGCTAACAGCCGTCCAGGAGCATAGTGAGAATCAGAAGTTGCAGCTGCTTTCATTGACTGATGAGGGAGCTACAAGCAGAATTTGGAGGAACGCATGTTCAACCCAAGGTGGGAATACAGGGGACACGAAAAAAGGTCAAGTGTTTTTACCATTTTTACATCAACATATTTATTTGGTTCAAACAAATCAAATATTTCTCCAGTAGAAACCTAAATTTTAATTTTCTTCACATAGAGATATCAACATTTCTTTAATATATGTCAAGCAAGCACAAATTTATAAATTGTATATAAAAGGGTGGGCACATATATATTGAATGGAGAAACATTTGTATTAGCTGGTAGGTTTATTTTTCCTCAACACACGTCCTTCTTGCCAATTGCCTTGTCCAGTGCCCACTACCCACCCCTACTCTCCCACAACCTAGCAATAATATGCAAAATAAAAATCTCATTGGTCTCACAACCTCATTGGTCGCAGCCATAGCCCTCACCCTCTAATTACATTAGTCTAAAAAATCAAAATTCTTCCTAGGGGGGCACGTGTGCCCTGTGCCCCTCTTAAATTTGCACTTGTTTTCAAGGGTGTCTTGGAATTTATGACATTTTTTTACTTAATAAAATTCTCATCTATTGCTGCTATACTAATGGCAGATATTCAACAACTGTTGAGGTCACCGTGAGAAGGAAATTAAACTTTTTGTTTCTACTAGAATATTATTTGATCTATATTGACCCAAAAAAATGTTTTGGTTCAAAAAAAATTACAAAAACATTAGCCTTTCGGCAAGTTTCCTACATCCCCAACTATAGGTGGGATGGATAGGGACGCGAGAAAAAGCCTTTTTTTTTCAGTTTTTTTTATGACAAAACTTATTTTGGCCAAAATAAATAAAATATGGCTCTAGTACAACATAGACTTTATTCCTATTAACATGGTGACCTCAATATTTCTTGAATATCTGTCAAGAGTGTCCTGGAATTTATTGATAACTTTTTCTCTTCATTTAAAAAGTATTTAGATACTACCGCTCTGCTTATGACAGATATTCAAGAACTGTTATTCGCAACATGTGAATGAAATTAAAACTCTATGTTTGTACTAGACTAGTTCCCATAATTTACATTTTATTTATTATGACCAACAATTTTTATTTTGCCATAAAAACTGCAAAAACACTGGCCTTTTCTCACGTCCCCTTTCATCGCACCCTAAGTAGCCACCAGACTAGCCCTGTCACTAAATCATTGCTTATAGCAGCTAACTAACCGTTAATCTGAACCCTCTAGTTACTGGTTGAACGCTGCAGCCGGTTGAAATTCTACGTGGCTGACACTGCGTTATTGTCTCATTGTGTCATATGTAGTGTTTTGCGATGACATACATTAAGTAGTTTTGTTATCAGATTGTATGATTTTTAAATATTTTAAAAAGTACTGTAATCCCTAAGCTCCAAACTAGAGGGATTCAATACATAAATATAAACTAGAGGGATTCAATACATAAATATAAACAAAACCTACAGTTAAAGAAAAATAAAATAGAATATAGAGGAGCACGTAGAGTGAATATCCTAAAATTGTGAGTTATAAAATGCTGGACATTTAGCATGTCCCCAGCGCACGCAACTCACTCTTGTGAGTAGCGGGAAACTACGGTCCACCTTCACAGGTTGCCTAACATATTAATATATAAAAAGGTTGAAGGCTAATCCCTCACACCTTTTCTAGACATAGGGATAATATGGCGTAATTATGTAATAGAATAGATTCAAGTCTTAGAATCTTTTAGATTTAATTTATGCCAAACTTTATTAAATAATAAGCATATTATTTGAAGAGCATTTAATAGTTCAGTTATATATATATATATATATATATATATATATATATATATATATATATATATATATATATATATATATAATAGTCGTGAGTGAGCAAGCATTCTCAACATAAATATATACTATCCAATAAAAACATTGTTCCATAAATATTTACTCTTTTCCTTCTAATCATTACGTTATTTATTATGTACCCTAAACATATTACGTAAATACAAATATTGATGCATAACATTAATTTTATATGATCATACGTAGTACAGTAAATGATCTCTCCTAACTAACACATTTTTGAACCTGTTGCGAAACTGCCACATGTTACTAAAAGTTTTAGTTCCATCAAAAATACCTAATGTCAATACCATTTAACTTTAACACTAATAACCTACTTGCATAACTCAAAATAGCCTTCGCCTATGTCCTAAACAAGGATTATAATACTATTATAAATATCGAGGATATTTCCTAACATTACCCCTTTAAGTTTGTTTTTTGTTACTATTTTGGCACAAAATAGATATTAACAACACTATCCTAAAAGTAACAATCGAGAAACTAGTAAAAAAAATATAAAGTTAAGTTGATATATAATAATCTAGTGCAATACTCCATTTTACTAATATTGAAAATCTCGGCACCATATTTCAAACACTTTCCCACCTAAATGTTTACCAAACCCAAAATGCCACATTTGCAATTGAGACGAAATAAAGTTAATTTTGAAATGTTTGACTTTCAATCATTATGGATAATATTGAAAAGTTCTGATCTAACAACACTCTCAAATTTTCATATTTACTACACTCATCTAACCTAAATACTACTGAGAAACAAATAAAGTTAATCGCTTGAGTATAAAGTTTGCGCATAGTGCCTAATATCAATAACACAGAAAATGTCTGACTTACAATACTCTCATTATAAAGTAAATCAAAGACGAAGATTTACGCAAATACATTATAATTAAATTTGATAAAAAGATCTAAAAAGAATTTTGACTAGTTCCCATAATTTACATTTAAACCGAAATTGGATTTTATTCTTACATTAACGTAATATGTCCGTTAAGCCGACGCTTAGTCCCTACATGGTCGCAGCCAAGTCCAAGAGTGACGTCTTCCTCGACGGATGGTCTTTTATATGGCACACTCATCGAACAGGATAGGCACAAAGGAAGGGGGCGCGCCGGCAGAAGAACATTCTATATTATTCTGGCAAAGCCTGGCAGTTACCATCTTCTTCTCGTTTCTTGAAGTTGGGCGGATTGATCATGGTAGTGGTGGTGCCGGTCTCTAGTGGCGAGATGCGGAACTTGGCTCAGTCTTGGCAGTTGTTTGCTTGTGGTTTGTGTAGTCGGATGTTTGTTGCGCGAGGTGCTCGGCAAGATTAGTGGTATTGGGTAAGTGATGTTTATACTTGACTGTCCCCATTCTGTTGACTTGGAGCAATAATTGCTACAGTACAAGTACCTACGAAACCCCTCATCCGGTGACTACGTCGAAAGTGACGAAAATTACAGAGTGTGGATCAAATAAGACATTTTAGACACCAGAGGACTCGCTCAAAACCAAAAATAAACTTTTAATAATGTGAACACTGTCACGACCAGTCACTGTTATTTCCATGTGACCCTTAAGCAGCAGTAGCTGGCTGGTACACCAACCTGGAGGTGCTGTCCTTTTTTACTCTCTGTCCAGGATATACACAATTAGTTCCACTATTGAGGTTAATTTTAGATGAAAAGTACCCGTATTTTCTTATAGAGAGAGGAAAAACATTTAGGCAAAACTAATAGTACACTCTGACATAATAGCCACTGGCAAACCAGATAAGGTGCGAGTGTTAAATAGCCCTTGTGTTAAAGAATATATACTATAATTTAATTCAATAATTGAATACTTTTTGAAAAATAGATTTCCTGAGTTGAAAGTAGCTACAACTAAATTTGTCCAGCATTGGTGGAGCAACCAGTTTACGTTGGACGGGTCAGTGTAAATATAACGCCCTTTCCCTTTGTTACATTTCGCGCTCTGTTAATTTAGGGAATGAAATAATTCCATCCCGAAGATTATCACCTCGCTACAAAGCTTGACTTAATGAGGAAATTAATGGTGCTAGCAATTATCTATAAATGCTTCGTTGTTACAATGTATGGTGTTATGGATTATATGTTAATTTGCTTGAATTAGCTGGTTTTTGCGTTTTGTTATTTAAAGTATTTTTTTATGAGTTTAAAGACCTCTTTACTTGGTTTGAACACCGAAACACATAAATACAAATATATTTATAAGCCTTACGCAAATTTTTCAAGACAATATTTGCATAGTCAATATTGTGTTCGTGTGTGGGCTTTTATTATAAACAGAAATACTTGTTCTATTGAAAGCGGTTTTCTTCATGGAAACAAAGAAAACTTTTGAGTATGTATTTAGGCTCACCTTTGAAAACCAAAATTATTCGAATCTATTCACTATGAATAAGTGTAACTGCATGGGTGGACACGCGGACTAGATGTCGAGCTCATCTAGTTTGGTTCAAAAGTTGTGGTAGATCGAAGTATGAATCCAGGATTAATTTATTGTGTTATTTAATGAATTATTGAGTTTTTTCCTTAAAATTTTTCCAACCCTGCTTCTGCATATGTGGGTACATTTCCCTACAATTCAAACTTACTCATCTATATCTGATTGGTATTTAAAATACAATTCAAGACCCTGTGACATTTTGTGTCAAATATTTTTATAGAAAGAAATATTTTAACCAACTATAAATATATAAAAAAAAATTAATAAACATATCTTTCCTCGGTCAAAAGTTACGGAAATTAACTAATTTGATGGTAAATTCACCCGCACTGAGGGTTCAGGTGTTGGTGATCTCTTTGGGCTCCAATCGATTTATAAACTTATCAACGGTCCCACGTTCATCCACCGTTCTATTTCTCTACTTTTAATTTGTTTTTAATCTAGACATATTTTATTAATTTTTAAATTCAATCTTTAGTCAAATATTTATGTGCATACCCATATAGAAGTAGCTAGTTGTATCCAATCCATCTCATTACACCTTATCTCTATCTTGAGCTAGTTCTATCCAGTAACCTTCAACACATCATATCTCTTTCTTTTATCTTATCTTTCTTCCTGCGTCTAAATCTTCCCAATGGTCTCTTCCCATTTAGTCTACCAGTCAGTAACTTGAACAAGGTTCTGGATTCTCCCATTCACGCTGCATGTCCTACCCATAGTAATTTTTAATAGTTTTGATTGTCCTAACAATGTCTTGTGATGAGTACAGGGTATGTAACTAACTATTATTTAATCTCCTCCACTTCCAAGTAGCTAATCTCTATTTGGACCAAATATCTTCCCAATCCCCTTGTTTTCGAACACATTAAATTTGTTTTCGTCATGTAAGGTAAGAGACCACGTTTCACACTCATAGACAACAACCAGTAAAGCTATTGTTTTGTATATTATGGGTTTTATATTCCTTTAAAGCAAGTGAGATGACAACAACTTACTGATCGAGAATAAATAAAATGTAAATTTTACTTTTAAACTGTTTAAATATCTTTTAACAATACTGATTATGACCTGGCATGGTGATTTTGACCACAACAAAATATTATTTGAAAATAATTTCGAGTTTAAAAGACTGAAAAGACCTACTTTTGATGGCGATGCGACTGAAAACTGGCACGAGATTGACCGGTTGCTGACCTCTCATTGAAGGTATCATTTTAACAGTTGACCATCGATGACGGGGAAGGTAGAGTTTAGAATCTTGGCCGGGTAGGTACACTAAGGCAGGAATTCTCAAACTTGGTGGGCCAAAGGATCCCATAGACATTTTTTTTTAAATCGGTGAACTGGGGTAGTTTTTCCTAAATGGTTTTCCACTCTCCCTCCACGCAAATGCGGGTTTACTTCCTCTAATTCAACCTTCCTAATTCCTAATCCATTAGCGTAATTAGTACTTAAAGCGTATAACCCGAACGGGTAGTAAGACGCGTTGCTATTAGTATTATTATTATTATTATTAAATAAAAAATCCTGGAGCACTCATACATTTTTGTTACACTAGCACAGTTTTTTCTAGCATCGTGTTTTGCCACCCGTTCGGGTTATACGTTTAATAATAACACCTCACCTTTACAAGTATAATAGTACGACTCAAACGGAAAACATTACATGTTCTGGCCACGCCTTTGGCAAATGACTCTTATTAAACTAAAAAAAAAATTGGCAATCGTAATTATTTACAGGATGAAAAACAAATCAAGAATATTTTAAAACTACCTCGTGGGGGCTGAGATAGCTATGGTGGTGCACAGTTTGAAAAACGCTGCACAAAGGGGTAGTTTTCCACGTTAATGCGGGTACGCTCACTTAACCTGATCCTTCCCATTGTTGAATCCTTGGAATAAGCCGTTTAGTAACATTGACCATAATCAAACCATCAGGAACATGAACAAAGGCACCTGTCCCGTATTATCTGATATGTTGGGAGTAGGGAATTTCAAATTTTGAATACCATAATGATTTGAAGTAATTTTTTCTCTTAAATAGTTTCACACTCTTACACCGTGAGAATTTTTCTCAATTTTCTCAAAATTATATCTTCATTAAACCTGTTTTATTAGAGGGAATATGTGAAAAGACAGGGCGAGTTATGAGAAGCAGAGCAAGAAATATCCTTGGTCTTAAACACACTAATAATGGTTTCGGCTATAGTCTAAGAGGCAGGCAGGCAGAGAGACAGATGGAGAGACGGAAAGACGGAGAAATGAACAGTCAAATGGTGAGACGGATAGACAGACGGATAAAGAGTTAGACAAAGAGAGACAGATGGAAAGGCGGATGGACGGAAGATGGAGAAATGAACAGACAGATGGTGAGATGGATATACAGACCGATATACAGTTAGACAAAGAAAGACAGACAGGCAAAAACAACATTTCGATTTTTGGGGGTCATGAAATTTCAACATTAATCAAAATCTCGAGTTAAAATTTGTTTGACAATCAATCACAATACTTCTCTCTCCGAGGGGTCGAGAAGAATTAAAGAGGTATTTGCTGTGGTTATTATGAGGTTTGAGATATAAAATTTGTTATCCTAAAAAAATATATGTAATGTGACTTGCCCTTTATACCCTGTAGCCTTCAATTGACATGGCATGAAAAATGTTTTCAACTATGGGGAAAAAAATTGTTGCTAATATAAAATAAGTAATCATCAAAAATGTTATATTAAATCATAAGTAACACAATATACATTTCATAGTTTAGAATGTTTCAAAAGTTGTTCTATATTTAAAACTTTAGTTATGATTGTGACTTTAGTTTGTCGGTTCCGGTGTTTGATTCCAGCTCCACCAACAATTAAGTTTACTATCGAGCTAACGTAGCTCTCTGCGCATCTACAAAGAAATTAATTTTAATATTAACTCATTTTAGAAGAATCGTCTGGTAGAAACTATCACTACCAGTCGTCAACAGCCAGTTCCCAACTTGAAGTGAAATACATTTATTTCAACCTGAAGTGCCTTTATAAAATGTGACGTCGTAATCATAAATGAGAAATTACTTTTCCCATTCACTGTACTAGATTGTTGAAATAGTCTATTTTAGTTAGGGTTATTTGAAATATACTTTAAAAACAGTTATTTATCACACAAATTAAAAACTAGCTTAAGAGAGGATCGATATTATTCCAAAATATTACTCACCCAGTTCTTATTTCTATTTTTTTTTATCTTTTTAGCACCTCGTCCTACTACCCATTCTGGTTATACGCTTTTGTACTAATTACCGTAATGTTTATACTAATTTACCCCTTAACCAATTGATATTAAAATAGTTTAAGCGTGAGCTCATTTTATCTTGATTTTCACTTTAATTCTATTCTTGAGGGTTATTATTCAACGCCTAGTTATTTCTCTTTAAGTTAAACTTTACTGTTCTGAATCTGAATTTATCTAATCTCAAATCTAAAATAGCAAGACATTGAGAAAGAAATATTTTTTAATATAAACATGGGTTTTGAGAAGTTTTAATAATTCATTATACGAGTGTAAATCAAAACAGAAGCCAATTAGTTGGGATCGGATTCTTCCATCGGTGATGTGTTCTAGCCTCTTGCATCAATGAGGTGTGCTAGCCTCCCGCGTCAGTGAGATGTTCTATCCTCTCGCGTCTATAAGGTGTGCTAACCTCCCACGTCAGTGAGGTGTACTAGCCTCCCACGTCAGTGAGGCGGGCCAGACTTCCACGCCAGTAAGGCATGATATCCTCCCTCATCAGTAGGTGTACTAGCTTTCCACGTCAATGAAGCGTGCAAGACCCATTAGTCAGTGATCTGTGCTATTATACCAAGTCAACGAGGATTGCTAGCCTCCCGCGTCAAGGAAGCATGATATACTACCGTGTCAGTGAAGTATTTGATCCTCCCGCATCATTGAGGAGGGCTAGCCACCCACTTCAGTGATGGGGAATATCCACCCGCGTCAGTGAGGTGTCCTAGCCTCCCGCGTCAGTGAGGTGTTCTAGCCTCCAGCGTCAGTGAGACGTGCTAGTTTACCGTGTCAGTGAGGCGTGCTTGCCTACCACGTCAGTGAGGCATTCTAGCCTCCTGCATCAGTGAGGCACGCTAGCCTCCAGCGGCAGTGAGGCGTGATAGCCTCCCACATCAGTGTGGCGTGGTACCCTCCCGCGTCAGAGGAGGTTGAGACTCGAATTTCAGTCGGGTATACAGAAGGTATGTTCTCTTAAATTAATTGTTTATTACTCCTCCCTATGATAATGCTGGTACATTACATGTCATTTCTCTCCTTCATTTTTATCCCATTAATGTAAAGGTATTCATTTAGCTCGAGTGGGTAGTAAGAAGTGTAGAAAAATAACTAATTTATCTTTCTTATTTTGAATCCGATGGAGTGGAACGTAGAGTTTTGGATGACCAAAGTTGAAAGAAACAAAGTCTTTAATTTAATTACAACGCTTGAGATATTCAATGGGGTTTGGGTAGGAAACATTTTAATAGGGGGGTGGAAGGGCCTGGTTCATGCTGTCTCACTCTTTAGTAACTCTTGAAATGTGGATTAGAGGCGAGGGAGTAGATTAAGATTCGGAACAGGGGATTTAACAAGCTCTGACAAGAATGTAATTAAAGTTTATAATTTGGTAAATGTGCCTTAATTATGAAGGTACCATGTGATGCTGTTTGTGTCATTATATAATTTAATATTTAGGGGCGTTTGTTGTTATATTGATCTACAGTTAATTTGATTTTAGAAATATCAATAAAAAATATAAGAGCACCATAATTGGTAGGATCTGGTGTCAACCACTTCTTGTTTTATTTTTATCATCGCACCTTACTACCTGTTCAGGCTATGCACATATACAATTAATCTAATGGGGTAGCATGAGGTAGGAAATATTTTAGGGTTAATCTAATCGAATTTGTATGGAATAAGTGGGAAATTTTGTAGGCATAACCACCCTCTGTTGAACCAACGAGATTCGAAATCTTATCTCCCCATCTTCAACAGGCCAGTTCAAACAAGAGTGATGATTAAGGCCATTCGGTCATTGTAACAGGTCTCTTCTTGTTTATTTGGGATGCGGATGCTTGGGTTTAAATTACAGATAGGTACTAAGGGTGTTTTTAATATAAATAGTTTTCCACTATTTCTCTTTATTCAAAGGTGGGTATACTTTATATACTGTACATTCTACATTCTCCATCTCCAAGTTTGGTAAAATTCAGTACAAACTATATAATCGGAACATTCTTTAGTTTGTAAAGAAAAGGCTGTATTTACCTCAACTATATTATAAAATTTGAGTCACAACATCTATGTCGTAACAGTAACTTGTGTCCCGCACGACGACTTTGGGCCATGAATATGGTATTTTATACCGAAACATGTCGGCCAGAATTTAATCGGGTTTTTTAAACGCTGATTACTTAACCCAAGGAGTATGGGACAAAACAACATTAAGACTTGGATTCTCATTTATCGTTGCCTTTCACTCTAAAACTTTTATCACAATATGTTTTAACTTAAAAAGGACACCATTCTCTCAAAGTTTTGATTCCATTTAACAACGATCTCCATTATATAGACTTTATCTGTGTGTACTTTTATAAGTTTTTGTGATGATATTAATTATTTTAATATGTTGTTTATGTGTTTATTTTGACTGATGGTCACCAATTGGCTTACTATCTATTTTTATATGAATGATTTAATTTAATCTACCAATTTATTCATTTTTATCTCACTTATCTCATGCTTGTTATATCATTGGTTAACGTGTTTTTCACTTTTTAAATATAATCATTGTGAACTTAAGATTAATTTTTTAATATTATTTTCTAATAATTCTTATATTTAATCAGCCTATCATCTTTAAATTGGAATCTTAAGTGGGGTTTTCAAGTCTTAACCATATCATTTCTACTCCTTACTTAATTTTGAATTTAGAATGTTTTCTAAAATTATATATTATAAAATGTAAAATTTACTTGGATAGTCGACATCGGCTAAGAAAAACTACATTTAAATTTGAGCAAAGTTTGACATCAACTATCAAAACCGAGAGCTTCATAACACACTCTTTGTCGTAATAATAGAGCCAATATCTTTAGGAACTGTCAGAAATACTTTATTTGTTATTGGTGGAATTTCTTAGAGAATCTTTATATAAAAATAAAAAGCCAAATTTAATAAAAAATCAAGGTTTAGTTTTCTTCTTTATTTTAAAGCTGTAGATTTTGACTGTTAAAAATATAAATATTGAAGGCGTTTTTCAATGTTGTATTTTTTTTTATAAATAAGCACAAGTACATGTATTTGGGGATTGGTATTATAAATGCATAGGAAGAGATTAATACTATTTATTTTTTGAACTGATAGTAAATGCTTGTCAACCGGCAGATAGACAATGCGTGTCAAATACCAAGCTGATTATAAGACCTATCTATATTATGATGTTTGCAGGAAAAAACTTTTAGAGAATACAAACATGTATTTTATTTAGGTAAATATTTATAACATTTTGCTATAGAAGCCAATGTTAGCCACACGTTAATCGCAAACTCTGCCCTAAAATATGCGTGAGTAATTAACCCAAGCAAGCTACGAACCTTGAATAGATAAGTGGTTGAGCATTGGCAAGCTAAACGACAGGGCACTGGTTCGATTCCTGTGTCCAGCTATCATGTTTCAATTTATTCAAATATGACTCAGCTACGTGTCATCTCTAAAATATAATCATTCATCCCACAAGTGTCGTCTTTCATTTATGCGTGTCTTTCTTTCATAAATTATTAGTGTTCTTGTTTAGGTGTTGATAAGACATATAGAAAGTAACAGCCGAAAATCACACGACTTGACGTAAGAATACGTAAAAGTAGATCTGGTAATGCTTATAGCTGTCATAAAAGATCCTCTCTATGAAAACTGGAATTTACAGTGGTTTAAAGAATATTTTCAACTGTCGCCATAGGTCAAAGTTACAGGCTTAGAGGACATTAGCTTGAGCTCATATAGTGCCTAATTGTATTTAGCATATGAATATAAAGGTTTGTATTATAAGCCCAATATTACAATGCCTGTCTTTAGGAATAGATGTCCTACTAAGGATGTCATCAAGTAGTATGTTTTCTCTGTCATGTGTTTATAAAATACATGATAAACACCAATATAAACACACCAAATACGTTACCCTCTACACCAAGTAATTTTACCTCTCTATTACCATCATCACTCAGGGGTTGACTGGGTCACCGAGAGATATCCCAATGGGCTGGTTTGATTTGTATTACCGCCACAGCTTTAAACTATAATAATAATATTTAGCACCGCGTCTTACTACCCGTTCAAGTTATACGCTTTAAGTACTATTACGTTAATGGATTTAGGAATTGGGAAAGTTGAATTAGAGGAAGTGAACCCGCATTTGTGTGGAGTGAGAGTGGGAAATCATTTAGGAAAAACCGCCCCCAGTTCACCCGACCGAGATTTGAACCTCGATCTCCCCGTCCTCAGCAGTCGAGCTCAACACGACAAGCGCGTTAAACTAAAATAAAGCTATATATTAAATTATAAATAATTGTTTTTATTGAATTTTAATCCAAAGTTACATATAGCAGGTCTGAGGACGCACAGAATAGATAATGTATAAATATACGATGGTATTAAATATAAAAACCATCCGGTTCGTTGTTTGTTGGTGTTATTTATAAAAATAAATTGGAAGTAAATCATAGAGGCATTAGTTTAGTGAATACTGATTGTTACTAGTTTTGTTATTTTATGGGAGATCATTTTACAAACATAAATAGTTTAAAAATATAATTCCATCTATTGTATAACCATTTACAATCTTTTTTGTTTATTACAGTAGAAATTAGGCTTAATTTTTTAAGGTGGGAATTTAGGTATTGATAGAAAAAGGCAGTCTTTTTTTTGCAGTTTTTATAGCAAAACACAATTTAGTCAAAATAAATCATATTTCACCAGTAGAATAATAGTTTAATTTTTTTCACATGGCAATATCAACAGTTCAGTATTATCTGTCACTGGTGTCATGAAGTGTAATGACTTTTTTCTTAATTAAAAACGTTTCTAATCAAATTATAATATGGTCATGACGGATATTCAAAGACGGTTGAGGTCTTCAAATTGAGAAAAATAAGCCATATATTTCTACTGGAGCAATATTTGATTTATTTTGGCCAAAGAAGTTTTGTTATAAAAAGTGCAAAAAAACACAGCTGCCTTTTCTCGCGTCCCCTACACTCACAAGTTAAGGGGATTAAATAAAATATTGACATAATCATTGATAATGTAGATTAAATAGCCTCCGGTCAAAGTTTTTATTAATAAAATATAAATACTTCTACCTGACCACTTCGGCTTACACTGAAACGTAGCTTCTATGGCATTAATAATGTAAGCTAAGGGCCTTTTTACTACCGGACCGCTCAGAAGCTGCCCGTCCAAACCTTCCATCACTACTACTACTACTACTACTATTTCTACCACTACCACTTTTAATGTTAATAATATGCATTATTATTATTATTATTATAGCCCACATTGGGTGTCACGTGGACTAGAAAATGTCATGCTCATTTAGTTTAGTTTGCTGGTGGCGGAAAGGATTATTTTCGAACTCTGGCCGGGGATACTGAAAAGGTTTTCCCTATGATAGCTTCCCACTCACCACCCCCACGAATTTGGGTACATTTCCTTTAAACTATACCTTTTTTATACCTACCTCAATTTACTTAATTAAACTGCTAAATTACAAAACTGCGTATAGCCCAGACGAGTATGGAGACGAGTTGTAAAAAAAAAAAAGTCATGTTAGAAAAACACTTTCCGACCAGCAGGGTGACCTTTTGAACCTCTTAGATACTTCTGGTATAAAATAGTGAAGTCCCCTTTTTTCTCCAGGTGTATTAGATTCTTTCCTGACATCCCCCTGCAACCCTTTTACACACACACACACACACACACACACACACACACCACACCACCACCTTCGCCCTTGTAATTGATGGAGCAGAAGGTCTTTGTTCTGGTCTCCTCTTACATTATTCATATAGCAATCAGCTTCCAATATCCTACTGCTCGTCACAGTTACTTTGAAAATAGATAAAATACCCAAGTGTCCTTGCTTTTCACTTTTGGCATCATCTTACTATTAGTGTAGATTTCAGGGATACGAATAAATCAGGGTTTCCACATATACACAGGGATTTTTTCATGTCTAGAAAAATAGGAGAAAACACGGGGAAGTTTTCAAAATGTAATTTTAAAAATACTGGCATATTTGTTAATTTGCGACATTTAATTGAAAGTTTAAAATCGTAGGTCTTTGGATAGAAAAAAAGGGGAATGAAGAATTAACTACGCTGATTTAAACATATCTCATTAGAGAAGATGTATTTCCCCATCAATCTTAAACCATCCTGTTATAAGCATAGGTTACATCACTTCACACTTGGTCAGTTCGGTGATAAATTAAATTTTATTACTATTATCTTCAATATAAGCTGCCTGTGAAATTATTCTTTCTAAAAATCTATAAAACAATGGGAACTAGGTAGGAAACAAATAAAAGCCAACCTTGGATAAAATAGAATTACTTAGTAACAGTCCATTATCTCAAACAATTTAACAAGTCAGGTGATTAAAGATTAATTAAATTAAAATTGTGTAGACGAGATTAAAATCTCTTTGCGTATTTGTCAAGTTTGTATTAGTAACTTTTAGGAATACAACTCTAAAACAAAAGTTTACTAACGATTTTATGCTAATCCTAAATTAAGATTCTCTCACCTATTTTACAAAACAAAGTTAAAGAATTCATTACTAAAAGCAATACAAACGTTTGATCGGCATTTTGTGAATACTAGACATGTATTTGTGTCACTATATTGACCCGCTCACTTAGCCACCATATTTTTCAAGAAAATACCAGTAACTTCATTATAAGGGAGGAGTTCTGTTTAGAGGAAGTGCGCCATCATTAGCTTTGAATGTGTAAGAACAGGTAAAGCAATGTTATAAACCACATGTATAAAACCACACCCGGTATACATGTAAGAGATTTGAATTAGGATCTCCCAGTCACTGACATCACAATCAGTGGTTAAAGGGACTGATGTCAAAGACCACTCGATCACCGATGCCGGGTATACGATATTGTTAAAAGTATGAGTGATTTTTATGGTATCCTCTTGTATCCTCGCCCTTATTTTCCCACGAATTAATAAAGGCGGGTACACAATATAAGTACAAAAAACAAAAAACAGAAAATAATTGCAGAGGAGCCAATAGGATATCATATGATAAATAGGCCGTACTCCGGCATATAGGTCATTCTGTTTCCATGAACTTATTCTACAAACATTATTTGTAGGACTTGGAAGTAAACCAAGATACTGGGACAGAGGACGTGATGTTTTCATACTATATAGGTTCATACCTATGAGAAGATAGATTCACATTTGACATTAAATAGTTTATTTAGATAAACAGTTGATAAATAAACATATAAAAATGTTAAAGTTAAATAGTGGGATTGATTCATGAACATTACTGTATATCATAAGGATATATCCAATCGTTTACAACCACAATCCCTCATGATTTACAAGGGAGAAATATAAATTGATATATATAATATAGTATATCATAACTATTACAACAATATGCCTCACTCGACATCCCAAGCTAACTATCAACACGTAGCTACAATTAGAAAATTTACAACAATGGGTCACCCAGATTTGAATACTAATGTATAACATTAGAAAATTAGCTCAATAGGTCTCACCCGACCATTCTCAATAGAATTACAGACTTTCATACAAGTAAACAAATTAGTCATTACGACCATTTACAAAAGGGGGATAATTCCCGAAATATTGAGAAGTAATAATTTAACTTTTCGGCCAGATGGGCTCTAAGTTTCATATTCTTCCAAAACCTAACCTTTGTAACACCTAAACAGTTTACACCACACGGGGTAGACATTTCGTGTGACAAGGAACATGTCCATTACCTATTTTTGAAATCAGTTCAAAAATACACATCTGAATTTCTGAGTTCAAACAAATTGAACTATGTGTTCATTTTGCCAACTTAACATCTTGCAAAAATGATTTACTATCGCTAATCAAACCAAAGTTAAATATGCTGTCCCTAACCATGATTATATAAATTAATTTTAACTAACAGCAATAATAACCTAAACGTAATTTTGACAGTTTAAAGGCCGAATATATTTTTATACCTTCTGTTCATCCTCGACACCAGATGTGTCCAAGGACGCTATTCTGACAAGAGTAAAAAGCCAATACATGTTACATGATTATATACGATTGCAATTCTAGCTCGAAGAGGGGATAACAACACATAGGTGAACATACACAAAGAAGGGTGGGAAGGGGTAGCCAGACAGGCGTGGATTGTTCTAGCATTTTGTGGAAGACTATAGAACAATAGTTTCCAGGCCACATCACCACTTTATATGTCATGCTTTCCCAGCATGCCTCACGATAATTCTTGGAGCGAGTCTCCACGCGGCTCGCTCACTTAGTTTGATGTTGTCGTTGTTCGCTGAAAGTTGTGCGTGAAGTTCACTGGGGAGGGGCCACTGATGAATGGGGCTTGGTGAGTTAAATCTTTTAGTTAATTCAGTCTTGTAGGTTTATTATTTATTGTATCTTTATGCCGATAAATGCTACAGTGTTACTTCAGTCTTGTAGGTTTATCATTTACTGTAGCTTTATGCCGATAAATGCTACACTCTTCCCTAGCCAATATTTCCACCAAAAGTGAATGCAAGGCACATTTTATTGCAAGATTTGTGTCTTAGACCATGAGGACATCAAAGTGAGTGAAATTTGAATTCAACATTCAAAAAAGTTTTTTTTAAATATATTCTTGCAAATTCGGTAAACGTTCATTGTTCTTTACATGCGTAGTCTACTTCTTTTCACTTTTATATTGTTATCGTAAAATCAAGATTTTTGCTTTTTCAATTCATACTATAGATATAGCAATACTCTCTTGGGTGAATTTTAGACTCAAAAGACGGACAAACAACCATAACAATGCTTTGTTGAAGGGGAACAGAGGCCGTCGAGCCTTGTATAGAAAGTAGATCCTAACATAGTTTCCAGGTTTCTTCATGAAAACTATGGAGGCACAAAATAAGTATGATAATCTTGTGCCACACGTTTGGCACTAATTACTGGCATATATTTAAACATTTGTATCAATTCAGGTGCTGCCAGAAGAACACACTGTTTTTAGGTATTTTAGTGAAAACCATAGCAGTGGTATATTCTTGTGGCACATATTCAGCATTAAATATTTGCATAAGTTTCAGAATCGTTGCTGTTATAATTTTGTACTACTACGTGAGATTAGCAACACCAACTTTTTTGGTGTCCAAAGAAAACTTTGGCGGCACAAATTTCGGGAGATGGATGTTTTTTTGGCATATATTAATCCCTAAATATTGCCACGCATTTTAGAATTGGTACCGTTAATTTAGGGGTAATGAATGATATGTGAAGTTGAGAGAAACCACTATTTTTTGGTGTTCTAACGGAAGATATATGGCACAAATTAGGCAATACATATTGGCATAGGTTTCATAGTTTGTGC
Source organism: Timema cristinae (assembly GCA_039000515.1). Classification (NCBI taxonomy): domain Eukaryota; kingdom Metazoa; phylum Arthropoda; class Insecta; order Phasmatodea; family Timematidae; genus Timema; species Timema cristinae. Next base: position 109,313,673 of record JBCFYV010011172.1, read on the forward strand.
CGTTAATTTATTTGTAATATTATTTGAAGTTGGAAATATATATATATATGTGTGTGTGTGTGTGTGTGTGTTATTTTCACGAAAATCATTGCGGCCCCATTATGTGAATAGTCTTTTTTTACCTTGTTTTACTAACTGTTAAGTTTATACGCATATGTACTAATTACGCTATTAAGTTAGGGATAAAGATTAAGTTTACCCGTCTTTTCGTGGGGTAAGAGTGGAAAAATATTTAGAAAAGACCTCCTTAAGTACATCCAACCGTGATTTGAACCCCGATTTATTTGTCATTGGCAGTCCAGTCTATTACGAAAGTGATGCCATCCAGACCATGCTGCCATCGAAGTGGGTATTATTTAGGGGTGTGCTTTGAGTTAGAGTCAAGTTTTAGTAAATGCTCCATCTCTATTTAAATGTTTTAGTAAATGCTCACGCGTGTTTCAAAGGCTTTTACAAAACTCAACAAATTTTAGTAGCTACTCGTAATTATTTATCTTTCGCTAGAAAATTCCTAGTTTGATTAATTTTATTCAATTTTAAGATATAATTCCATATCAAATAGTCCCTCACATTTATTTTTGTCTGATTAAAAAAATTGTTCAACAATATCAAATTTATTTAAAAAATAGAATTTTTATGACTATAGTGACTATACATTTTTTCGCAAAATTAATTAACTCTAAAAAAAATATGAATTTGTTTAATGTTTATGCATGCATCTATTACAGAAATTCAACTTGAAATATTTATTGTACAAATAATACTCTATACTACTTTAACTCGAAAAGAACTAGGATGTTTTCAATTTAACTTCTGAATAATTAGCAGTCAAAATCCCCATCGTCCTTCCATTTTGATCAATAAACTGCAGGACGGATAATGGATCGTTTAAAATAAAATAAATTGTTGCTGATTGCCCTCGAAACCAAAGAAGAAGAAAAAGAATATTGGATCCAGACCCGAAGCATCTAAGATAATCTGTGCGTAAATTAAAAAGAGCAATTTAAAAAAAAATGTAGCAAGCTTCTTTTATGTGACTTGTTAGGTTGGGTACACTCTGCATCGATAGTTATGTGTTAACACATGAAGGAACAACACATTTTGGTGTTATCATGTGTGTAGCTCTCTCGAGTGTATGTTTCTGTATAGAGCGGGAACACACGGAATGTAACATGTTCGCACAAAACAATAACTAACGACAACACACGTTTACACAAATCAGCCGTGTTCCCTGCTCCCATTGTACCGCCCTCCTTATCCTCTAATAGATAAGGGCAGGCGCACATTACACAAAAGCAAAATAAACATATAAACAATAACAAACGATAAATTGCAGAGGAGCTGACAGGACTGCATAAAAGTGAATAGGCCTTTCTCTCTGGTCTATACAACGATTGTTCTTCCGTGAACTCTCCTTAACCATCATCCGCCATGTTGGTACTATGAGCAAAGGGGAGGGGGTCGAGAATCTTATGTTTAAAGTAAGAACTTATTTACCTAGAATTAGTAAATTAAAGTTTTGAATGATTATAAGAATGTTTATTTAGAAAAGATAACAATAGAAATATGCAAATGTAAGTAACAACAATGAATAGATATATATTTATATATAAATCTGTAGAAGATTGGGTTATGCCCATGATAATACAGTTGTCACAACGACACAGGTTATGCCCATGATAATACAGTTGTCATAAAGACATAGGTTATGCTCATGATAATATAGTTGTCATAACAACATAGTAATAATATTTAGGTGTTATTGAACCTAAGTTAAATCTATGGCCCCTTAGGGCCTCTGCGGCAATCCGCAATACAATGAATACAATATCTAGCCACCGCAGGGCAACCACATAACAATAAGTTCTATTAAAACTAACTTGAAAATATTATTGGCAATCTAAGTTTACCACAATAAAAAGGGAGATCCTCCATGATTAAATAAATATACAATAAATATCAAAATTTACATAGCCGTACGGGCTATAACAATTCCCACATTAGGTAGGCAACACGCCTTACGTAGATTTATGGTGACCTACAAAAGTTAAAGTTCACCATAAACGACAATTATTTGCAGAGCCAGAAGGGCAAAAAAAGGGATTCTAAAAAATGATTACCCACATTAATATCTAGAATATTTTATGCCATGCCGGGCATACCTTTCCTCGTGATCTATCATATTTACAAAAGACAATATATAATGGTAATCCAAAAATAAATAATACTAGTCCCAAAGTTAATTTTGAATGTACCGGCCGAAATAGAATTTGTACCCAGCATAGATTTCTTTTAAATGAATAATATAAGTTCCAAAGATAATTTTGATGTGTACAGGCCGAAATAGAATTTATACCTTAGAATCATCCTGTCCTAATGTGGTTGTCGTATGACACAGCTGAATCAAGAAGTGATTTTACAAAGCAAACGGCCACAGTATATAAACGATATTTTTCTGAGAGGAGGGGGAGCAAAGGGGAAACCTAGAACAAAGTAGAAACAAATACACAGAGTAGAGGGAAGGGATAGTAATTCATAAGAACATTCCCGGTTATCTGAGATTTTACTAGAACACCACGTGTTCAACACGAGGTCACATGCACGTCACTCACTTCCCATGATTCAATGGGCGGCTCCACGCCCATTCCGACACGCCAGTTTTTCGTTCAGTTTAACAATAACACTTGGTGTTGATGTAGTGTTCGTGGGGGAAACGAAAGTTCGATTGATGTGACTTGAGACACTTATATGGTGAACGGGGCTTTTGGTGAGTAGATTCCTTGTTTACATTTTGGTGTTGTGGAATAGTGTTTATTAGCCCATTTACTCTTCTTCGCTTGTAACGTTGATGTCAATAAACGTTACACCATAATTAACTAAACCATTAGCATGGGGCATTTTGCTTAAAGTGTGTACCACCATCTTGCTTTCCAGTCTGTCGAGTTGGATAGCGGAGCGTATTGGTTTAATCTGAGATTAGTTGGCTGTCAAAGATAGTTTTGATAGTTTATTGCTGTATGGTAGAAACATGTTGGCACTAAAGAGGAAAGGAAATTATGTTGGCCTACTTACTGCTGAGTTATATGTAGAAACATGCAGTATTTGTACAGGAAAGGCCTGCATTGTATAGTTTTAATATTAAGGACTATCATAACAAGATTTAAATCCATCCTC
>JBCFYV010011172.1:109322120-109352451 GCA_039000515.1 Timema cristinae
AGCACAGAAGTCGGACACCTTACTCCTATACCATCAGGTCACCCAGCATATATTTTGCTCCATGTGTTAAAGGTGTGGAAAAGAATACTCTAATCTCCTTCATACAATGATCCTAGTATCTTAATCTAGAACCAAATTTCAAGTCCAAGGAGACAAACAGTCAATGCATAACAAAGTTAAAAGGGATGTACATGAACTAAGGATGAATATAAAATAAAATGTAATTGATTATAAAAGTTTAAAATATATAGAAGTGAAAACGACAAATTTTAAGGAGAGAGTTAAAATCTTCACTTCAATTTGTCGTCAATGTATCAATTTATTCATTCCGAACAAGACTCTCTATTTACTTGTTATCAGTCCGGCTGATGCCTTGATACGAGTAATAATGGCTGACCGTGAAAATAATCAAGAAAAAGTCAACAAACTTCTTCGAAGGATAAATCTGTTTGATAAAGAGGTGGGTGTTCTTCCATATTTAAAAACTCATGATTATTTTGTGCTGGAAGATTTTCTTTTTGTATTATTGTGAATGGATATAAATTGTATTTGAAATGCACAACAACATAGCGTCTTATGTCTGGACGAACTTTTAAACATATTTTAATCCAAAGAAAAATAATAATTGTAAACTATTTTACAAATTAAAATATAAATGGAAAAACATAGTAGGGTGGCAATTTTGTTCAAAATTAAAATATGAATATTTTCGCCTTATATTAACAAAGTAATATGCTTTGTTTTTCCGGGTAATAGGATAGGTGACTGAAAGCTAGCTTATTTTTTGTAAATTTTGTTTCAAGCTATGGTAAACTAAATGAAAAAGAATGTTTTTTTTTTGTAGCATTTTTTTATTTGGGGATAGTTTTCACCAGAGCATTTGACACTCCGATTGATGCTACTAACAGACACAGCCATAGAAGTTTAAATATGAATATGACTCGCTCCGGTTGGATTAGTTGCTTAGTTAGCTAACATAATTCCAAGAGTAGTTTCCGGGGCATTCGGTTAGGATTACTTTCTATTGGCTGCCCATATTGATTGTGAAATACAAATGAGTGAACCAGCTGTGTTACAGTTTGTTGATGACGGAGTGTAGTTTTTTTTGTTTTTAGGAAAATAGTAGGGTTGGGTAAAGGGTCAATTTATAATAATGAGAAGGTGTTTTAAGTTTATATATGGAAAGAGTGCTTGATTACATTTTCCACTATATGATTTGTATATTCTATATAAGCAGTACAATATCGGTGGCTGTTCAATGTTCATTGTGTATTTATATAGAGTATCAATAATTCACACGTGCGACGTCATGTAACGTAATGGAAAACCTGTTGACTTTGATATTGTAACATTATTTGCCACACTTCTATGTATTTCCCTATATTTTTCTAATTTTTGTGAATAGCTTCAAATTTATTTTCGTTTGAAATTAAGCACTTCAAAGTTCGGCCGCCGCGTAACACGCTGTATTGACGGACTGACAAATAATACTATTTAGATCCATTCAATAAAATAAAAGGATGGAAGGAACAACGTATAAATTGTTTTAAATAATATAAATAAGGAATTATGACTTAAGGAAGAACATTTACCTTTAATAAAAATATTAATTATCCTTCTAAGAAGTTTGTTGACTCTTCTTTTATTTTTATTATTTTTTAATATCGGCCATGATTGATTTCAAAGCATGTGCAGATCTGTCAAACAAGTGAGTGGCGGGTCTCGTGATTGTAAAAGAAATAAAAGAGTAAATATGTAAATAACTCCAAATTAGCGCGCTTTTCAATTCTGACCGATTAAAATAAATATTTTAACTCTTTTATGAAAAACATCATTGTTCACATTCATTGGCAAATATTTCAATATTTATATTAAACCTGCATTGTACTTGATTTTTATCTCTAGTTCATAGCCAACATTTTATCCTTTGTTTTAATATATTTGTTTTCTCTTTGGACATGGAAGAAGAAAAAAAATATAACGTTTTTAAAATTTTATTTTTGGAAGACTTTCTGTAGAAGATTAGGAAGGTCTTCTTCCTCAGTGTTGGTCTAACATAGAGCAAAATCTGTGGAGCTCTTAATTTAATTAATTTTTAAGTAAATTAATGGTTGTAAAGTAAAGTGCGAGTAGCAAATGGAAAGCTAAGTGTATGTGCAAGAGCTAGACTGTTTATTTTTTCTAAGAATTGTGGACGAGTTAACATTAATAAAGAGAAACAAATTTCTGAAGTTGGTCTTGTTTCAGCATGGACTAATGCATGGGTGAGGTCAAGCCAACTCTTCAACTTTAAAGTCATTTTTTTTTTTCGTTTATCAAAAATCAGAATTCATGTAAGAACTTTCAGAAATACTATCTAATTCAGAGAATTAATTAACATTTTATCTTATGTTTAATTATTAATTTTATTGATTTTTCTCTTATTTTTTGTCTAAACAATACTATTTTATTTTGTCAAATTAGAATTATAACTATCCGGAATTCCATAGGTAAGATTGGGATGTGGTAAAAAAGGAAACGATAATAAACTCACAAAAGTTCTAATAGTTGTTATTTTATACATTTATTTTTATTGTAGTCTAAATTACTATATTTTATTGCAACAATCCATTTTTTTTTAAATGGCTCATGTTTTATTTTTAAGTATTCCCCAGTGGTCTCAAGTATTGAGTGTCGTCGTGCCACTGCCTGAATTAGCAGAGGTAAATGTTTATTATTATTATTCTCCTAGATCCTAGGATTGGCGCCCAACCAAAGCACAATTTTTATACCTCTTGACGTTAACTGTTATCAATTAAATATATTTAGAAGACACTGAAAGTATACTAGAAATATAAAAAAAGGGTGAAAAAGGTTATTTTTTTCACCACAATATAACACATCAATTCTATACACAGGGAGTCAGCCCAACATCTTATCTCGATTAATAGCGTGTCTGCTCTGTGAACAAGGAGTCCCGGTTTCAATTCCGGACATTGTTGAAAATGTATCTTTGATGAGTTGTGGGTTTATGTGTATATGTATATGTGGAATATGTATATATATTTTTTATTTAGCACAAAGTCTTACTACCTGTTAGGGTCATATGATAGTTTTAAATTAATGACCAGGATGTGGTTGTTGTCTATTCTGGATTTAGGTTAATTTAAAAGTCGTGTGCTGATATAATCAGTCAGTTTATAAAGTGCACGTTAAAAATCTCATCTAAATATACAAGTATGTCGTCATAGTTTTTCTTTGGCTATTTTTTTATTATAATTTGCCATATTTCTCAGAAGCTTGGAGGGCAGTGTTCGTATCTTAGCTAGTGTTATATTTTTTTGTACCTAAAATTACTTCCCTATTCTACTTATAGTCAAATGCTGGTATGTATTATGCTTCCTAGAAGGATTTATCCATGTTTATTTTCATGTCATCGATTCAGTAAAATTCATTCGCTTAAGTTGAGTGCTTACGTTCCGGATTTAATGTTCAAATAAGCTCAATGCTGGAATAGTCATTGGTTAAAAATGGATAGCTTAATACCCTCCAAAATAGTAGGTTTTTACTAATGTATTCCTTTGTGCAGATACATCACAAACCTACCAAATCCCTTAATGTTTGAAAACATAAAGATAGATCTTAGCTATATTTTAAGTTTTTTTAATGTCTCTTTGGCTGGTAGACCGACTATAACACATGAGTACTTAGAAGAGTGTACACAAATAAATTAAACCGACTTAGCCCTCAGACGTGATAGCAAACATTCTAGTGTTATACATTAGACTTTCTACGGGCACCTCTGATTGTCTTTAGATCTAATCTTGTAGGGGTAAAATCATGTAATCACATATTGAATACTTGACTGACCCAGGTTCAAAATGTGTGCAAGATGGTACCATTATGTTCTCTGTGGGCGAATTATGGTAACATTGATTATTAATAAAACTAAGATAATACTTGGACCGTTGGCCGAGTGGTCTCATGTATTAAAATGGCATTGCACTATGTTGCCGTTGATGGAGAGGCCAAGGTTTGAATACATGTGGAGTAAACTATTAGGAGAGGGCTACTACATGTGATTCTCAAAAATTGTCTTAGGCCATTATCAGTCCACACTAATACAAATTAATTTCGTATAAGCTACCGTTCTCAAGCTATCCCTTGGATTAGATTATGTTGGTTAGTAACCAGTGTGATAACGTACTACTAAGATAGATACAAAGCACGTGTTATAGAAGCAGTGGGTGTATGATTAAATCGGAAGTCAGGGTGGTTCAACGTTGTTCACCCCAATTGCAAAATCTGATCACCAGCTTGCCCCGCGAGCAAAATACCTTTCTTCTTTCTTCACGTATACGTTCACTCAACTCTAATAATAATAATTTCAACACTCGATCACAATAAAACTCACCTTATTCACTCCTCTTCATAATTCCAATCATTACGCAAATTCTTTCACTGTTTCAGCTTCTCGTTCATGGAATACCCTAACCAACGATATAAAGAAGCTATAAATGAATGTTTTAAAACGAAAAGTTGCAAATAATTTGAGTGTGTAAGCTCAATCGCGAGATTGAGGAGTGTGGGACGTAATCACACCTTCCTTTGTGTGTGTGTGTGTGTGTGTGTGTGTGTGTGTGTGTGTGTGTGTGTGTGTGTGTGTGCGTGTTCTCATCTTTCGTAATCCTATTGTATTTTAGCTCTAGTTTTTATACATTTTTGTGTGTTTTTATATATATTATTTTCTTAAACTTCATTTGAGTTGTATTGGTTAAGTGTAAGAAAAGGCGGCAGCCTTAACTTCGCCATTAAAGTCGATTATTATTATTATTATTATTATTATTATTATTAAAGATGTATTTGGAAACTTAATATAGACTTACATATAATTAATATACCATTTACTCGATTCAGTGGCCTCAGGGTCTAACGCGCTACTCTCGCAGTAAACTAAACGGCCGATGACAGGGAGATTGAGGTAAGAACTTAGGTCAGGTGTGCTGAGGGTGAATCTTCCCAAATATTTTTCCACTCCCACTCCACGCAAATTAGGATACACTTCCAATTAATATAGCCCTACTCATCCCTAATTTAATTAGAGTAATTAGTACATAAATGTATAGCCTGAAAGGATGGTAAAACGTGTTGCTAAAAAACACATTATGTTCAATACTTACATATAAATTGTATTTTTGTTTGGTAGAATATATCAAATTTTACTGCCAAATAAAAAGTTTAATTACCCTCCCAAACCTATATTATGAAATATGCACGCATACAGAATTTAAAAAAAATCAGCTTTGCATTTTAAATACATATATCTACAAGCTTATAAATTAATCAAATAAATGCATGATAAAATGCAATCATGAACGTTTAGCTAAATATTTGTATTTTAATCATTAACTATTCCACATCTGCCACCAAAGCTTTCCCTTTAGTTTACCTCCAGGATATTGTGAGGGCCACATTTTCAGTGAACGCGGGCCGCAGGTTGCACCACACTTTTATAAGTGATAACAGCTTGGAATCTGTAAAAATCATCATCTCGCTACATTTTTCAGTGCAGTGCTTATATTGTGTCATGCTAAAGTATCGTTTAAGAGCAACAATACATTGAAATTAACGTTTGCTATGGATGACTGAAACATTCGATTAAGTACATTTTATAAATTGGCACTTGGACACGGGAGTCAATCCTGGGACCTTTGGTTTAACACTTTAATTATCTACCACTGAGCCATTATAGACTCCGTTAAACTAAGGCCATGTTTTGACCTGAGCAAAGGATTAACGTTGTTCGCTCATTGGTATAACATAGTGCGTAAAGTTAATGGTCTCGGGATTGATTGCCTTCGCCCAGATGCTATTTTACAACCAAAAATATTTTAATTACTTCTTATAAATATTCTAAATCATTATAAACTTAGTTTGTGGTATTTTAAAATCAACAAGTCTCCTGTGCTAGCAGCAAAATTTGACTTAAAATGGCGTAATAGAAGGAAGACGAAAATATTCAATTAAAATCTTATTTGAAAAAAATAAGCCAAACTTGACATTAAATAAAAGGTAAGAAAATTAAAATACCACAAAACCTCTTTTACGAAAAGCCCTAGAGTTAATTTTGTGGAAAAAGCGAACAGGTAAAAAAAGTTAGAAAAAAAGTTTGGCATCGTGAGTTGATTTATTTTAATATAATTCAATAGAGGGCTCACCTTTGAAGTTGGCCACCAGAAACTTTTCAGTAGGGGAGGAGGGAGAAGGGGCGGCAACATTTGAGGGTCGACTTGGCACTCTTTACTTACCAACCACTCATTGATTTATGGAATGTTATATATTTGCTTCTCTTGCGTAAGTTTGGAATTATTATTGGGCCACTTTTTAAAATGAGGTTTGAATGTGGAGTGTGAGCCACATTTTAATGCCAACACAAGACTATCCACACCTAACTACACACATGCTAGGGCAAGGCAAGATATAATTTAGAAGAAAGTTTACAGACATTAATGTTGAGAGTGGATTACCATTTAGTAAAATACACTTGGTGCCAACTTATAAAATCCAGTCGTGATTATATCCCCAAATTCCTCGTCACCAGAAAACCAGACTATAGTAGCATGTTTATTTTGATCACGTATCCTCCGCTTTAGGACCTTATAATATTACTTTCTACATCAAAATTACTCACGAAAATTTAAGGGGAGAATAAGAGGAATAGGCCCACCTTGGTGACCACAGGGTTTAAGACGCCACACTCTCAGTGGACTAGACTGACGATGATGGGAGAGATCACGGTTCGAATCTCGGTCAGTTGTTTTTAAAAATGATTTACTAATCTCCCTCCACTCAAATGAAGGTATACTTTCTATAAAAATAACCTTATTCATCCCTAAACCCACTTGCATGATTAGTTCATAGGGTATAACCTTAACCGCTGGTAAGACCCGGTACTAAAAAAATTGTTTATAGTGAAAAGTGTATCCGAATAAAGGTGTAAAGCGGTTTAAAATACAGTACTGATAAATCGTATGCGATAAACCACCCTACATATAGGCCTAGTTGCTGAGGCCCCAGAGTTGTACATAATTGTAAGCCCTAATATTCAACAAACAAACAACAAACAAACAAAATTTAATCGTTCCACATAATCATTTTTTATACACATAGTTTACTATTTCAAACTCCATGTTAACATATTTTAAATATTGTCTTCCCCAGGACCCAGATTTTTATGAACTGGGATTGATTAAAACTTACCTTATAGTTTTAAAAAAGACTTCAAAGATTAAAAAAAAAATAATTCAAATATGGACTAAAGCTCGTAATAAGTTCGCACGACTAAATCAACAGATACTTAACAAATATAAGATTCAATAGAATACTTTTAACAAACACAACAAATATCCTGCTAAGTATAGTGGTGAAGTTATAGATATCCCCTCCCAACGCAACCCTTCCTAGTTTAGTTGTAATATCTCACCAGGAATGTGTAATTTGGAACCAAACAAGCAAAGAGAATTCAAAGTTCATTGCCTACATTATCTTCTTATTCCAACAATTGTGTGATTAAAATAAATGGTACGGAACTACGCACGGAATTTTTAGCTCTATTGTTTGAAAATGGAGATATTTACTCAAAACTCGTAATATATGTCAAACGAAATAATATACACTAGCAAACCAAAGCATAAATTGTATTATACTTATTAAAACTTTTTTTTAGTCTTGGTTTTAAATTTTATAATTTTGTTTTTAAAGAATTAATGTCCTCATTTGTATATTTGGACCGATAAGAAAGATCAATGTTGGGTCCACAAGGTCAACACTTCGAATTCAAATTTCAACTTCCGGTTAAAATGTTAGACATTTTATTTGGAGTTGCAAATCTTCAGGTCATCGCGTTGCTATTAAATTCCTCATTTATAAATTTTGACCAATCCCAAATCTAAATATTGACTATTGAGTCTAAAATGGATATAGATCATTGTTGTACAAACATTTTTCTAAGAGGTTTAAGCAACAAACTTTTGAAGACTTACTTATATTTAACTAGATAGCTGTTGCCTGCGGCTTTGCTCGCGTGGAAGTTGATTATATACAAATACGAAAATATACATATGTATTTACAGATTAATTTAAAATATTATGTTACGTTGATGACCATAACTTGACCTCAGATCAAAAATAATGCAAGTCCGATACAAACTTTCACCCCCCTTTTCATCCCTTATTAAATAAAATTTCCAAAATTCCTGAAACCCGTATTTATTTGTTTTACGTCAATAACCGAAATACAAAATTTTGTTTATGTAACTTTCAAAATGACGGACTTTCATACATATTATCATCCCTTTTTGACCTTGGGGACATTTCTAATCTCTATGGTGCCTACTACAAATGAATTACAGTCGAATTCATGCTACCTTGATGTTGGGTCGACGATGATGAATAGTCATCAGTCGATACAAACTTCACCCATTTTCTCCCTTATTAAAAAAATTCCAAATCTGAAATGTATTATTGTTTACGTCATACAAATACAAAATGTATTATGTAACTTCAAATGACGGCTCATAATATTATCATACTTTATTATCCCTATTTTGACCCTTTTGGGTGGAATTTGCTAAATCCTTTCTAGTGGGTGCAATAACAAATGAATACAGTCGAATTTCATGCTTGTAGCTTGAGTTTGCGCTGCATGATGAATTCAGTCAGTCAATCAGGACATGTTATTTTATAAGTATAGATAGATTACTCTAGGAGTTTATGGCATTAGAGGATTATTGCGTTGGATCTCTTTACAACTAAAGCATACAAAATTGTATTAATATATTTGCCAATATCTCAGAAACTGTTGGTTTTATAAAATATATTTCATATAAAAGTTTTGTACTTTTAATAGTACTACAATTTTGTAATGGTAAGTTATTTAGTATCTCAAATAGTTGCGGGAATACGGATGTTTCTGCTTCTGTAAAGTACCCTAACATTAATATTCATTGTGAAATGAAAATATCCAGTTTATTTATCATCTTAATCAACACCTAAATATGAATTTTAATCAAAATAGTTAAGAGTCGATTTTAGAAAATCGATTTTTTCTCTTTTCGCCCTTTCTTAAACTGCTATTAAATTTAAGTTTAAACAGACACACAGACATACGTCATCGCAAAGATAACTTTTTAGGATTTGGGGGAGGGTGAGGGGTCCTTGGGACGTCGACATCCATCAACATTTCAGTTTAGATTTTCTTTTGCGGTCGCAATACTTTTACCTTTTGTGTTCGAAAAATAAAATATATATATATTTTTTATATAGCTTGAAAGTTATTGGCTTTATAAAAATATTCTTCGATTAAAATACTTGTATTATAAAGAGACCTACATATTTGTAACGATAAGTAATTTCATATCTCAAATAGTTTGTAGATATTATAAAATAATATAATTTACGCATCAGACCGTAGACCTTAAAGTTATTGTGCCGAAATATTGAGAAAAACTATTTTGTTTGGAATGTTTATAAATGAAATTTAATCAAAATCGTTAGAGCCGATTTTGATAAAATCGACTTTTTCTTTTTTTGCCCTTCAGTAAACTACCGTTAATTTTATGGTGTGATATCCATTTCCAAAAACCCCTCAGGGCAATTCTATGAAAACCCTAGATACCAAGTCTTAGCCTGATCGGTAAAATAGTTTAGGCTCTAGTTGGAGGTACAGAGAGACGGACGGAAATTCAAAAACCACTTTTTCGGATTCGGGGGGTCATGAAACTTCGAGCTTTATCAAAATCTCGAGTTCGATTTTTTTGACGATAAAAATATTTTCTCTATCTGTAGGATAGCAAGAAAGTAAAAATGTATCGTTTAACATTTATGCATTAAAAATAAGGATAGTATTTAAAAATATACTTAATAACATGAATGCTTAAAATTATTCAAAAATTACGAAAAATGACTCAAAAATTCCTAATTGACTAAAAAATTATGCAAAATAAGAAAATATTACTTTACTTTCCAAAATTACAAAATAATTACAAAAAGATTTCCTTTTCAAATAAACAATTTTACAACCAAGGAAAATGAACAAAGTAATTAATGTATATACTTATAATCATTATATATGACGATCAAAAAATGAGAAATGTAATAAAAATCCGAACCATTTTCTTCACAATAAATGAGATTTGATAAAAACAAACGACACTATAGAATTTGTTTGTTTTTAACTAATTTAGACAAGAACAGAAAATATTGTAAGAACTTTAAAAATAAAGATAGTTTTTATTTGTTCATAAATATTTGTCAGAAATAAATAACAATTTATATACAAGCGTATTGTTTTATATATCAAGACGGACGGAAGTCCGTCATCGACAAGAACATCTACTAGTCTATTTACGCTAAGGAAAATTGGTGTAGCCATTAAACGCCCTTAGATTTTCTAACTATATCCATTTTCACTCTAAGCATTAGTTTAAACCAATTTTTAATAGTGACTTACAATCATAACTATCATAAAAATAATAATAATAATAGAAACCACGGTATCCTTTAATATAAACTGTATGTAATGTTAATTTATCTCTACCATCATTTCATTTTCACGGGAATGTCAGACAGTAAAGTTGTAGGACTATAAAAAGATTAAAACTGATGGAAGACCATGGTTGTATACTGGTCTGGCTACTATTTAGTTCCTGTGTTCATATGTAGGAGATGGGTGATTAGGTTGTTCTATGTTTGTCTGGACTCGTGTTCATTTCAGTAATTCTTAGGTGTTAATTAATGCTTGTTTAAGAGGGTTCTTATGTAACAACACCTTTAATAATATTTTTTATTGCAGTAGTGATTTTGAATTCAGAGGTGTGTGTTAGTTTCAACTAATATCAAAGTGAAAAACCGTATTTAGTTTCTTATGGCAGACCGTTGCAATAAGCGTGATCTTGCAAGCCTTGGTGATGAAACGAGTTTAGGAGGCCTTGCAAATAAATCTATTATTTTTTCTTCTCTTCACTAGCATCATGGAAGTTGTGACACTCTCTGCTGTGGAAAATAATAATATTATAATTATTATATATGCGTGATAAGGAAAATGAAACTTGAAACGGGAGATTGCTGCAGCTAAAGAGATCTGGAACAATATACTAAAGACATTAAAAGAAAAATACAGCTTCGTTTCCTTGATTAAATCTAATAGTAAATGTATACCGCAAAAAGTATTTGACTCGTTTGTATATTTCAGTGTTATCAATACAAGGAATATTTTTATTCTGTATGAAGTTTAAAGATCGGAGTTTACTACCGCTTTGAAATTTACTCGATTTGGATATGTCACACATTTTTTGGATAATTGTACTATTACATAATGAAAGTGTTGAATTCACTTTCTGCGTTTGTAAGGTTTTATTAGTGTAGACACAATGATGGCTAGTGTAATGTTATTTCCCACACACGCACATACCAATTATTCCTTTTATAATTAATTTATATACTTTTACTTTACATTTGTTTTAGCTTACTACCTGTCGTCTTACTACCTGTTCAGGCTATATGCATATGTACTAATGATGCTACTGATTTATGAATTAGAGATGTTGAATTTAAAGGAAGTGTAACCGCATTTACGTAGATGAAGAATGGAAAACAATTTTTGATAAAAACTAATCTCAGTAAACCCGACAAGGATTCGACCCCCTATCTTCCTGTCATCGGCAGTCTAGTCTAGAATGAAAGTGACGCCTAAGACCATATGGCCACCGAATTGTTACATATTTAGGCCTACATATAGATTATGTTCTTTTACTTGTAATTTAATTCCTGAACATACTTTTATTGTATTATTAAAATAGTGAATATCCTAGTTTCAAATTAGTAGTTAAATGAGCATTTTTATAGTATTTACATCAAATATAAAAATATTGTAAATATTTAATTTTCCTTGACATAAGATTATACTTTTCATGATTTGCTATCATTTTATTTGTTTGATGTTTAATATTAAATGTATGATATTTTATATGGTTAATAAGTGTTTAGGCCTGATTGTTTTTTACTGGGCTGGTTTAATTATTAAAATGGTCTTTGAATAACTCTATGCTTGTGGTGACATGTTGATAGTATCACCCCTTTTGTATTTGTAAAATATTTCATATAAATTTGATATTAACAACATAATGTCCATTGTAGAATTTTTTGTAAAGTTAAGTTTTTAGTTGCATTTATTTTCATGGAAATCCTATGAAACACAAATTTTTAATTTGTGTTACTTTGAGCGGTATATATTTCATATGTACACTCCGTCGAATGAAAGGTAGAAACTACTAACTCACCGAGCCCGCGAGGTATGATATACCTCCACACATGACTGCAGAATAGTTTGCCTAGCTACGCCCAACGCCTAAGTTAGTGAAGGCCTTAAGTACTTTAATTATTTCTTGACTTTTGGGAAGGAGGGATGGGGGAGGGGTTATGTCTTTCAGCGATGCCCGAATGATTTGATTTACTAAACTAATTTTACTTTATTGTTCTGATAATGATAAAATCAAAAATTAATATTTACATACTAAGTATATTAATTATGTTTGTTATCATAACATACGGGCTGGTATTTTTATTAGCCATTAAAAGTTTAACCACTTCAAAGTTATTTGGGCACTGTTGCCCACATTGATTGGTTTTACATGGTAACATAAAGCAAGTCTCCCCTTTTCTAGAATCTTCATTACTGTTTATAGCCAATTATTAATTTATTAATGATTAATTATTATATTCCACACATTAACGTAAATAACAGATTAACTCTAAAAGGTTTTAATTTATTTGTAAGAAGCTGAGTTTTTTTAAAAAAAAACTGTAACTTAAGGGTCCCAATCCTAATTTAAAATATTTTATATTATTTCTGGGTGGACAAAAAATAAATATTGATAAAATCTCATCTATGGACATATTTGTATAAAAGTGAATTTATTTGTTTCTTCAAAGTTATTATGACTGTGTATAACTTTGTGGGAGCAAAAGTTCAATTCCACACTTTATTTAATGTTACCATAGCGGCTATAATATAACATTAGTAAAACGCTTTAATAATTAATAATTTGGTTGAGAAAAGGGGTGGTTTATTAAGATTTGCGTTGATTAGTATCATTTTATAATAAATTTAATTTATAATGTTAACTGTGATTAATTTTGTCAAATCTGTTTTTTACTAAATCAATTCTGGAAATATAAACAATAAAACTGGCCATGTCGTAGGCAAGTAATAATACAATATCAGAGTGAGGAGGTTTAAATAAAAATTGAAAAGCAAGAATAAATATTGTTTTGTTTTACGAGCTTAAAACCCCTTTACATAATATCTCTGCTTTTTTAAGGTTAGGAATATAAATATATTCAAGTAAAAATATATTGTAGTTCTGTACAATATTTAATAATATCTGTCTATAGCCAAGGATACCTGAAATTTCACAACCTATTGTGGTGCATTTATTTCTATTCGTCAGGCTGTCTACTAAGAGAGGATTTCGCATACATAGTAAGGGTTTGATTTTTTTTTAAAGATATGGCTAGGTTTATTTATCTCTGGAACCATTTAACCAATTGAGCTGTGCTTTTTACTTTTGTCTGGATCAATATCCAGGAAGGTTTTAGCATTATTTGTGTATAATCAGGTGTTTCGGTTGGAGTCTCAGTGAAGGGCCAGCCGAATGTTTGTATACATTTATGGAACAACACAATTACTGTGGTGTAGTTTTTATTATTCTCTAGTGTATTTATAGAGACATTTTTTAGTATAGTTATTATAATTTGGTGTGTTGGTGTAAGTCCCGGTGAAGTGCCAGCCGGATATTTGTATATATCTATGGAACCACTTAACCGATTAAAATTTAGTTTTTTTATGTAAAATATTTATCCAAGCAAATTTTAGCATGATTTAATCATGTTTTATGTTGTGAATCTCGATGAAGGACCAGCCGCGTATTTGTCAACTGATTCCATATTTAATTCTATCCTGTAGGATATCAACCGGGGAAATTGTATTATGATAACTTAGGTTTTGGGGTTCGAGTTCCTGTTAAAGTTTCGGATGGATGTTGTGTATATTTAATCTAGGATATTTATACCCACATAAGCGATTGCAGTGTAATCTTTTTTCAAATAGGCTTACGTAGTTTTTATATCCAGGCAGGTTTTAACATTAGTTTAATAAGATGTTTTGCTGTGAGTCCCTGGAAATACTGACAGGCCTAGCTATTATGGATTTTGTGGATCAGCCGGAAGGTGAAATTCCGTTCCTCCGTGAAGGGGATAATATAGTCCAGAGTAGGGGAAGGTCGGTGAATACCGATCAGCAAGGTAATACCGATCAGCTGTTTACTCGGTGTATTTCAAATAAACTTGGTTCTGATTAGTGCAGCTATATATCGATTCGTGTTAATACAAAAACTATTGCCAATTAAAGTGGAACCGCATTGCTGTTTGGACGTTATTCGAATAATTTAAGTTGTGTAGTTTTCAAACTTTCGTTGTGCTTGAACAATATCAACCGTAAGTTTTTTTTATTTAGCTAAAATATATATTACTATCACCCTAACTAATAGAATTTATTGATGCATAAATCTTCTGCATGATTATATAAAATATAGTCAACTGGTTGACTTGGCTGCCATATTTGTTTTTGAATTACACATAGGGTAGTACCGATCACGCCTTGCGGGTAATATCGATCAGCATACAAAATTGATCGGTATTACTATTCATTGATTTAAATACGTTTACCTTCAAATAATTATCATGTAATAAACTATGGGTATGTATATTTATATACAAACTATTTATTTTAAAACTATTCTTTTCTTTTTATTAATGGAATATTGTTCATTTTATCTTGTATAAATGCCGAAATTCAAGGGAAGGACTACAAACAGAGTGAAAACATGAACTTCAGACTCCTTGAATGCAGCAGTCAAAGCAGTTAAAGACGATGTTAGAAAGATTAGAGAGGTTTCGAGGTTATTCAATATTCCATTTGCGACTTTACATGATAGATTGAAAAGTGGTAATCTAAATGAGGCTGTCCTAGGGAGACATTCTCTATTTACTCCAGAACTTTGTTGGTTTGTGTAGAATTCGGTAGAAACAATGAATTATGGTTCCGATGTGTATGGTGCTCCAACTGGGCACATGCTGGGACAGTGCAGAAGGTTACAGATGTGACCATTGTGTTAACTAAGTTCAAAGTAATTGTTATAAATTCATTTTATCTAGGTAAGTTAAAACTTATGGAAATATGTGTTTTTTTATTTTGTAATATGTTTGTATTCAATTTTTTTTAAATGCCAATATTAGTTATTAGTTAAGTTTACGAAATAAAGTTATTAGTTAACCATGATATAAAATTAACAATATTTAGTTGTTTTATAAATTTAAAAAAAAATCAAACATTTGCTTTTAATTGTTGTATACTACTTTTCTTAGTTGCAAAAATGGTTTAAGATAATATTTATATACATAAAACCCACTGAAGCTTCCTTATGTGTTTGTTTACTGAAACAATCATTTGCATTAATTTCCATTTTTTTAAAGAACATAATTAAAGTCAAATACATGATGAAATCAATGATCGGTATTACCCGACAAGTTTGGTAATACCGATCAAAGTACATTTTTTGGAAATTAAAATATTTTCACCAAGCCATTCATAAAAATCTTTAATTGCACTTGGTTCCAAATACTAAAATAGCTGCTAATATCGTTACACTAGAAAACTTTTTTTCTTCTTGTTTCTTTTCTACTTGTAATAATCTTTTTAAAAAAGTGATCGGTATTCACCGACTCTCCCCTAAACAATAGGAAAATATTTATAAGTAACATAATAACACCTATTTCATACATATTTACTACTAATTACTGGGGATAGTGATTATAAAGATACAAATTAAAGGTGATGTAACCACATTTGCTTGGAGGGAAGTTGGGAAACAATTTAGGAAAAGTGTCTCAATATTCCCGGCCAGGACTAGAACCCTGTTTCATTCATCACTGAAAATGGACCATATAAGATTTGTTTTTGGTCCCCATGAATACTGAAGCAGTATAATATACATTATTTACCGTATTTCCTAGAATATTTATTTTACTTTGTAATTTTGTTTAATATAAGATATCAAATATTTAATTTTGTGGGTGTTTCGAGTTGCTATCACACTGGTCTATAATATATTATTAAATGGGGGCTTTCTTTTTGTAAGTTCAATCAATAATGTTTTTACCACACTGAGATTATCAACAACTCTCAGAAACGCCCCGGTGGCGAAGTTAGCTAACACGCTAGTTTACTGTTTAGCTCGACCGACAAAGATGTGGAAATAGAGTTTATAATCTCGCTTGGGTGAACTCGGGTAGTTTTTACTAAGTGGTTTTACACTCTCCCTCTACGCAAATTTGGATTCCCTTCCTCTAACTTCAACCTTTACAATTCCTAACCCATTAGAGTAACTAGTACTTAAGCGTATTTTCAAAACGGGTAGTAAGACGCAGTGCTAAAAAAAAAAAAATCCTACCCTCAAAAATTGCTATAAACACTCTTCCATTGTCCTATTGATTTAAGATTGACTATATGAAGGTTACCTAAGAAACAGTGAAGTTTTCTTGGCACTCAAACATATTAATAAATAGTTAGTTCTGTGTGTGCTAGCGGGCTATGAATGTTCGCGTATAGAGTAGAATAGTTAAATGACGCTTGTCTAAAAGGAGGGTTGGAACACGTTATTCACTTCATCAAGTAAAGCACTAGCAAAATACTGACAGTTCTAATGCAGTTAACATTCATACATCTTCTAAACATTTATATTTTTCAGTAAGCCAACAGTTATTACTCCTTCCAAGTTAATTTCAAGAACAAATAAATGAAGTATTTTATAGGCTGCATTATTACTTATGTTAAAATCTCATTCTCCTCAAATAATTATTGGTTACATTATTATTATTATTATTATTATTATTATTATTGCTTTCTAAGCCAAGAATACTACAAGAGCATGATTTACAAATTTATTTAAAATATTGATAGTGCGACAGATTAGCTCAATCAATAGCATGTTTTTATACTGATTGAGGGACACAAGGTTCGATTCCTGACACCGTGGAACTTTTATTTTTAATGAAACATTTGTTTTTTCTTATAACCTGATAAGCTAATGGACGGGGATGTTGAGTCGTTTCAAGTTTTAAGATAGTAACAAAGTAGTGTGCTGATTTTATCACTTGGTTCAGAAAATGCACGTCAGATACCACAAATAAATTTATAAAATGAAACCTTAGGATGATACGTGTCTCTCTAAGTGAGATCGGTTATAACTTATTGAACAAAATAAGAAAACTTAAGGTGTACTAACTTATATTAAATATAACTTTAGCTTTAACTAGGAACAAACATGATTACAAAACAACTTTCAGCAACATCTCTATGACTTAATAATCTGCGTTGTTTGGCTAGTTTATATTCTTTGTGCATCTTTAATGTATGCATTATTAAGGATTAAGTGTGCACTTGTTGCAGGTTATTTTGATTTCGTGCCTAGGCTCACCATCCTCTTCTCGTTTATGTTGTTCTGCTCCGTCGAAAGTTGTCGGCAGGCGGGATTCATGAGTAAAAGTACCGAGTGAGAATAATATATAAATATTTCTATAAGTATTATTTGCATATAAATAAAATCATTTTTACACTATAAAACATTTGTTTTTAAAAATTCCTTTTTTTAATGTTTTCCCAATATTTTTAAAATTCCGTTTATGAAATTATTTTTGTTAAGAAAATGAGAATATATGCATACTATTATATTAAAATATTTTATATGTATATATATAAATTGAAACCCTCACGGTAAAAGCTTTTTAAAAAAATACCCTGCATAATTTGGTAAAAATAATAGTAATAAAACGTATACCTACGTTTTTTAATGACTCATAAATTCCGTTATTCGTCTTTTTTCAAAATTGCTACCAACCCATTTCATGCGGCCACGCTATCACTGCAACCAAAGTCTTGGCTTTATATGTCTAATCGTTCAAATGTTTAGATCTGTGTGGGACCGTAAAAAGATATATAGCTTGAGTTTTTCATAAGAGTTCCATTCTAGGTACAGAACCCAAAAAATGTGTTGTGACTTTGAGTGTAACTTACGTGTGTTTATTTTTTTAAATTCTATCATTTGTATAGATATATTATTATATTTCAAAAACAATTGTATACCAACAATGTTTTATTCTCTTAAAGGTTGTAATTTGGTTTTTTATAAATATTTTAAATTTATTTGTAATAATGACTGAGTTAAAACATGTAGACTACATGTTGTTATGAAGAATTAGTAATTAATTTTCTTCCACAATTTTATTTATAATCAGATACATATTTGATACAATTTAACATGTGTAGGCCTACAATAAGTTACAACAAATTTACAAAATTATTTCGAAACATTCTATTTATACAGATTGATATCTTGGATTCTAACTATTAGTTAAAACCCAGCCGAGGTCGATTAATTTTTCTTGACCGTTAAAAATATGCAGCACAACGTCTTTCGGAGGGGAAGTAAACCACTTAACTGATTGCGTTGTAGTTTTTCTTTTTTTGTAGGATATTAATCCAGGCATGTTTTAGCATGATAAATAAGGTGTTTTGGATTGAGTCCCATAGAAGTTCCTACAGGCTATTTTTTCTGTTGCCTAATATTTATGGTTCGTTTTACCCCATTGTTGTAATTTGAGGGTTTCCAGCAATCTACACTTAAAAAATAACATGTCCTGACTGACTGACTGATTCATCATCGCCGAGCGCAAACTATCAAGGCTACAAGCATGAAATTCGGACTGTATATTCATTTTGTTATGTAGGCACCCACTAAGAAAGGATTTTAGAAAATTCCACCCCAAAGGGGTCAAAATAGGGGATGATAATATGTATGATAATATGTATGAAAGTCCGTAATTTTGAAAGTTACATAAACAAAATTTTGTATTTCGGTTATTGACGTAAAACAAATAAATACGTGTTTCAGGAATTTTGGAAATTGTATTTAATAGGGGATGAAAAAGGGGGTGAAAGTTTGTATCGGACTGACTGACTGATTCATCATCGCCGAGCGCAAACTATCAAGGCTACAAGCATGAAATTCGGACTGTATATTCATTTTGTTATGTAGGCACCCACTAAGAAAGGATTTTAGAAAATTCCACCCCAAAGGGGTCAAAATAGGGGATGATAATATGTATGATAATATGTATGAAAGTCCGTAATTTTGAAAGTTACATAAACAAAATTTTGTATTTCGGTTATTGACGTAAAACAAATAAATACGTGTTTCAGGAATTTTGGAAATTGTATTTAATAGGGGATGAAAAAGGGCTGAAAGTTTGTATTGGACTTGCATTATTTTTGATCTGAGGTCAAGTTATGGTCATCAACGTAACGTAATATTTTAAATTAATCTGTAAATACATATGTATATTTTCTTATTTCAATATAATCAACTTCCACGCGAGCAAAGCCGCGGGCAACAGCTATCTAGTGTGTGATAAACGAGCCTGGTGCACTAGAGCCAGGTCCACTAAGATTCGGGTTTATACCTAGATCTAGTGGAATTTGAAGGCGTGGCATTGGAGTCTGTCTC
The DNA here is from genome assembly GCA_039000515.1 of Timema cristinae. Lineage (NCBI taxonomy): Eukaryota > Metazoa > Arthropoda > Insecta > Phasmatodea > Timematidae > Timema > Timema cristinae. The sequence goes on from JBCFYV010011172.1 coordinate 109,341,779, forward strand.
CCGGTGATGTTCCGTTAGGCTTGGCAGTGAAAAGTTTGGCTTTCACAATATTCTGAGGATTGTATAAATAATTTTATTTGAATGTTCGTATTTTTAAAACTAGCTATATCGCTAGTGGGGTCGTGGTTGTGAAATAGTAAAAATATTGAAATTTTAAATGTCAATTGAACTTAAAAATAATTGACAATATCCAATTAAACATAAAGTGCAATACTAATCTCGTTGTTCATATGTGATTGCACTTTAGTCAGTGATGAATGAAACAGGGTTCTAGTCCTGGCCGGGAATATTGAGACACGTTTTCCTAAAATGTTTCCCAACTTCCCTCCAAGCAAATGTGATTACATCACCTTTAATTTGTATCTTTATAATCACTATCCCCAGTAATTAGTAGTAAATATGGATGAAATAGGTGTTATTATGTTACTTATAAATATTTTCCTATTGTTTACTCTGGACTATATTATCCCTTCACGGAGGAACGGAATTTCACCTTCCGGCTGATCCACAAAATCCATTATAGCTAGGCCTTTCAGTATTTCCAGGGACTCACAGCAAAACATCTTATTAAACTAATGTTAAAACCTGCCTGGATATAAAAACTACGTAAGCCTAGTTGAAAAAAGATTACACTGCAATCGCTTATGTGGGTATAAATATCCTAGATTAAATATACACAACATCCATCCGAAACTTTAACAGGAACTCGAACCCCAAAACCTAAGTTATCATAATACAATTTCCCGGTTGATATCCTACAGGATAGAATTAAATATGGAATCAGTTGTTGACAAATACGCGGCTGGTCCTTCATCGAGATTCACAACATAAAACATGATTAAATCATGCTAAAATTTGCTTGGATAAATATTTTACATAAAAAAACTAAATTTTAATCGGTTAAGTGGTTCCATAGATATATACAAATATCCGGCTGGCACTTCACTGGGACTTACACCAACACACCCAATTATAATAACTATACTAAAAATGCCTGTATAAATACACTAAAGAATAATAAAAACTACACCACAGTAATTATGTTGTTCCATAAATGTATACAAACATTCGGCTGGCCCTTCACCGAGACTCCCACCGAAACACCTGATTATACACAAATAATGCTAAAACCTTCCTGGATATTGATCCAGTACAAAAGTAAAAAGCACAGCTCAATTGGTTAAATGGTTCCACAGATAAATAAACCTAGCCATATCTTTAAAAAAAAAATCAAACCCTGACTATGTATGCGAAATCCTCTTTTAGGAGACATCCTGACGAATAGAAATAAATGCATCCCAATAGGTTGTGAAATTCCAGGTATCCTTGGATATAGACAGATATTATTAAATATTGTACAGAACTACAATATATTTTTACTTGAATATATTTATATTCCTAACCTTAAAAAAGCAGAGATATTATGTAAAGGGGTTTTAAGCTCGTAAAACAAAACAATATTTATTCTTGCTTTCCAATTTTTATTTAAACCTCCTCACTCTGATATTGTATTATTACTTTCCTACGACATGGCCAGTTTTATTGTTTATATTTCTAGAATTGATTTATTAAAAACAGATTTGACAAAATTAATCACAGTTAACATTATAAATTAAATTTATTATAAAATGATACTAATAAACGCAAATCTTAATAAACCACCCTTTTCTCAACCAAATTATTAATTAGTAATGCGTTTTACTAATAGTTATATTATAGCCGCTATGGTAACATTAAATAAAGTGTGGAATTGAACTATGCTCCCATAAAGTTATACACAGTCATAACTTTGAAGAAACAAATAAATTCACTTTTATAACTAAAATATGTCCAAAAGATGAGATTTATCAATATTATTTTTCGTCCACCCGGAAATAATATAAAATATTTTAAATTAGGATTGGACCCTTAAATTACAGTTTTTTTTAAAAAAAACTCAGCTTCTTACAAATAAATTAAAAACCTTTTAGAGTTAATCTGTTACTTACGTTACATGTGTGGAATATAATAATTAATCATTAATAAATTAATAATTGGCTATAAACAGTAATGAAGATTCTAGAAAAGGGGAGACTTGCTTTATGTTACCATGTAAAACCAATCAATGTGGGCAACAGTGCCCAAATAACGTTTGAAGTGGTTACACTTTTAATGGCTAGTAAAAATACCAGCCCGTATGTTAATGATAACAAACATAATTAATATACTTAGTATGTAAATATTAATTTTTGATTTTATTATTATCAGAACAATAAAGTAAAATTAGTTTAAGTAAATCAAATCATTCGGGCAATCGCTAAAAGACATAACCCCTCCCCCATCCCTCCTTCCCAAAAGTCAAGAAATAATTAAAGGACTTAAGGCCTTCTCTAACTTAGGCGTTGGGCTTAGCTAGGCAAACTATTCTGTAGTCATGTGTGGAGGTATATCATACCTCGCGGGCTCGGTGAGTTAGTAGTTGCTACCTTTCAATCTCGACGAAGTGTACATACTTATTGAACCCTTTATATTATTTTAGATATTTTTAGGAAGAAATATCATACTATGATAACAATGTATAGAGCCAAAAATTATATACATATATTTCAACCCTTTTTGAATGCCATTTATTTTTCAAAGGTTTGGGTGTTTATCTCCTGTCATCCTGCTTTAAATAAGGGATTGGTTTTACGAAATTTTGAGCTTCACCTACCTCTTGGAAGCGATTTTGTATTACAAGTGGCGTTTATCTTGTTTGAGATGGTGAGCGTAAAAATCCAACACACTGAATCAATGGGGTTTGGTCACACTTCAAGTGGGAGCGTGAATATTTCATTAGTCCCTCAACGCCCGATACCACCTAGAAACAAACCTGTTTGCTTTTTACCACTTACTCTTTCAAGTTCCAGGTGTTTTGAATGTATCAACATTCAACACTGTCCAACATTAACTCCGAAGCTCTTATCGATTGTGTATATTAGTTGCATAACATTTCTGTCTCCCATTGAAATATACAACCATGGTGCTTAAGTAGCCGATACTTAACAGTATTTTCTTCAATATATAAAATGTATAAAAGCTGCAGAAATAAGTGTAAATAATTAATATCCAAAGCGTTGGGCGCATGTGCGCATAGTCTAATACTTCACCTTCGCAATAGACTCGACTGCCCATAACAAGGAAATCTGTGTTCAAATTCCTGTAGGGCGTACTGAGGTTGGTTTTCCTAAATCGTTTTCCATTCTCTCTCCACGAAAATACGGGTGCACTTAATATAAATTAAACCTTCCTCGTCCCAAAATAATTAGCGCAGTTAGTATACATACGTATAACCTGAATAGGTAGTAAGACTCGGCGATGAAAAAGAAAAAAAAATGGTATGGAACTCCACACGGACTTTCTCGCTCTATTGTTTAAAAATTGAGATATTTATTCAAAATTTGTTATATAATATACACTAGCGAACCCAAGAAAAATTTGCACTATAAATACGTAAAACCTTTTTGACAAACTGTTTTAAATTTTATAATTTTATTTTTAAATAATTAACTTCTTCATTTATATATTTGGACCAATAAAAATACCGATATTGGGTCCCCAATGGTAAACACTTCGTATTCAAATTTTGACTTCCGTTTAAAATTATCGGCATTTTATCAAGAGATGCACATCTTATGGTTATCTCATAGCTATTAAATTACTCTTTTTTAAATTTCGCCCGATAAAACAGGTAAATTATTGACTATTTAGTCTAAAATGAGAGAGATAGAATCGTTATAGCCGAATTTGAGATAATAGAATTATTCTCTTTTCACTCTTTAGTAAATCGCATTTAATTTTAGGGTCAGACAGATGGCGTTGCAAAAACTACATTTTAGGGTTTGGAGGGTCATAAACGTTTGCATCCATCAACATCTCGGGCTAGATTTTTTTTGACGGTCGTAATACTAAACTTAAAGTGTTGCAAAGATAAAATAAAAATGCATATAGCTTGAAAACTTTTGGTTTAATAAAAATATATTTCAAGTAAAGATGTTTATTATGAATAGATCTACATGTATGCAATAATAAGCAATTTCATATCTTAAAGATTTACGGAGAAAAAAATTAAATATTAGAATTTACGCATTAGACCGGAACGTCAATTGGACGAAAAATTGAGAGTAGCCATTTGGTTTGTAATATTGATCAAAGCTTAGAAATGAAATCTAATCAAAATCGTTAAAGCCGATTTTAATAAATTCGATATTATCTCTTTCCGTCCTTAAGGAAAACTACCCTTAATGTTAGGATTATATATCCAATCCCAAATATTTCTCGGGGTAACCATATGAAAACCATAGATACAAAGTTTAAGCCCAATCGGTAAAATAGTTTAGGCTCTAGTCTGAGGTACAGACTGACAGACAGATGGACAGATGGTCAGACGGGTTTGCGAAAACAACTTTTCAGATTCCTGGGATCATGAAATGTTAACATTCATCAAAATCTCGAGTTCAATTTTTGGCCAATTTGGGGCCAGTTCGTAAAACGATTAAAGCCTAGTTTTTTTATTTTTACAACCAGTTTTTAAAGTGACTAAAGGGTGTATATATATATATATATATATATATATATATATATATATATATATATATACACCCTTTAGTCACCCTTTAGGGTGTATATATATATATATATATATATATATATATATTATACACCCTTTAGTCACTTTAAAAACTGGTTGTAAAAATAAAAAAACTAGGCTTTAATCGTTTTACGAACTGGCCCCAAATTGGCCAAAAATTGAACTCGAGCTTTTGATGAATGTTAACATTTCATGATCCCAGGAATCTGAAAAGTTGTTTTCGCAAACCCGTCTGACCATCTGTCCATCTGTCTGTCAGTCTGTACCTCAGACTAGAGCCTAAACTATTTTACCGATTGGGCTTAAACTTTGTATCTATGGTTTTCATATGGTTACCCCGAGAAATATTTGGGATTGGATATATAATCCTAACATTAAGGGTAGTTTTCCTTAAGGACGGAAAGAGATAATATCGAATTTATTAAAATCGGCTTTAACGATTTTGATTAGATTTCATTTCTAAGCTTTGATATATACACCAATATATACATACACAGGCCTATATATGTATATAGAGGCCTTTGTGTGTGTGTATATAAATATATATATATATATATATATAAATATATATATATATATATTTATATACACACACACAAAGGCCTCTATATACATATATAGGCCTGTGTATGTATATATTGGTGTATATATATATACGCTTTTCTCTCTATTTCTAAAAGCTTCAGAAAGGATTGAATAAAGCTTGTTTGTTTTTTTATTTGTTTTTCGTGAAAATATTATTTGTCCTTGTACTGACTCTGCAGGAGTCGAGTAATAACCCATATTAGTATGGGAGACTTTGCTGCCTTCCTTCTCGTGTCAGCTTGTCAGCCGCTATGATTTCCAGGCGACCCTTCTCTGGTAGCGCCAGTGCAATATTGCACGTCATTCACTAGATACAGTATATATATATGTTAAATACTGGAAGTTTGTTGCATATTTTTCTCTTTCCTTTTAAATTTCTTTAAATCTAATATGTATGACCAATTCACTGTAGGTTTTTTATTTTATTTTTAAATTGTGGCCACACTTTGTTGGGAATTATTAAGATTTCAGTTTTACAAGGGAATGAGTTATTTATATTAGGCCTACTTATTTAATATTTTAAAAAGCTATAGAATTAAATGTTTACACTTGCATTCAATTGTATTATACTAAAATGAACTTTTTGATTTTAATATTTTTGATAGTAACATTTATAATAAATTTGTCATTGGGAATTTAAGTTTTAGGTATTCATGCCTTCTCGGTCGTCTAGAATAAATATTTAGAATAGCTCTTTTGGCAATTGTATTCACCGAACTAGCTCTAGATTTGATGAATTATGTGACTTTTATTGCAAATGAAGAACAAAATTAATTTTTAAAGGAAATGCCTTATTACAGAATACATTAATATTATGTTCTACATTAAAACAATTAAGAATGCTTTATTTTTAAAGGTTTGTATAAATAATTTCCACGCTTTTGATAGTGGTTACTGTACCTCATCGTACCAACTTAATGTCTACATTTACTAGTTAAAATTTGTGATAAGTTATATGTGTCATTATTTACATTTATATTTATTCTATATCATGTCCTTTTATGTGATTTTCAGTGCTAACCTGTTACAGGTCTTGTATCAGTACTGTAATAAAGGAAATTGAAATTTGAGTTGAAATAGGAGTAATATAATAAAAACTCTTACCGTGAGGGGGTTTACTAATTTCTTGAATAAAATTTTTAGTGAACTCCAAATTAATACTAGCTTAACTGGTTTTATATCTCTTAGAAATCAAATACTTTCCAATAGGCAAACAAACTAAAGTCCGTTCACGATAGGTTTTTACCTGGATGACATTTCGGAAATCGTATGTTTAGGTTTTGGGTTGCCAACACTTGTAAAAGATCTCTGTTTTGTTATAAATGTAAAGATCTTTAATTGCCTGTTATATATAACATTTAAAATAGCGTACACTTAAGTTTTCTCATAATATTTTATTTTTTTAAATGATTTCTTTTTATCCAACTCGAAACAATATTTAAAACATAATTAAAAGTACTTTTTCTTCGTTTTGGAACGTTACGGATTTTGAGTAATATAATTCACACATCAATACCTTTTAATACAGGCATAGTAATTACTTGGAAAGAGAAAATTCTTGTCATTTTTTTTACAAATAATAAATGATTTTATGATTATTTTATCGTAATTTTAAATATTTAACTGAATAAAATATTTTAATCAACGGCATGGGTGCATCATTGTAAGACACTTGTTTACCGTCATGTTCAACCATATGGTTTAAATTCGTCAGTCGCCATTTTGAAGCTATGTTTGTTAGAAGTTTATGTGAAAGTGTTGTAAATATTTTCTTATGTGGAATTAAACTATAAATAAATTTTGTCTCCGTCCTCAAATAAATATATAACTAATATTGGCCTAAATTACTGTGGTTAACTATCATATTAATATATTACCCTCTGTTTTCATTACAGTCATCCAAAGTGATAGATGTCAGCTCTTGGCGTAGTGATATATTAGGGACTTCTTCTAGTAACATTTTGAGCTGTCATCCAAGTAAACTTAGGTCGTGAATGAATGATATAGTCGCTAAGCTTATGACCAAGATAGGTGTATTTAACTTACAGTTTCAATGATATTAATATTGGTGACCTGGCGGTCTGGGGGTAAGGTGTCGGACTTCTGAGCTGGAGTCCGGCGTTCAATCCTTGGTCCCGGCACAAATGTATCTGATTACCAAACCCTTCCTTCACCTCTGACAAGACATCTTGTGAATGTGGGGAATGCCAGGCCTCCTCCCTGGTTCGGATTCCTCGTTAAGCTGTAGGTCCTTCATTTCATCTCACAATCACCATACCATTACACATTAGCGTAAGTGCGTATAACCCGAACGGGTAGTAATAATATTAATATGCAATCAAAGCGAATTTCACTTTAAAAGATTGGGTGTGTAAGATATTTTATCTTCTGGATTTTAAAGTGATATATCAAAATGAAAATTTTTATTTTATTCAAATTATCCTTTATTTTTGTTTATAAGTACTATTTTATTTCGTAAAATGATTTCTAATATACAGTGTGTTGGGGTTTTATTCAAATTATACTATGAGTCATAGTTTAAAGGGTAATGTGGTTGTGATTTAAGAATATGCAACATCAATAGATTTCAGAAGGGATGAAAACCTACCTATGGGAAAATTAATGTCAATGCACTTATTTAGGGTTTAAATCTCGTGCTCAAGAGCTATAATTAAACATTAAAATCTAAGGGATTAATAATCTTGTAGTTACACAAGTCGGTGAAAACAAATTTATACTATTTTTTTAATGTGCTCTTTCAAATTGAGTAAATAAATGTACTCTTTGAGTGTGTTATATAATTAATTCACATTGTTTTATATTATATTAGTCGGTAGGATCCTTCGTCTCATAAAACTGTCATTAAATTGTAATGCATTAACTGTTTAATTTTCTCAACCATAATTATATATAATTTTTTTGGGTGTAAATTAGAGCTTATAAATCTTTCGATGTATTTTATATCAATATTGACATAATATATTATTTTAGATTTTTTACTTTTCGTTTTTTAAAACTTAATTTAAGTTACTAACAATCTCAACTGGCATGATATTTATAATTACAGTAAGTAATATCGTATCGAAATGTGAAAGAAACGAGGTTATCGCAACTAATTTTGTTTTAGTAAACTCTAAGTTACTTAAACAAAAGAAAAATGGAACGGTGCACCAAACAGACATAGTCTCTCTGAGACATCTATTTAAAACTTGTAAGATTTGTGGAATGAAATAATATACATTGTTGTAGAAACATGATGGGGGAACAAAAGTGCATCACATTCCAATAAAGAGAATAATTGAGGTAATATGCATTTTTACATAAACATATTGGGTGAAAAAAATTGCATTAAATTTCACCAATATTATATCTATCAATTTAACACTACGAAAACTTTAATAAAAATATATACATTATAGCGTATTTAATTACAAAATTATTGATTTTATAACATATATTTCGAATAAAATTATTTATTTTTAATAGTACTACAACTTTACAGTAATAAGTTATTTTTGGTCTCATATAGCTGTGGAGATATGATCAAAATTGGAAATTTCAAATTATGTAAAGTACCAACATAAAAAGAAGAGAGTTAAAAACAGCTAAACCAAGAAAGTATATAAATATTTAAGTGAAAACTCTGAATCAAATGTTTCTCTTACTAGTATTTTATTTTGAGTATTTGTTTTTTATTCAATTTAATCATTCAGTATAAGAGTTTTAGTCAAGATTGTTTATTAATAGATTTACTTTAACAGCCAAGCAAAAGAAAAGTCCTTCTTGCAAGAGCAATTTTCCTCAAACTTGAAAGAAGATTCCGTTCACTGTTTATAAGTTCATCTTTATTTAGTTGATTTAGTTTCATTTGAAATTATTCTGAAATGTGATTGCTATTAGTACTGTGTGAGTCTCTAAGTAGAATGAAAGCGGGATTATCCCCAGTAATCCAAAGAAGTTAGTGTATTAAATCCATTCAATTATCATTTAGAAATTTGAAGCTGGCACCTTTTCAAGAGAGTTTTGATTTAAAAAAAATGGTACTACACAATCCTACCAATTATTTCATATTGTGTTTTATAGCTTCAAAGAAGATTTTCAAAAATAAGTTCTACTGCCCTTAAATAAATTTTACTCATAAAAACAAACACATCATCCCACAATAATCACTTAATATATAGACCATATAAGTTTTGAACCAAATTGTTCAAATAAAAATTAACTAAATTAATATTTTCTAAACTAAATAATTCAATGATTACCCTAAAATTATTTGTTTTTGTAAAAATAAAATAATATTTTTATTTATGATGAACAACTATTCACAGATTCCCAGTCAAAATTTAATCTTAAAGGTCAATTTATAAAAAGTTCAAATTTTCTATAATTTGTTGTAAGTAAACTACCCTTAAATGAATTTATTTTAGATCAATAAACATAAGTTATTATTGATATGCAAAATAGTCTCCCGATACCAATTTGATCCACATCAATGAATAAAATATTTTAAATATTAATAAAAATACTCATTAGTAAACTCCTCAAAGCCAAGTTTTCTCCCCAAAACCAGTATACAGTTTTATTTGTCGGTTCATGTCAAACACTCTCCAGATATACTTCTAAACAACATCGTTAAGCCATTTTTTTAAATAATTCTAATTTTCAAATATCACTCATTTATAAAATACCTTTTATCTAATTTTCACCCAAAACAAAGAATACAGTGTTGTTTGTTATGAAAAACAATCTCAAGATACCCATTAGGAACCAAATTATTTGAGTTATTTGCAACAGATTTTGAGTTTTTTAAAAATTAGTCATTTGAAAACTGTTCTTCAATAAATTTCTGCCCAAAAGCCAATATTATATAGTGCTATTTGTCATGTCAAATCCTAAATATGCATTTTAAATAAAAATCGTTTGAGCCATTTTTGAAAAATTATTAATTAAAAATTTACTAATCATTAAACTACCCTTGATTGAAGGGTTAGGGTATAAAACATGTGGTATAGCCCTACAGTATCTAAATATCAAGTTTGAAAAAAAAACATTCAAGAGTTTTGGTTCCGTGACCAGCATTAGACTGACATACAGAGTAAAAATACTCAACATTTTTTTCTTTATAGTAGTCGCTGAATAATTTAAATTTTGGTTTGCAATGGCTTATCAGTCATTAATTTTAAAATAATTGCTAAATACATAAACACATTCTTTTGCTTTCTCACTCTCTTACATGTAGAGAAAGTATTTTGATTGTTAAAAATAATCTAGCTCGAGATTTTGATTAATTTCAACGTTTCAAGGAACCCCCTCCCATTCCCGAATCCGAAAAAAATGTGTTTTAAATATCCGCCTGTCTGCCTATACCCCGGAGTAGAGCCTAAATTATGTTACCAATAGGGAGACAACCTGGTATATAGGGTTTTCATAGGGTTGCCGCAAGGAGATTATTAAATGGGATTTCTAATCCTAAAATTAA
>JBCFYV010011172.1:109352551-109395044 GCA_039000515.1 Timema cristinae
CTTTATTTTTGTTTATAAGTACAATTTTATTTCGTAAAATTATTTATAATATACAGTGTTTTGGGGTTTTATTCAAATTATACTATCAGTCATAGTTTAAAGGGTAATGTGGTTGTGATTTAAGAATATGCAACATCAATAGATTTCAGAAGGGATGAAAACCAACCTATGGGAAAATTAATGCCAATGCACTTATTTAGGGTTTAAACTTCGTGCTCAAGAGCTATAATTAAACATTAAAATCTAAAGGATTAATAATCTTGTAGTTACACAAGTCGGTGAAAATAAATTTATACTATTTTTTTAATGTGCTCTTTCAAATTGAGTAAATAAAAGTACTCTTTGAGTGTGTTATATAATTATTTCACATTGTTTTATATTATATTAGTCGGTAGGATCCTTCGTCTCCTAAAACTGTCATTAAATTGTAATGCATTAACTGTTTAATTTTCTCAACCATAATTATATATAATTTTTTGGGGTGTAAATTAGAGCTTATAAATCTTTCTATGTATTTTATATCAATATTGACATAATATATTATTTTAGATTTTTTACTTTTCGTTTTTTAAAACTTAATTTAAGTTACTAATAATCTCAACTGGCATGATATTTATAATTACAGTAAGTAATATCGTATCGAAATGTGAAAGAAACGAGGTTATCTCAACTAATTTTGTTTTAGTAAACTCTAAGTTACTTAAACAAAAGAAAAATGAAACGGTGCACCAAACATAGTGTCTCTGAGACATCTATTTAAAACTTGTAAGATTTGTGAAATGAAATAATATACATTGTTGTAGAAACATGATGGGGGAACAAAAGTGCATCACATTCCAATAAAGAGAATAATTGAGATAATATGCATTTTTACATAAAAATATTGGGTGAAAAAAATAGCATTAAATTTCACCAATATTATATCTATCAATTTAACATTACGAAAACTTTAATAAAAATTTATACATTATAACGTATTTAATTATAAAATTATTGATTTTATAACATATATTTCGAATAAAATTATTTATTTTTAATAGTACTACAACTTTACAGTAATAAGTTATTTTTGGTCTCATATAGCTGTGGAGATATGATCAAAATTGGAAATTTCAAATTATGTAAAGTACCAACATAAAAAGAAGAGAGTTAAAAACAGCTAAACCAAGAAAGTATATAAATATTTAAGTGGAAACTCTGAATCAAATGTTTCTCTTACTAGTATTTTATTTTGAGTATTTGTTTTTTATTCAATTTAATCATTCAGTATAAGAGTTTTAGTCAAGATTGTTTATTAATAGATTTACTTTAACAGCCAAGCAAAAGAAAAGTCCTTCTTGCAAGAGCAATTTTCCTCAAACTTGAAAGAAGATTCCGTTCACTGTTTATAAGTTCATCTTTATTTAGTTGATTTAGTTTCATTTGAAATTATTCTGTAATGTGATTGCTATTAGTACTGTGTGAGTCTCTAAGTAGAATGAAAGCGGGATTATCCCCAGTAATCCAAAGAAGTTAGTGTATTAAATCCATTAAATTATCATTTAGAAATTTGAAGATGGCACGTTTTTAAGAGAGTTTTGATTTAAAAAAAATTGTACTACAGAATCCTACCAATTTTTTCATATTGTGTTTTATAGCTTCAAAGAAGATTTTAAAAAATAAGTTCTACTGCCCTTAAATAAATTTTACTCATAAAAACAAACACATCATCCCACAATAATCACTTAATATATAGACCATATAAGTTTTGAACCAAATTGTTCAAATAAAAATTAACTAAATTAATATTTTCAAAATTAATAATTCAATGATTACCCTAAAATTATTTGTTTTTGTAAAAATAAAATAATATTTTTATTTATGATGAACAACTATTCACAGATTCCCAGTCAAAATTTAATCTTAAAGGTCAATTTATAAAAAGTTCAAATTTTCTATAATTTGTTGTAAGTAAACTACCCTTAAATGAATTTATTTTAGATCAATAAACATAAGTTATTATTGATATGCAAAATAGTCTCCCGATACCAATTTGATCCACATCAATGAATAAAATATTTTAAATATTAAAAAAAATACTCATTAGTAAACTCCTCAAAGCCAAGTTTTCTCCCCAAAACCAGTATACAGTTTTATTTGTCGGTTCATGTCAAACACTCTCCAGATATACTTCTAAACAACATCGTTAAGCCATTTTTTTAAATAATTCTAATTTTCAAATATCACTCATTAATAAAATACCTTTTATCGAATTTTCACCCAAAACAAAGAATACAGTGTTGTTTGTTATGAAAAACAATCTCAAGATATCCATTAGGAACCAAATTATTTGAGTTATTTGCAACAGATTTTGAGTTTTTTAAAAATTAGTCATTTGAAAACTGTTCTTCAATAAATTTCTGCCCAAAAGCCAATATTATATAGTGCTTTTTGTCATGTCAAATCCTAAATATGCATTTAAAATAAAAATCGTTTGAGCCATTTTTGAAAAATTATTAATTAAAAATTTACTAATCATTAAACTACCCTTGATTGAAGGGTTAGGGTATAAAACATGTGGTATAGCCCTACAGTATCTAAATATCAAGTTTGAAAAAAAAACATTCAAGAGTTTTGGTTCCGTGACCAGCATTAGACTGACATACAGAGTAAAAATACTCAACATTTTTTTCTTTATAGTAGTCGCTGAATAATTTAAATTTTTGTTTGCAATGGCTTATCAGTCATTAATTTTAAAATAATTGCTAAATACATAAACACATTATTTTGCTTTCTCACTCTCTTACATGTAGAGAAAGTATTTTGATTCTTAAAAATAATCTAGCTCGAGATTTTGATTAATTTCAACGTTTCAAGGACCCCCCCTCCCATTCCCGAATCCGAAAAAAATGTGTTTTAAATATCCGCCTGTCTGCCTATACCCCGGAGTAGAGCCTAAATTATGTTACCAATAGGGATACAATCTGGTATATAGGGTTTTCATAGGGTTGCCGCAAGGAGATTATTAAATTGGATTTCTAATCCTTAAATTAAGAGTAATTTACTGAAGATCAAACAGAGAAAAAAATGATTTTCTCAAAATCAGCTCTAACAATTTTGATTAAATTTCACTTCCAAGCATTGATCAATATTACAAACAAAATGGCTACTCTTATTTTTTCGTCAAAATCACCTTAAGGTTTCCGGTCTGATGCGTAAATTTTAATTATTTTATCATATCTACGAAACTATTTGAGATATTAAATTACTTACCATTGCAAATACATAGGTATTTTTTAACACAAATATTTTATTTGAAATATATTTTTATAAAACAAAAAATTTTCAAGCAAATATATATAGTTTAACTTTTCGAACATTAGGTATAGTATTGCGACTGTCAATAATAATCCAGCCCGAGATGTTGTTGGATATCAACGTCTCATGACCCCCGAGCCCTAAAAAGTTGTTTTTGCAATTCCGTCTGTCTGTTTTTCTGTCTAACCCCAAAATTAAGAGTATTTTAATAAGGGGCAAAAAGAGAAAAAAATCAATTTTCTCAAAATCGGCTCTAACAATGTTGATTAAAATTCGTATCTAGGCGTTGATTAAGATTATAAATAAAATCGATATTTTGATTTTCCTATGAAAATGACTTTTAGGGTATTTTATAGAAGCGGAAATTTCCTAATCCCTGCAACTATTTGAGATATTAAATAACCTACCTTTACAAAAGTGTAGGACTATTAAAAATAAATTAAATATATCTTTATAAAACCAATAGTTTCTTAGTAATTGCAATACAATTTTATGAACTTTATTTGTACAGAGATACTACTTAAGTTTTAGACTTAACGCAATAATTCTATAATTCCATAGTATAAGTAGATAAGCAAGTCTCTCAAAAAGTTGATGTTCTTTTTCCTTAACTTCTTGGAGGAAATGTTACTACAGCAATGATCTATCTCTGTCATTTTAGACTCAATAGTCAATATTTACCTTTTTTATTGGTCTAAATTTATAAATGAAGAATTTAATAAAAATGTTATAACCATAAGGGCCGTATGCAAGAACTTGACTAATTGCATGCTTTGTTGACACTAGCATGGGTTTGCTTGCGTCATAATAGGTTGAAAGGTGGAGCGATAGTGTGCTCGCGACTACACTATCGGTCCACTAAGCATTCACTATACGTTTAGCATACCATCCTTAGGCGCCTTTAGTTGTGAAACCCGCAATAAAATGTCAAATTTTTTAAACATAAGTCAAAATTTTAATACGAAATATTGACCCTTGTGGACCCAATATCCATTTTTTTTTGTCAAAATAAACTAGTGAGGACTTTATTTCTTTAAAAAGAAAATCATAAAATTTTAATCCGAAGGCCAAATAATGTTAAACGTAAAGATAACGCAATATTTGCTCAGGTTTGCTAGTGTGTATGATTTCGTTTAACATATATTACGAGTTTTGTATAAATATCTCCATTTTTAGACAGTGGATTGAAAAAGTTCGTGCGTAGGTCTATACCATTTATTTAAATGACTGACAGGTTATTGGTCCTTTATTAAAACTCTTCTATTTTTCATTGTATTCCATGCCTCACTATATTTGATCAACCTGGGTTATTAACATAATTTAAGATAATTGAGTAGGAATTTAGAAGGTAGATTAAAGCAAAGTGTGCATTAATTTTTGTGAATGAAGGAGGGTGGGAAAAAATCCAGTACAGCTGACCAAAATTCAAACAATACCCCCGGACAAACAATGCAAGACGACAACGATACAATTTACGCCTGCTCACCGGTATGGATTGTATTTTAATTATTTAATTTCATTGGAGATTAAAGATATTTGGAAATAAATTTAAAAAAAATTGAAGTTATTTTTATAATGACTACGTGCAACGCTAGGCACGTAAAATAAAGGCTTCGAGCTTGTTTGATCTGCCACTGATGGCTAGGTCGTGATTCTAATCCCGCTAAGTGTATTGAGGTATAATATTTTCCGAAACCGATTTCCATTCTCCCTCTATGTAACAACGAGTATATTTCTTGTAAATTCTACCTTTCTAAACCTTAATCCATTAGTGTGGTCATATTTTGGACGCCCTGACGGGTATTAATAGGTTGTGTGAGCGCGCGCACACGCACACGCACACACACACACAGATCAAATATGACGAGTAGGTAAAGTCCCAGATTGTACTCCCAGGGAAAATGACATTATTTTTGTGGACGTTTAAGAAACTATATTCTTTATAATTTTGCCCTTGTGTACTAATAACGCTAATATGTTAAGGATTACGAATATTTAGTTAAGAGGGAACTCCCAAACCTTCTATTTTGTTTCAAATCCGCTACGCTTCGTGCTTGTAGAGAACTTTAATTCCATTTCCCCCTCTGTTAACTCTCTTGTATACAGCTAGACATCTCGTCGCCTGTAGGGTTGACTTGACTAGCAGGTATAAATTATTTCCAAAAATAGATTCCGAGACAAAGAAAGTAGAGGGTCGGTTTCTTCTTTTTTTTTCTCGGCTAATATTTGGAAGGCCGGATTTGGGTTCTACCTCAAAATTATACATAGCTGTAGTAGTTTTCATTCAACATTATTTCAGTGTGTACACATGTATAATATAGTATATTATTATTTATCAATAATAGTATATTAGATTTGTATTTCTAATTAAGGTGTAGGCCTAAAAACTTGATATTATGCATTAATTAATACATTAAATAATTCTAATTGAAAGTTAATAGTTAAAATAAAAGGTCCAATAAATTAAAATGTGGGTAAATCTTTTAAATTGTTTTAATAATAATTCATAATAGACCAAATTAAAACTACTTTGGATAAAAACAATTTATTTTTACATTAACATTATATACAAGGATTTTAGTTATAACAATTTAAAATTAAGAAGGATTGTTTATTGGAAATGCACCAACATTCTTCTGACAAGGATGTAAAAAAAAAAGAAATGTGATAACTATAGAGGTGAACCTCCCCCCCCCCCCCCTCAATGCGTTTGACCATGTATACTCTAATTATTGTAGGAAGAACAGATTTAGAAAATACAAATAAATACATAACAAAAAATGGTGGTCAAAATTGATGGCATTTTACTTAATTATTATTTTAAAGCTAGGCATATTTATAATATATATCGAAAGTTAAAGATGTTAATTACATTACTTGATATATGAATAAATCAATGTAGTTTTACTAACGTTTGTGACAGTCATTTACTTTTCTTACGATCTACCTTATAGTACACTCAACCAAAAGATAATAAAAATATAAATTATACTAAGTAAAATTTTACAATACTGTATTTGACAAAACAATTGTGAAAAGTTAATACATTTCCATGTGTGTTTAATTCTCATAGTATTTACAAAGTCGTCATTTAGCGTTAGGGAAAGAACTATAAATAAAACCAATGATAAACTAAACACTTCTTTATTTATTAATAAACAAAAATCTTTGTAAAGTGTCTAATCTTTAAAATTATTTTAATTAAGTATTGGAAGTTAGTGATTAACTAATGTTGAAATGAAATATAACAATATAAGATTTCTTTAAATGATTGAGTAATGTTGTTTTTGGGGTTTCCTATTGTTTACAAGTATCAAACAATGGTATGTAAAAATGTAATTGAAAAAGTGGTCTTATAATAAAATTAAATAAATTTCATATAGAGTCACGTCAACAATATAAGTTAACAATAAAGATAAAAATGTAAAGGTAAATAATATGGATGCAATAGCTCTTTGTTACAATTGCATATAATTAAAGCAAGTAGAGTTAGCTAAGACAGGGTTGTTACAATTCTATCCAGCCCCAAAAATACCCACATAGGCTTTTAGTAAAAATACCCACTTAAAAAACAAACAAAATATTATATTTTGAATACAAATCAATTGTATAATTTTTTTAAAGTATTTAATCTATTTTCCTTTTAATATTTAAAATATGATTAATTACTTTAAATAAAAATGTAGATTGATTGGAAATGGAATTAAACATACTAACATAGGACTAGATCAAACTAATGTTATTGAATATTTTAATAAATACACATACAATTTAAATTTAAAACATTCTTTTGTAAGAACCAAATTTTACTAACATGATTGCATGAAAGTCTTATTTTGAATTTTGTTAACTAATGTATATTGTTATAATTCCTTAAAAAAAATTATTTATAAAACATAATATTATTGCTAGGCGTGGACGTTATTTTTTTTTAAGTAACAGTCTAGGCACTAATTAATATGTTAGAATGATTGGTTTAATCAGATAACATACATAAGATCTTTAATCACACCAAAACAAACCCAATAAAACCTAATATAGCCCAACTTCTTTTTTAAATAGCTCGGAGTTTTTCAAGCCTGGGCTAAGAACTATTCATTGAGAATAGAATGGTTTGAATTTCTAAAAAGTTAAACAATTAAAACTAACAATTTTAGGATCGTACTTGTGTGTGTGTATGATATTTGAACACACACGCACACATAATATACAAGGACACAAACATGTTTGGTTTGTGATCTTCCTCCTGCCCACAATTTATAAGCGAAGGGTGTCCAAATTAATGTATATACTCAATCGAGTTTGGTCATTTTCGGCTTTATACAATTAATATAGAGATTTAAACAAAATTCATCAAAGTAGGCATGTCTTTACTCGCAACACCATCCTTTAAAATTAGCAGGATCAATCTTGCTTAAAGTGTTTAGAGGTTTGAAAAAATAAATAAATGGGTGTACCGCACAGACACTCCCTTATGGGCTACTGCCGACAAATTATGAAAATTTGTTTCCTAATTGTAATATACAATGGAAGTAAACCAACTCTTGGTTGGTTACTAAATGATAAAGTATGTAAGATTGTGTAGTACTATACATTTTAATTTACGTGAAAATGTTTATAAAATGATAGTTTTCCATTAATTTGTCAAAAATGTTTCAAAGCAAAAAAAAATCAGTTATTTTAATAGATATAATGTAGTTCTGATAATTTATAAATGCCAGCCTATTAACATAGAAAATTTGAGTGTTTCCTCAAATTGAAGCTATACCACCGAAAAAAAGACTAGTGCAGAATTTCTCTGTTTTTCTTCCTTGGATATTATATACTCGTATATATATATATATATATATATATATATATATATATATATATATATATATATATATATATATATATATATTACCCAATATATGTATATATAGGTCAGTGGCACACCCAATAGAGGGAAAACTGGGAATTTGTCTCCCCCAAGACTCAATACTAGTTTAATAAATACATTAATTATGTGATTGTTAAAATAAAAAGCATTAAAGATGTGTCGAGTGCATAAGATACCTTTTAAAACCAGGTTTACGATTCATATTTCAAAAGAGATAAATGCTCTACACATTAAAATAACCCCTGAGTTTCCTAATGAAAAAAAGCAAATTCATACTAGATTCTATATATTGTATGCAAGGCCAAAGCCAGATAAATATTGAATTAAAACTACCTTATTTACTGTTTAAAAATAACAAAAATAAATACAAGGAACGATATATATCTACTATTATTGTGATAGTCAAAAAAATCTAACTCGAAATTTCAATAAATGTCAACGTTTCATGACCCCCTGAAATCAAAAACATGATTTCCGCAATGCCGTCTGTCTGTCCATCATTTTCTCTTAGCACCCCTTGTATATACTTAAACCTTATTTTAACTTAATTCATAACCCTTAAAAATTAATTTGAGTAATTTTTACCCTTTTTAATCTTTTTAGTTACCCTAAACTATTCTCCCGGGCAAAGCTGTACTTCATGCTATTAATATAATAAAAACAAAAGTGAGTTTAGGTGTGTGTTCAGAAAAATCTAAGCCCCTTCGAGATAGGATGAAAAATTGAAATTTTGAAGATCTTTAGAAGGACCACCTCATTTAACAGGGAAAATTTACAAAATGAGGAATTTCAAAATTGGGCTCCAGGACTTGGAGGAGGGAGTCAAAATAAGAAAGACGTTCTAACTTTGGTAGAAAATTGAAATTTGGGGAAAAGGTATAAGGACTACTCCAGAAAATAAGAAGAGTTAAAATTTAAAATTTATGAGTGAACGCTGAGCGTAAAATTTAAATTATGATTGCCCTAGTTAGCTTGGTATTGTGCAAGGAGTAATTATATAAATGCTAGTAGCCGGATGTTGAACGTCCTAATTTGAATAGTTTGATATAGTACAAAGAATGGATCAGCTTGCTATTAAATTATAAAAGTGTGATGATTCCACCCTAAACCATTATTTGAAATAAGTCTCTTCTCTAGCCCCCTCCCCAGTAAAAACAATATAATATTTAGTCACAAGAGAATGTCTAGCTATCTGGACAGTTATTATGTTATGGTCAGATAAATAAATCGAGCGTTGAGCAATGACGTTCATGTAGTAACAAAAAAAAATTGCTTAAATAATACTTAAAAAAAAAAATGCACAGCATTTGTCAAACCAAAAACAGTATGTAACATAAAACATATTTGTAGTTGTCAACACAAAATTGATCTTTCAAATACATAAAATGCACACAAGTTTGTAAAACAATAAATTAAAAAGGGAATTAGTCATAAATGTTAACACTAAGTCAATATACTATTTTGGTGACCTGGTGGTCTAGGGGTAAGGTGTCAGACTTCTGTGCTAGCGGTCGGGGTTCAATCCTCGGTCCCGGCACAGATTTATTTGATTTCCAAACCCTTCCTACACCTCTGACAAGATATCTTGTGAATGTGTGGAATGCCAGGCCGCCACCGTGGTTCGGATTCCACGCTAAACTGTAGGTCCTTCATTTCATCTCACAATCATCCTACCATTACACATTAGCCTAAGTGCGTATAACCCGAACGGATAGTAAGACGCGGTGCTAATATTAATATTAATAATAATAATAATAATAATAATAATAATATACTATTTAAAAAAATTCCGTAGCTTATGGTAAACAGCCGTTATTTAAAAAATGTTCTTCACTAATTTAACACCCTTTAACATTGGCCCTAATCTTTGGTTTACTTTTTTTAAATAACCATAAATATTTTTATTTAGCTAATGAGTTTATACCAATAAAATATTTAAAATTCTCTTAGAAATAAACAAATACAATATATCTATTGACATTATATATTTGACATCTTTTCTAATCAAAAGAGGAGTGGTGATTTTACGCTCAAAGCTCCTCAATTTGTTGATTCGTGTAAAGTTTTTTTAATGAGAAAAACAATATGCAGATTAAAAAAATGCATAAAAGTTAGCACAAATAGCTATTTGGCATTTTAGTAAGGTTTTCCCCGGCTCCTATAATGAGCACAGCACCCTAGATAAGGTCCTGCTCGACGTTCTTCGACTTTAGTTTTTAGCTCATTGCCTTACTAACCGTTCGGACTATACAAATTTACTCCCGTTATTAGGGTAGGGGTGATGAAGGTAGAATATAGGTGAAATGTACCTGTACTTGCATATAGAAATAAAATAATAACATTTAGAAAAAATATTTCGAGAATGACCGACTGCGAATTGAACCCCGATCTCCCCGTTGCCAGTAGGCTAGACTAAATGAGACTTGTATTTAGTTTACGTACTCACTAGTGCCGCCATGAATGATTTTAGTTGAGATTTGTATTCCTATTCTCGAACAATATTTGGTTTTGTGTTTGTTGCGCTATCTTCATACTTTAGCATTCAATCATATAATAATGCTAGCAGTTTGGTCGACTTCACTGGTCTTGGAGTAAAGTGCTCGCCTCAAGGCCCGGTGTTTGTGGGTTAAAACCTCGTCGGGGTCAAAGGATTTCTTTCAAGTGATAACAATTCATAGCATAACTTCTTTTGGAGGGAAAGTAAAGCCATTGGTCCCATGTTGATTGTGGTATGTAAGATAACCCTGTAAGGTTTGTGAAAATACCTTTCCCGGCAAAATTGTTAGGCCCTTTTGTTCTCACTCATAAAAATTCTCGTGTGCTTATATAATCATTTGGTTCAGAAAGCGCACGTTAAATACAACAAATAAATAAAACTAGTAGTTGGACCCGTTCCTTACCCACGCAATAAAAATTCAAATAATCAAATTAATACGTTTACTACCAAACAAATTATTATCATTAATCCGGCCCTGATACTATCCATCTGTTATACACATTTTAATTATAATAACGCAATACAGCTAAAGAAAATATATATTAAAGTAATCGTATCCGCATTTTCGTGAAGGAAGTGTGGATAAACACTTAGGGAAGAACAGCCCTCGGTCCACGTGGCTGAGATTTGAACCCAGAACTTCCAGCTACAAGCAAACCAAATATGATCCTGAAACTTACCTCGCGCACCCAACGATTCAGATATATTGAATAATTGTTCGATAAAATATCTCTTTAAAATATTTATTAGTGTTGTGATTTATGAAAACATTTTCTTACGAACTTAATAGTTTTAGTTCCTACGTTGCATTAAATAAACTATTAATATTTTTAATGAAAAGTTATAAATGAGAAACTATGTGTTTATTATTACTATTATTAAACTATTAGGAGTGAAGATGTATAAATTGTTAGCTAATCTAAATACCTGTTTCATATTCGATATAGATACAATTTAAATTCTAACACTTACCGAGGAATAGCTATTTCATTTATTTGTTTGGAGTTTTGTACTTTATAGGGTGGTGGTTTTTTGTTCCCCATGGGCATGGTTTTAATTATATTATTATTATTAGCACCGGTTCGGTTATACCTACTTACGCTAAGGTGCAATGGTAGGGTGATTGTGAAATCAAATGGAGGACCTACAGTTTAACGTGGGATCCGAACCACTGTGGAGGCCTGGCACTCCACACATTCACAAGTTGTGATTAATACACGTATTGTCAGAGGTGAAGGATTGAATCCTGGACCCATAGCAGAGAAGTCTCAAACTAGTTTACTTAGGGAAACTTGATAAATTTGTTTGAAACTATCACAAATATATCAACACAAAAAAAATTTACACATGGACTAAATAAATAAAATAATATTACTTAAAATGTATTGCATTTTTATAGTAAAAAAACAAACAAAAACATTAAAACTATTCTCACTGAAGAATGTCTATTTGAAAACCAGTTTGGGACGTCAGTTGCAACACACCCTCATGGAACTGTGAGGGGAGCTAGCGGGTCGTTGAGCGGTGGAGGAAATGGCTTCACGAGACACACACAGCAACCGGTTGGTAGACTCATATTTAAAAACAATGATATTCTCGTTTAAAAAATACAACACTTGATGTGCTGGTTCAGAAAACTGTTCAGGTGAAAAGGTATTCAATAATGCAGGGGGTGAAATAATAATTGTTTACATATTTTCTTAAGTTTATTTTTAATTAATAAATATTGTTTTTTAAAATACGACCCTTGTTCAAATTATTAATTAAAATACATATTCTAATATTTTTTTAAAAAAATCTAAATTATTCAGGAAATAGCCAAAGAGATAATCTTTTTGAAAACAGAGACATAAAATTTTTGAATAGTTACTTTGGGCGTAATCATGGAAGAAAAATCATAAAAATTATTTTAAAACGTTGAAGTTCAATATTTTATATCTTTTTAATGGTTGGATTTACAGAAACAAAATAACTTTTGTTGTAACGAACAACCTTTATTTTAATAGGAGAAAAATTTACAAATCTATTAAATAATAACTACCATCAGATTTAAGGAGGTTAGTAGTACAAGTATTTTAGATATTTGGTGGGAGTTCCCCTTAAGAGGAAGTTTACCCACATTTGTGCGGAGGTAGAGTGTAAAGCCATTTAGGAAAACTCACCCTCAGTACACCCGACTGGAATTTTAACCTCGGTATCCCAGTCATCGGCAGTCTAATCTATTAAGTTACGCCTTATTTCATTCGACCATCGAATAGGGTAGTTGAAAATTCAAATTCTTTTGAATCAATTGTAAAATGAACTTGTCACAAGACTCAAACCCGGCACCTTTGTCTTGAGCAGAACTTTTCTACGAACCTAGCTACGTAATTATGTGGTCTCCAGTATACTGGGTTTTACTATTAGCTCTAAGGGCTCTGAGAAATTATATGGAATGATGTTTCTCAGATTCTAAAGAACCCCCGGATGTCTTTGATCCATGTCTCTGGCACAGCTATTTTCATAATACTAGTAGAAATCATAATCGATATGATGTACCACACAAACTTTCTCTTTTTGTTGAGAATTTTACTAAAAACTGGTAAAATTTCTGAAACAAAATCATATCAATTATTACAAAAACACTCCACCAAAGAGCATACATCTAATAGTATACACTGTTACAGAAACATTGAGAAAAGAGGAATATCTGTGTCCACCAAATAGCATATCAATCCATTTCAATTTCTAGGTTCTCCATGGAAAATTTAGCTCAGGAACTATTATTTTATAAGTATATGTTTCTTATAAAACCTTTTTACTTTTAAAAGTACATCTTTACAATGGTAAGTTATTTTATATACCAAATGGTTGTGGGGATAGGATCAAATTTGGAAATTTCCATTTATGTAAAGTATTATTAAAGTCAAATTAATGGTAAAACGAGAATATCTATTTTATTTGTAATGTAGAACAATTCCAAGATACAAAATTTAATCAAAATTGTTAAAGATGATTTCTAGAAAAATCTTCTTTTTTTTTCACTTTGGTAAGCTACCCTTTGTTTTAGGGTTAAATACCTAACTCAAAAATAGCTTGGGGGAATTTTATGAAAACCCCAGATACCAAACTTAAGCCCAATTGGTAAAAAAGTTTAAGCTCTAGGCTGAGATACATACAGAAAGATGGACAGCATCGTAAAAAACACCTTTTTTTTTGTTCCGTGAGTTATGACTCATGAAACGTCAACCTTACCCCTAATAGAGTAATTATTATAGGCATATATTTGTATAGCCTGAACGCGTAGATAAAAAAGCAATTGACCAATCAGTGATAAGAGGTGCCCATGTGTTGCAGAGGGACAAGTGGTATCGACATAGACCTGCGGCGGGTGGACATCGACCAATGCCCCCCCCCCAGGCAGTACCCAGCTCAATATCTTCGCCGCCTCCGACAAGTGCAAGAAAAAGACCACAGAGGTACGTGCTATAGGCTAGCGGGGGTCTCCAAACTAAGTCCCACGGACCACATCTGGCCCATCCCAAGATTGTTATCAAAAAATAAATGAATGGTTTCCCTTCGTTATTTCCTAGTCACGCAAAATATTTGACATGTCAAGTTCCTGTCCGCGCGTGCGTCCTTCTCCTTCCAAGACACCAATCAAGAGTGCTCTTAGTATTTCAAATTCTCCTTTTCAGTAGCAGGTACCAAATGCTTAAAGATCTCAAACCACGATATAGGAGAGAGTTGGTGTCACGCCTTTTATATATTATATATATATATATATATATATATTATATATATATATATATATATATACAACGTGTATCTAAAACATTGCATCAAACTTTGGTAGGCTATTCCTTGGGTGAAAATAGAATAATTCACATCAGCAACCTAGGGTCTATCTTGAATATTAAGGGTGGTATACACCCCTAAACATAGAGCTAAAAACGACTATTGTGTGAAATATTATGAAAAATGATTAAGGTATTACAACGAATATTTGTATACTACTTATTGAAACCTTTATCATTAATAAACTAAATGTACTGTTACCGTTACCCACCCCCGTCATGTAAAAAAGGGGGGGTTGTAACACTTTTTTCTGCAATAAAATATGACAGAGTAAGTATTACTAACTTTGACTTAAGATTAAAAAACATGAAGTAAAAATTAACAAAAAAGGGTGTCTTGGAGAAACTGTCTATCTTTCCCCGTTTCTGAGATAATCATGCATGTTTGATTTCAAAGACAAGTGTTAATTCCTGCCAGGTAGGCAGCCAGTACATCTGTTGCGTTGCCAACACGCTCTCCTTACCTTGATCTGTTAGACTTCTTTGTGTGGGTCTTTTTCAAAGCTTTGGTGTACGAGACAGCCATTGAATCCGAGGAAGACCTGTTAACCAGGCTAGGTTCTGCATGTGATAAGGTTAAGAAACACCACGTGTTTTCGAAAGTTTACGCCAGTCATTGATACGCCACCTCAATTATTAGAATGGCGTTAGGGGCCACTATTTTGAACACTTGCTATGAATCTGCTTTTGAAGCTAGGAATTAAAACATACAAGAACTACGGTTAGTATTTCATAATTTAGCTTTCAAGACTCCAGTGAGTGTAATGATTAAAATCCCACCCAAGTGTGAACTGTGTAAGCATAACTTACTAATGTGATAACATCGGAGCTTATGAAGAAGGAAAATTATCTGAGTCTCTTCATCATAACACACAAACCAGCCTTGTTTACCAAATTTACGTGATACATAGTCACACGTGCCGGTAGAAATGGTTATAAGACTGCAGTGCGAAGTAACACTGCGATTCTGGTTGCCTACCTGGCAGGCATTTACACTTGTCTCTGAGCTCAAACTTGTGTGATTATCTCGAAAACGGAAAAAGCTAGACAGTTTCTCCAAGGCACCTTTTTTTGTTAAATTTTGATCCTTGTTTTGTAATCTTAAGTCAAAATTAGTAATAATTACTCTGACCCATTTTATTGCAGAAAAAAGTGTTACAACCCCCCCTTTTTTACATGATGGGGGTGGGTAACGGTAACAGCACATTTAGTTTATTAATGATCAAGGTTTCAATAAGTACTATACAAAGATTCGCTGTAATACCTTAATCAGTTTTCCTAATATTTAACACAATATTCGTTTTTAGCTCTATGTTGAGGGGTGAATACCACCCTTAATATTCAAGATGGACCCTAGGTTGCTGATGTGAATTATTTTATTCTCACCAAAGGAATAGCCTGCCAAAGTTTGATTCAATGTTTTAGAAACACGTTGTATATATACCTACACCAGAATGATCTTCAGTGATTTTTAACTAGGTTACATGTCTACTGGAAGAGGGATATAAAAGAAAAGTCACTAAAGATGCTAGATAATCTTAAAAATAATTTATTATATTGACTAATTTTTATAAATACAAATTATTATATATACATGTATTCACTTCTCACAAAGAAGAAACAAACTAAATCACTTTTACCAAACACTGACTGAATTTGGAAAGTGGCATTTTTTTGCAGATGTAACCGGCCATAAGAATCAATTGAATATAAAGTTGCAAGCTGAAAACAAATTAGACTTGTAATCTATTCACGGATGTCAAGGCATTTAATGCAAAAATGATGTTACTTAAAGAACAGGTGAACTTTCATAGCTTGATTTTTTCCATGTTGTGAAAAATTTCATTAAGAACGTGAGACAAAATTTACTTCTTTATTTGAATTAAAATTCATTTCAGACAATTTACAAAAACAATTTCGAGGAAGATTTTATGATCTAGATGGAAAAAAGATTAAAGTTATTTTAAAATCCACTTTACTGCAATGTTAAAACATTACCAAATCGGTTTCAAATGGAAATTATTGACTTTTAATCAGATGAAATGCTGAACCGTGTGTAAAGAAGGGAAATCTGATCCAATTTTATAAATCTTGAATTTGAAAAGATTTGCTTGTTAGATTGAAGTATGTCCAGTCCAACTATCAAGCAAATTTATCTGATAAGCATTTGAAGTCCATTTTATTAAGTAACGGGCACCTCAAACTCGAAAGCTCAGTTCAGCCATATTTTGAAGGGGAAAAAAAAACAGTTCCATCATTTCCATTGATCTTGTTGTGCAAAACTCTAGGGCTTGTTAGTTAGGATTGAAATCTTCCATTGCTATCCCAGTCTAAATTTTAGTTTCTGTTTCTTCAAAATATGTATGCCTTGCTACCTTTCTTTGTAATTGTCACATTTCTCTTTCGTTTTAAATAATATCATGTTGACTTCCCCAAATAAGTTGTAATCATTTATAATTATTTTTTTTTTACTTTGGTCCGTGAAGATGTGTAAAATGTATTATGTAGCTTGCGTCCCAAAAAGTTTGGAGACGGCCGGGTTAGACTAAGGACATTACTACCACTGGTAACTCTCGAGCTTCGCATGGATACATGACTTCAGCTTTATTATGGTAGTGTAAGTAAAGCAGCCTTGTTGTGTCGGCACAGAAGTAAGCTGATACTCCGTGAGTCAAATGTTTGGATTTAGGGTTTGATAATTTCGTTTGTTGGTCAGTGTTGAATCATCAGAATAGCAAGGGCCGGGATGTGTTGATTAGCTTGCAAGAAGAGCAATACATTTTTCAGTAGAGTTTTCTTCGATTAAATTTTTGGATGGGTATCCGTCAATTACGTCCGTGGTTGGTCCATTCTTTTTGAAAAACGCAAGCTTTTATGATCGCAATAGCTTGTTCTTGATTGTTCTGCAAACATTTTCGTTTGTTCTGTTTTGATAAACCCAGAAATGGTATGTTTATATTGGGGGCAAACTTCACGATAGCTCCCTGCCCCCTTTATACGATGGAAAATTGATATTTTTATAGTTTTGATAGTTTGTTCCGGATTGTTCCACAAAATGTTTCATTTGTTCTGTCTTTGTTCTTGCACAAATGAGACATGAGCTTGCGACACTTTGTTTACTCGTGAGGGGCTAATTTCACGGTAGCCCCCCACTTTTAAATATGCATGTTTTTATGGTCGCAATAGTTTGTTCTGAATTGTTCTGCAAAATAATTCGTTTGTTCCGTTTTGATAAACCCACAAATAGTATGTTTAGAAAAGCCCACAAATATTATGTTTACATTTAGGGGAGTGGGGCCAGCTTAACGGTAGCTCATTCCGGTTTGAATAATATCAAGCCACTTATGTTAAATTAATCTATTTTTAAAATATTTTGATATTTTATAATGCCTAGATATTCAAACCTATTCTTTTTTATCAAACAGTTTTTGAATGAGAAGCTAATATTGAAAATTCTCTATAGATCCAATTTGTTTGTCATGTTTGTAAAATCCACATAACCGATTGGACTCTGAAATTAAACTGTGAAAAGTTGCGCTAAGATGTGATTTTTTTTTTTTTTTTTCCTAAGTCAATATTATATTTACCAGAATGCAAGAGTTTAGCTGTTAAAATACTTTATTTCATTCATAGCTGTTTTTAGTTTTCATTTGTAAAGGGCGTGTTTGATTTAGTCATGTGCATTCATTTCGAGTTTTTGTTTAAATTCTTAGTTTGGTGTTTTTTTGCAATTTTGTAGTAATTTTTTTAGAATTTCAGACTATTTTATAGGTATTTTTAATCTCCTTTTGGGAAACTTATCCGGGGTCCTGTTAGTAAACTTAGTTTGATTTGGAAAAATATTTTTTATTCTAAAGGAATTTCTTAGTCTTCTTCATGTCAGAGTTGGAATAATTGGAATAAATGACACTTCCTTCCAACCATGTCTCTTTGTGGTCAAATATACTACTTACTACATCATAACTATAATAATATCAAACAAAAGGAGGGTGTGATGTCAATTCCTTAGGATAACATAATTATGAGCTCTCTTGAGGGATTGAGGGGAGAGGGAGGTAAGCTCTCAGGTATCTTTCGGTAATTTCACAACTGCCCATGTAGACAAAACCAGTATTTTGGAGCTTAGGAGGAAGTGAGGCCTATAAAAATACTTCTTTTATTATGAGTTTTAATGCCAGGCCTCCACCGTGGTTTGGATTCCACGTTAAACTGTAGGTCCTTCATTTCATCTCACAATCACCCTACCATTACACATTATGGCATGCAATAAGTTTTAGACTAAGTTTTCCCCAATTTTTGTATTTCTCACTTGATTCGCCTCTTTAACTCTTTTTTGTGCATAGTGAGCGAATAAAATCTAATATTTTTCATACTTTGACACAGAGTATGGGGCATTATTTACTTGACGCTCTGTGTGACCATACAGGTTGCACACACTAAAGGTCATCATCACTAGTGACACTAGTTTATTTGGCGTTCGTAAGAGATCTAAGAATTAACAAACTAAAATATAATTCACAATAATCTGGAACAAACCAAAAAAAGTTATAAAACCAAAAATACTAATTTTGTTATATTTTATCTAGTTGAGGAGAGGAAATGGAGCTTAGCATAGTGATAAAAATATATTAATTTTAAAACTATCAACATGAAATAAACACATTTTTTTAAAAAGAAATTTAGAATAAAATTAAGATAAACATGTTAAGGAACATTCAAACACACTAAAAACAAACTTTAAACCAAAAATGTTCAAGCTTTGAAAGAATGTGAGAGAGCTACTACTAGAAAAATTATCGAGGCTTTACAAAAGGAATAAATGAAATTTTTCGCAAAAAGAAATCTAAAATGAACCAAAAACGAATTATTGATTGCAAAGATAAAATATCGATTTTTAAAAGTTGTACGTGTTAATGTGGAGAATATAGTTGCCAAAAAAGGCGTCAATCCATGCTCCGAGTGTAAATATATCTTGTGTTGTCCGGCCAAAAAGAGATGTGCTTTATTTTTTTATTTTTTTAGGAAACATCCGAAACAAACGAAGAACAAACGATTTTAGACAAACGAAATTTTTGCGGGACAATCCGAAACAAACGAATGCAATCGTAAATACATGTATTTTTCAAAGTGAAGGGGCTACTGTAAAGTTGGCACCTCACGAGTAAACAAAGTGTCACAAGTTCATGTTCCATTTGTGCAAGAACAAATGCGGAACAAAGGAGCCTTTTTGCGGTACAATCCGGAACAAACGATCGCAACCATAAAAATCTAAATTTTCCAAAGTGGAATGGTCGGGGGTTACCGTGAAGTTGGCCCCACAAATGAAAACGTATCATTTGTGGGACTATCAAAACAGAATAAACAAAAATTTTTGCGGAACAAGCGATTGCAATCACAAAAACTTGAATTTTTAAATTGGAGGGCCAACTTCGCGGACGTATTTTTTTACATTTGGTACCATGATACAATGGTATAAATGGTGGTATTATTTGCATTTGATTAAGAAAATATTAAACATTTATCTATGTTTCCTGTTATATTATTTTTGACGGAGGTATCTTTCTCATCAATAATCTAGGTATGTCATCGTCAGTTTCCGACACAACTCGAAATTCTTCATTTTCAATTGAATTAATCTCACAACTACCATCTTCTTCAGAGTTTTGGAATTCTGAATCGGTTCATTCAACATCAGAATACTTGTGTCTAATAATGTTATCAATTGGGGAATGAGGGAGTTCTTCTACTATTGACATGTACTCCGTATCACATATGTCTTATCTGTAATAGAAAAAATATAAAGGCCTAAATTATTATTTCAAAATGTATATTATTTATTCTAATAAAGAAAAGAAAACTAATGATTTTGCAATAGAGATAAGGCATATAATAAATATAAATATGCTTTGTAAACCAATATAAGTTGTAATTATGTATGTTATATATATATATATATATATAAAATTGAACAAAACTGATGATTACGTTGCTCATTTGTGCAAGTATAATAAATAATAATATATTATTTCAAATTGAGCATATATTATATCAATCTAAACTTCGATAAGGACTTGAATCGGTTGGTTAATCAGGCCAAAAATATGTATTTAAAAAATTACTAGAAACTCGCAGCAATAAAATCGAGTTTACAAAAAAAAGGAGGGTTTATTAATAATTTACTTAGACAAATAAAAAATAATATAATTTTTAAATACTTTTTAGGTGGCTTTCCACATGTGTTCTCTTTCTATAGTTTTCTCATCCACTCTCCACGTAAATAGGGTGCATTTACTATAAAAATTTGTTTCCTTCTCCTTTCACCCGAGAATAACTCAAACCTCAAAACCTAATCACTAAATAATTCAAAGTACCTAAAAACATTAGAGAGCGATTATATAAAAGTTACATCTTATTTGGATAAGAATGCTTCAGTTATTTTGATTAAATTAATTCAAATAAAAACGTTCTCTCTCTATTTCATATATGATATTTGTTTATGAAAGTCATATGTAATAAAAGACATTCCTTTGTGAATGAAATAATTATTTTATTAATTTATTATTTTGCAAAAAAAAAAAAAAAAAAAGCGAAAAGACTGTTGTTACAATAGTAAATAGCGGTTTTTCATTTGAGGTAAATTCAAAGTGCTCACACACTTGCAAATGCAAACACAATTCCTACTATAATATCATACTTGGGCCTAAAATTACTCTCTAAGTGAGTTCAAAATACATAAATAATTAACATTATACGTTCCTATGTTGTTTAGGTACCAAATAGGATATCTCAATGATTGACACATCATTATAGACTACTTTTATAAGAACTACAACCTGAAACTTGTCCTGATGATACCCTCATAGTTGTGATCAACAGATAAATTCTAAATAGGTATTCAAATAAGATAGTTTCCAAAATTTAAGCCATATAAAATGCTGGAAAAATCTCCAGCTTAAACATAGATTTTTGCATTCACACCATTTTTAAGGCAATAAAAAATCTATCTCTGTTCAAGCATATTTTCAAGAGGTCATTCAATATTTTACAGCTGTGGCAGAGCAGTTAAGAAATACAGGCTATAAATGTGATCTAATGATAGTACTATAGGGCGACACGCTAACTCAGTCACTAGCGGGATGGTCAACTGTGCAAAGGGTTTCGGGTTAGATTCCTGGTATTCGTGGAAACTTGCCATATTCCTAAAATTATCAAATATTTGGACAATATCAATTTAATTGTAACCCTTTGACTTTTGGGTTTGCTTCTTAAGATAAAGCGTGTGTGTGTGTGTGTGTTATTATATATATATATATATATATATATGCTTTCATAATCATCCCTTATGCACACATTTTATTTACCTATAACTTGAGGAAAATCACCCAGATGATTTAAAATTTAGATAATCAAAAATTGTAATGTTAATTAAAATGTGATTGATCAATAAAATTGATCATGCAGATAATCCTATATGAACCAAGATTTACCTCCAATTAAAATGTAAATACATATAAAAACATTG
Source organism: Timema cristinae (assembly GCA_039000515.1). Taxonomy (NCBI): domain Eukaryota; kingdom Metazoa; phylum Arthropoda; class Insecta; order Phasmatodea; family Timematidae; genus Timema; species Timema cristinae. Next base: position 109,374,583 of record JBCFYV010011172.1, read on the forward strand.
ATAGTATAGTTGAAGATAATAATTGCAGTTTTCCCTAAATTTGAGAACGTGAAACTATTTTATCTATATGCATATTAATGTATTCAGATTAATAAATGTTGCCAATTTAAGTACATAAAAAATGCCTTTTTCTGCATTAATAATGACTAAAACAGTTCATAAAGCTAGGAAATTAAAACACTATAGACTGCCTAAATTACTTTTCTTTTTTCATGAAAAATATTCTTTATATAATGGCTGTAAAAAGTGCTGTCAAATGTTAAGTATTTATTTCATCATTCTTGATATGCAATGGGTCGAAACCTTGGGTGATCGATTACAGCCATTTATTGTTTATTAGATTGTATATTCTGTGTTACTGACTCTGGAAAACCTCTATCATATAAAATAATAAAGCCTATTTGCCTATATAATACATTATGCTCATTCTCGGCTTCAAAGCTTGTCGTTTTCCAGGTTGTGATGGAGGAACTATTGTTTTATTATTATTATATATATATATATATATTATATTATAATTATATAATATATATATATTATATATAATTATATATATAATATATATATTATTATATAATATATATATAATATATATAGATAGTTTCTTTACAGTTCACAAAGATCACAAATAAAACTGAAATCTAAAAATTACTAGAACATGTTTCAATAATGAAAAAAAAAACCAGAAGGGATATAAAGATCATATCACTACAATATGAGTCACACCTCCCTACAAAGTTTTGATCTCGTGAGCCACCTTGGAATTTCAGTGCATATTTTAATGTCATATGGAAATCAAATTATTCAGTAAAACGTTGCATATTTAAGTCTGAATATATTTTGTATTCCTAAGTATACACATCTATAAATCGTATGAATACTAATACTTAATATGTATAGATGAATTTACCCACCTCGGTGGCGTAGTTGGCTAACGCGCCAGTCGTGTTGAGCTCAACTGCTGAGGACGGGGAGATCGAGGTTTGAATCTTGGTCGGGTGAACTGTGGGTGGTTTTTCATCAATTGTTTTCCACTCTCCCTCCACGCAAATGCGGGTTCACTTCCTCTAATTAAACCTTCCCAATTCCTAATCCATTAGCGTAATTAGTACTTAAAAGCGTATAACCCGAACGGGTAGTATGACGCGGTGCTAAATATTATTATTATTATTATTATTATTATTATTATTATTATTATTATAGATGAATTAGTATCAATAAACAATTGTTAAATTGTGTTGATTTTAAAGGAACTGTATATAGAGTATGCTTCTACCTACGGTAAAATCCCAGCTTTATCAAATAGGTATAATATTAACAATACTAAATTTTCAAATTTTTATTTCAAAGTGTGGCCTAAAACTAGTTTCGGAAAACATAATAATTGAAGTTTCTTACCCTCATGGCTCGTTAGTAAAAATACATAAAAATACATTTATGGTGTGTAACATTAGAAAAACATTCTTTTGAATGACAAAAAAATAAAAGATCTGTACAAATGGCCTTAATGTCAGTTAAATACACCCACCGGTCCTCGCTAGGCCTTGTTTATACTGCAAGCGATGCTTGGAGGTTAGAGGTTAGCACAGCAAAGGTGCGAACGAACACATGATATTTAGTCCACGTGTACATACTGGAAGCGGCTCGATTCGATGGTTGCCACGAACCCAACCTTCTAGGGAACCAGCTAAGTGATTCAACTTGTCGAATAGAATAGCTCAGTAGCCAGACGGCAACCGTTCTTGTGAACAACAATCGTGTTCTATTTTATTTATAATAATGGATATTGAAAAGTTTATAAGTGCTGTGTTCCAAATAAGAGGGTTATGGGACACCAGTGACGTCCTTCACAAGAATGTGGGAGTACTAAAATAAAGGTTCTAGGAATACATATGTGGAGAATTAAACATTACAATTTAGTTAAAGTATTGTTTATTATTTGCATTAATTATTATTAATATTTCAGTTTATTTAAAATATTTTATTACATGCATTAATTATTATTTGAGGCTTATTAAACATTCCAAGTTAATGTATTATTTGTTATTATGTATTAAATATTATTAGACAAAATATTTTCTGGAAAGTCCTAGTAATTTTCCAAGGAATACTTCCTTTCTGTTAAAGTAATTTAATAAGTTTTCCTGATTCGAACAGCATTGTCCTGGACATGATGTTGTAATGTGTGTGGTTGTGATGTACCGATATTTAATATAGTTGGACAACTTAAATAAGTTAGTCCTGCCCTTCTTTCTCGACGATGTAATTTTGTAGTACACATGCTGCTTTTTTACTTTGTTAACTATAATAATGATCAAACTATTGTTTTGTTCTATTTTTCCCTAACTAGATACATAATAAACCATAATAATACGACATACAAATTACTATTTTTAAATTGCTTCTAATAAAAAAAACTTACCTTAGCCTAGTAACAAGTACTTTGTTCAGCATTATAGGTTCTTTAAAATAATTTGTAGTTTTTGTTACTCTTTCTACTAGTTTAGAAAGTAGGAAATCAAATTAATCTTTATCCATACATAAATATTCCAAAAAAGTATCATCATGCAAGTGAGCTTGATGTTATGGCTTGTTAAATTCATGAAACAAGTAAAATCTATAAGCACAAAGGATATCATCAAGTTTTAGAGCTATGTTTAGAGCTATTGATTGTATAATACTTTGACCTTTATCCAGGGTTTTGTCTTTACCTTAAATATATGTTTACCATATATTTAATACCTTGAACTTCACTCGGAGCTACCCTTAACTTGCCCCCCCCTCGCCCCCCCTCGCCCCCCCCCCCCTCGCCCCCCTAAACATAAACATTCGTACCATTTCTGGGGTAAGGGTGCAAAATACAATACTTGGGTGCAAAATAATGCAAAATAGGTGCAAAACGGTGGTACAAATAAATTTTAATTTCTATGGGATTGGGGGGGGGGGGGGGGGCAACTTAAGTGATCTGTTCTATATCAACCTAGACTAAACTGTTAATGTCCATCAAAATTATTTTTAATAAAGACAGCTTTTAAGGAGTACATTTTTAATACAATCGCTTAATTTTTCAAAATTATCGATTTAATTAAAAATAATGCTTTTCAGGTTTTTGTTAGCATTTACCTTTTTTAGGCATAGCAGGAGAGATATTAATTTATTCTACTTTGAGGATAGATTACAACTTTTTGTTGTTCAAACTGTCACGGTCGATTAAAGAGACAACAAAAACAACTTTGGTTTTTCCTTCAGATAGAAAGACTTGGAAAATTAATCGAATAATCTTTACATAAAAGGAAATGAAAACCCCAGTAAAAGTCATAAACGTGTTAATTTATGTACCAATCCTCTTTTGGTCTCTTTATTCTACCCCTCAAGGGTATCGCTGTGGAAATAGGGTAGATCATAAACATGGCATAAAATAGGAAGAGGAAGACCCGAATAACTATGTTGTCTTGGTGTGAGATCTTTAGAACCCCTGCTCTTACTTACATCCTTGTTATCGTGGATGTGTCTTATCTTAATAGGAATGTGTTAGAAAATATGTTTGCTAAGTTATAGTATTTGTGTGGATTTTCTAACTAGGATGATAATATATCAGCATACTATCTACAACCTAGCTTAATCCGGAACAGTAAATATAACATAAAACACCCATCTCTTGTATATTGGTGGTTAGTAAAATATGTGCAAAATTGGTAGAAATTATATTTTAAAATGGATAAACAGCATTTCATTTAAATATAGATTAAAAAGATCATCCTGACACGGGAATAAAACCAGGTAAATTTATTTAAGCGTGACGTTTACAGGTATCATTTTAAAATTATATTGAAACTCAAATATGTATGTAGCTTATATACATTATGTTACAATATACATACAGTTTTTCTCATCTCTGGTAGTACCAAAATCTTGAGGCCAATATGGCCCAAAGCCCAAAAAACTTTTTTATCGCTTTTATCTTTAACGTGAGATGTACGAGATGCGAGAAATGGTTAGATTTTTTTGCATTGTTTTATAGCAAAACTTTTTTTTTTTGTCAAAAGAAATCGAATATTGCTTCAGTACAAATTTAAAGTCTAATTTTTTTCACATGGTGATATCAACCGTTGTTTAATATCTGGCATGAGCATAGTGGCATCAGTTGACAAATATTTTCAAGGAAGAGAATTTTTATATATATAATTCCAGGACAACCTTGACAGATATTCAATGACTTTTGAGATCACCATGTGAAGAAATTGAACTTTTTGTTTGTAATGAATACATAGTTTATTTATTTTGGCCAAAAAAAAGATTTTATATATAAACTGCAAAAACACTTACCTTTTTTTCGCGTTCCCTACATCCTCACCTTACTTATGTTGAGCTACATTTAGCAAAGCCCAAGGGCTCCGCGCAGCACAGTTTGTAAAACTCTAACTTAAACTATCTCTAAGACCGCATATGACATTGTTATTCAAATCAAACTGTTGAAAAGTTAAGGGGAACAATGACGCATAAAAGAGCAATATTATTTGTTGTGTTTGTAAGTTCGGGGGTGGGGTAAGGAAAGGATGGCGACCATTTCTCTAGAGATCTTATCCAAAATAGAGGGTCAGGCTGGATGGAGATGGTTCAAGGAACACTCGAGAGATATTTCAAAAGAGTTTTCTATGGTAATATGGTGGTTGTATGGAGAAAAAAAGGGAGGAAATAAATCCCAGATTTTTATTCCGCAAACTCTTGCAATTTTATCTAGCTCATTGGGCTTTAATGGGGGGAGGGACTAAACGAATTTAAAATTTCTATCGTAACTACTTTAGCAAGCTTTGTATTTAATCTTCTTTATTTATCAAGATCTAAACCAAATCATTGGGAAAATCAAAAAACAAAATGCTAATTGGCTCATCTTTTTGCATTGATAACACATTAAATATAAGAATAATCTTTATAAAATTGGCATATAATGTGTAAATTGTAATAGACCTGCCCTAGATTGGGATGTTTATTTAAAACACAATAGTTTTGAACTGAAGTAAGGGAAATAACTGGTATGGGTTACTTGTTGTGATGAGTTAGTAAATATTAGGAAAAAACACTGACACTCACAACTTGTCCACATTGTGCTCAACAATTGGAAAGATTTCCAGTATAAAGGGTTCTGTTTTAGAGCTAACGAGGCAGACATAATAATAACTACTCAAGGGGGTCATTCTGCCCGTTTTTGGGGCTACACAGATTAGAACCTCGGGTCATTGGTACTTGTGCTAGAGGGAAACCATCGTACCCAGGGTACCGGGTTTGAATCTGTAAGGGGTGTTAGTCAAGCCGGTAGTTAAATATTCCTCGCTAAGCCTCGCTAAGCCAGTTCTCTCACGAGCTCCAACGTCAAAGTCTTTATATCTTTTTGTAATATCTTTTTAACATAACATTTTTGTAGTAACTCGTAGTGCTATTAATAAACGTTAAAAACCAAAACCTTATATAATTTCTAACCCACACATCTATTTTGCCATTACCCTACCTATCAAGCTATCCTGTAGATTAGGCCCACAAGAAGGGGGGTGATGACAAAATATTTATTTTTAAGCGATTTTAGATTTGTATATAGCTATACACAGATTAAATTGTTAATATAATCTGAAATAGCACAAATATTGATGGAGGTTTCACTAAATTAAAATAACGATCTTATTTCTTTTGCTATGGCTAAACTTGAAATATCTCCAAATTATCATGAAGGGGTCTTAATTATTCTAGACAAATAATTTTATCAAAACTACTGTCAAATATATAGAAAGGGATTATATATTTTATCCTTTAAAAATGAACTTCATCTAAAAAATTATTGAGTTAAAATTTGTAATTCTATAGTAATTATTTTTGTTTTTAAAAATTTTTAAACCAATAAAATTGATATTTTGATTGCTCCGTGGTATTAATGAAAATTAAATTTTTAGTACCAAAATTCCTTATAGGTGGGTTTTATTGTTTACTGATTAATATCCCGTTTTTTGTGCGGGTTTCATTTATTTGAAAATTTAAAACTATTCAAAAACTACGTCCTTCCCTTTCCATCCTATTAGGGGTTGAATTTCGAGAAATCTCAATCAAAGGTTGGCCTGTTACAAAAAGACAAAAATCTTCTCTGCCAAGCTTCAACTTCCCAGTTCAAGCAGTTTGGGGGATACGGAGAATAAAGATCTTTTTCACCCCATCAGTAGTTGAATTTCGAGAAATACTAAAAAAATCTCTTGCTCGTTACCTAAAGAGAACCTCCCTTCCAAGTTTAATATTTCCAGCTCAAGTTGTTCGGAAGATAAGGTTATACCTTTCAAAATGTTCCAAACCCAGTTTCATCCCCTTAGAGGTTGAATTTAACAATATTCTTCATCGGATACCTATAATCTGAATGGAACTTTCCCGCTGAATTTCCATATTCCAAATCGAGGGGTTTAAGAGATACGATAATGAATGAGTGAGGGCTAAGATTGTATATAGGTCACTAGAGTAATGAAAATTAAATGAAAGTTATGTCATAAATGTTTTGAGCATATGATATAAGTTTGTTGGCCATAAAAAATTGTGAGGCAAGATGACCCTGCAAGCAATAATACTTCTACTTGTTCAGAATTCAGGCCTCCACCGTGGTTCGGATTCCACGTTAAACTGTAGGTCCTTCATTTCATCTCACAATCACCCTACCATTAAACATTAGCGTAAGTGCGTATAACCCGAATGGGTAGTAAGACGTGGTGCTAATAATAATAATAATACTTGATCAGATGTCAAATTATTTTATTTCTCAATCATATCATCATCATTGGAAAGTGAGAAAAGTGAGGAAATCAGAGTCGTTGTTGTTTTTTGTGGTTTCAGCTAAAAAAAATTGTTATTTGATTTGTGTCGTTCTTTTCTTTGATTATCATACAGATGTATTTTAGAGTAATGAATGAGTCAGTAAAGAGCCATACAAACTGGTTTTATATTAATAAAGAGACTACTTGACGGTTTTCTCCGTAGAAAATTAATACAGATAATGCTTAGATTCTTAAGAGCTCCTCTTAAATGTATACAAACCGACTCTGCGGTATTTCTTATAAAAAAAATGCCAGTTCTTAAGTTTCAAAACCACTAAAAATGACATTAAATTATCTGGTGGGGCCTTTTTTTTTAAACGTAAAACCCTCTGTTTATTTAACCAAGGGTAGTATATTTATCTTTATAACTTTTTACTTTGTTCTCAGAATTAGATATTTAACGTCAAATGTTGTTAAAAATGAGCTAATTTCATATTTTCAAGTTTTTTTAAATGTATCTTTCAAAAATCATAAAACCTAAAATGTAAGTTAATTAATCCTATAAGAACGTATTAATAATTCTCACTTCCATTTGTGAGGGGGGAGGGGGGATAATATTTTCAAATACAATTTTATTTTTTAAATATTGAGGGATTTCTGGACGTCTGAGACAGGTTTTAGAAAAACTTTATACGTCACTTATTAGAAAACTTCTGTGTAGGACTAAATTTGACACTTAATTACAGATGTGTAAAGTGTATCCGTTTTATATTTAAAAAAAATTTATTCGTTTGTATAAAAATGTCCAAATTAGAGAAACGAAAAGAGAGTAATGGGCTGTGCAGTTTTTAACAATATGCTAATTAATTTTTTATGAGAACTAATTTGCCTTTAAACAGATTATAAACAAATCTTCACCCTTCCACTACCAAATGGAAATACATTGTCCAAAATTAAAAGAAAAAAAACAGCAAATTTTTAAACTTTGTGGGGTGGGGATGAAACAGTAAATGCAATAGTTTTTTTAATGGCTAAAAAGGAAGCTAAAATGTATGAAATTAATTAGTCTCTGATAATCCTTCAGATTTTATTGCAATGAAGTATTTTTGTACTAAACTTTACGAATGTGATATGTAATAGACGTAGCTAAAAATAAAATAAGTCAAAATAAATGATCATAAACTTTTTTTTAAATATGAATGTAATGTTAGAAGCATCAGTATACAATATCTGTATGCATAGCTTGTTTAGTATATTCATTACATACAAACCCTTTTGAAAGTATGTAAAAAAATAATTGTTCTTTTGATTGTTTGAAATTATTCAACCAAATAATTGTTTGACCATATTCAGAAGGGAGAAAAAAAATATTATACTTTCATTAATTTTTTTCTTCTAATATTGCTCCCGACATACATATCGATTCAACATATATTAATAAAAAATAATAGTTATAAGGAAATAAGTACGGTTGGTTTTAATGAAAAACAGAAACCTCAGGCTCGCAATCGGAGCTCATGTGTCGTCGGATACAACAAACATGTTCTCGGCATTGTCTGTAGATTCCTAATCTTCACCATAAAATATAATGATTCTGGTAATATTCAGCTATCACGTTTGGTAGATATTATGAATATCTATAAAATAACATTAGTAATACACTAAAATGTTTTCAATGTTAAGCTCGAAAAAATATTTATTTTTTTTCCAGAAGGCCCTTATCATGAAAATTGGGCTGTGTTCGAAATTGAACATTAATTTGAATATAGTACAATAGTTTGAGACAACTGTATTCTTATAATCTATATGTTTTATTTTGTTTCATTTAATATTTTTGAGGAACATTTAAGTTTACTGGCAACAAACAGAGATACAATCGAGTGTACAAGCAGGCCTTATACTTTTATCATATGTGTAGATGGGGAATGTGTTAGTGTGTCTTTACCATGTGAGGAACTTGTAAAACAAAAGAAACGTCTCTGGCGTTTGTAGATGATATCAAAGTTCGACAGTAGAAAGGGAAAGTGAATTTAAATCTATGTTTAAACAATGATCAGAGGATGACAACAAAATTCAAGACAAACTTTGGAATGAGACAAGATAAGTTATATTCCACTTCTTAACAAAAATATACACATTTTTAGAAACTCTTTTCTCCACACACCCACCACACACACACACACACACACACACACACACACACACACACACACACACACGCACGCACGCACACACACACACACACACACACACACACACACCTACATTAATACTCATATTATGTAACTCAGAGTAAATAACAATTTGTACATTCTATGAAAACACATTGTAGATATAATTCAGAAACTAACTCTATCCGTTTATCAATTTTTCTTTCAAACAATTGCCAAACACTAGTATGTTGTCCTAACATTTTTCTTCCTCGTCATTAATTAATAAATTGGAATATAAAACCTCGTGGTGTCATCCAGCAATCAAGCCATACCAACCATGATCCACCCTCTGTTGGCGAAGATATTTTCAACTTCTACCGATAGAAGGTGCGATGCGTGACCATCACAATTAACCCTTCTGCCGTTTATTGCAGTTTTCTAGACCATAGACATTACTTTTTCAATTAAGTAGCTACTCAATTATCCTCACGAGGCCGAGTTGACCTTGTTCCAGTGTTATTTACTCACAGAAAAAATGGAGCCTCTGAGGATCTAGTGTTCAGAGTTCTTGGTCAGAAATATAGAGGTGACGTATTCATTACCCAGTGGTCTAATTATTTTTTTTATATGAAGAAATAGGTCCGGAACGGGGTCAACTCAGCCTTGTGAGAACAATTGAGAGGCTGCTTGATTGCTAAAGTAGTGGCTTTGGTCTATAAAACTAAGATTAACAGCTGGAGGGTTCGTTGTTTTTGACCGTATGACACCTTCTATCCACGGAGGTTGTAACTATCTTTGCCAACAGACGGTGGCCACTAGGTCGGTGGGGCTTGATTGCGTAATGACGCAATGTAGTTTTGTATTTAAATTTATTAATTAGTGACAATGAATACAAAATGTTATGACAACATAATAGTGCTTGGTAATTGTTTAAACAAAAAAATTGATGAGCGGGTAGAGTAAGTTTCTGAATTATATTTACTCTGTTTTTTCATAAATATCTGACTATATTTATTATGCTTATTTATATATACATATGATTAATATATATATATAAATTACTTATATATAATTAACTAATAATGTAAAAATCACAGGGATGGTAGACATGACAGTGAACGTACCAAACTGAGTATATCCGATCTGTTATCAGATGGCGTGGTGTCACGAAGCGCCCGATTCCCTCACACAAGGCACTTTGAGGCTCTGCACGCTTAGACCCGTTTTTATTCCCTCCACGAATCTTTCCCTCCGTTTTGTGTGAAGATGCAACTCGGCGTGGAGTAAAACGTGCGGCGTCACGTGGAGTAGCACCGCTCTACACTGCGATTCCATATTTACGCGTCAACCTCGTGTTGTACTGGATTGCTGGTGAAGGGAACTCAAATCCTGGACAGGTGTACTGAGGGTGTTTTATCTAGAATGGTTTCCCACTCTTCCTTTATACAAATAATGGTACATTTTCTCTAAAATTCAATCTTACTCATTCTCAATAGGTCAGCGTAATTAATGTGGGCGTAAATACCGAACTGGTACGAATACGCGTTAAAAAAATAAATACTCTCCAACTCTTTAGCTCACTTTGTCAGAGAATATTATTTCTGATCCTAGTGGCATGGGTTCGATTACTGAAAATATAAAATTATTGTGGTCTCTTGTGTTGATTCGTCATTGTTTATGTAGCTTAGATGTTAAAATCAAATACTCAAATAAATCTAAATAATCTTTGCTGGTACTTATAATCAAATCACCAATGTTAGGGTGAAAAATTTCCTCAGGTCTTGGTTTCTCTATTACCACACATTTAAAGGGCCCACTTCCTCACTAATATCTGTATCACAGTTTGTATTACAGCTTTTATCAGCCACCATAATATCTCAGACCCTCTAAATCATGACTGGTTCAGAACTAATGACATCCGCTTCTGTGGCCGTGTGGTCTAACGTGTTACTTTGGCAGTAGACTAGACTGCCGATGATGGAGAGACTGAGGGTTGTTTTTACTTAATGATTTTCCACTCTCCCTGTACAAAAAATGTGAGTGCACTTAATCTAATATTACCTTCCTAATCCCTAAAAACCATAAATGTAACTAGTACATAAGCGTATAACCCGAACGGGTAATAAGATGCGTGGCTAAAAAAAGGAAGAAAAAAGAACTAATTGCAATTAGTTACAACTCTTCAATTGAGAGTCTCAAACCCTCGAGCATTCTGAAACAATCAACAGGCTTCTAAAATGCAGCCAGAAAAGTTATGGTAGTGGCTAGAACTTCGGGGGTATATTGACATATTTTAAAGGAATTATTATAATGCTTTCTAACAAAATTAATGTTCAACTATTTTCACTAGTATTCTGCCTTTTGTGTAGTTTATGTTCATGAAAAATTTATATATAATATGTTTGTTCTGAAATGTTGCTTTGGCCCTATTATAAACTTAATTATTAATGATTTTATAGAAAACATTCGACTTTAATGAGGCTAGTAATTCCATTTTGTATTGTAAGTCAGATGTCATATTGGATTATTGTAAAAAAGGCCAACCTAATTTTTCTGTTGCCTAAGGGTATGTAAATTTACTATTAGGTGTAAGTTTGGTTATAACAAAAAATATGCACGATAAATATATCATACCACACTGGTTTGGATTTGTTTCCTTTCACTTTGTGGATAATTAGTAATACTATAGGGTTTGATGTTTATGTTTGCCCTATAATTAATTCAGGGTAAGATCAGTTGTTATATATTTATATTGTTTATTTTTTATCAACATATAAATTATTGAAAATATTTGGAAATGTCCATTTTTCATAAATTTATCGTGTATAACTTAAACAAATTTTAATACTCAAATTCCATTCACCTGGTAAATAGATAAAAAAATATTGAAATATTTTATCAGACAAAAATATACATTTCTTCTTTGATTTATAATGAGGTCACAATTAATTTTAATTGATTCCTTTGTATATCTTTTAGCTTCATGTTATGCAAGGATTTAATTTTAATTGAATTGAGAAGCAAAAAATTATATTGGGTTTTATGTGTAGCCAACATTTAATTTGGAGACAGCATACTACTTTTGTATTATTATCATTTGTAGTCCATTTCACCAGTAGGACCCGTAGTTTGAGGTTCAAACCCAGCAAGGGTTGGCGGATTTTTCTTGAGTGATAAAATTCCGTAGCCCAATTTCCTTTTGAGAGGAAGTAGAGCCGTCGATTGCGGCATGTGAAAATACCTTTCTCGGTAAAATTAGTAGGTCCTTTAGCTCTCACTCATGCACGTACAAAGTGTACGTCAAATAAATATATAACAAATAATTAATTGTACATGACTATTAGATGGTAGATCAAAAATATATGTAGTTTACGAGTACTGCCACATCAAATATCAAATTTGTAAAACTTTAAAAATGACACCTGGACTTGGGAATCGATCCTGGGGCCCTTGACTTAACGCGTCAATGCTCTACCACTGATCCATACAGGATTCAGTCCGTGCTCGGGATAGTTTGCTTTCATTTACAAACTAATTTGTACAAACGGCAGAATAAAGGCACTGTCGAGTCGCCGATAGCGTTGGTATGAATCAGTTGGTAGCCGATGAGTTCCACACGTCCATCACAGACTCTGCTTTAGGCTATGAGTGAAGAATAACCTTCGAGCATGGGCTGAGTCCTGGATAGCTCAGTGGTAGGTAATTTGCGTTCTAAGTCAAGGGTCCCGGGTCCGTTTCCCGTGTCCAGGTGTCATTTTTATAAAATTTACGAACAACCTAACATATAATTTAATATTGTTTCAATTATATTGGGTTTCATACCACACAATCATTGTTTGTTATCTGCAGCTACATATTTAAAATCAATATGTTATTGTGTGTTCTTCCAGGGCTTTTTCCTCAACGTCTCACTATCCTAGTTAGAGAGTTGAAATTTGGTTTAGACTCTATTTGGCATGCCATCTTAATAAAAAATAATCATAAACATTAAAAACTCAAGAGGGTGGATCCAAAATGGTGGACGAAACGTACACATTTAATAGGCCTATGAACACTATGAAGCCTGATATTTTTATGAGAAAAATTTGAAATTAAAAAAAACTCTAAGACGGTGGATGTAGCATACAAACCGAGTCCAATATGAATGAGATAGATGGTTCAAATTTTCCCAAACTATTAGAAAAAATAAGTTTTCTGCATGGTAGAAAATCTGACTTTTTATTATTTTTCTGATAAGCTTGAAACACACCTCCACTATGAGGGGTGTTATAATTGAGAGAACAAGAGCAAGGCAAACAATATTTTATTGGACATACGATACGTTACATACACATGAAGTTACCCATCGATGGTCATCGTGGTGAATTATCTGTGTATGCACTACAATACCAAAACATTGAGTCAATGGTGGAGAAAGCAAGCGATACTATATAATTAATTAAACTGATCATAAATAGAGCTTTTTACTAATATCAACATTTTGAAAGTTGTCTAACACGCCAACAGGCTGTCTTATTCACTGAGTTTCATACCAATATTAATATAACTTTATGAGGCGATATTAGAAAGCATATAATTAACTTAATCAAACTGTCAACATTGAGTAGTGAATTCCTACTAATAGGGGAAATAGGCATCTTATAAAGATCATAGGTTTTACACTGGTAACTTCTGTACAGAAATAGGACAACGTTAGAGTTATAAAGGCTTAAAGTTCATAACAAACAAACTCGTGAGTGCATAGCTAGAATAATTCAGTACACCAGCAAATTATTATTATTATTATTATTATTAGCACCGCGTCTTACTACCCGTTCGGGTTATACGCACTTACGCTAATGTGCAATGGTAGGGTGAATGTGAGATGAAATGGAGGACCTACAGTTTAACGTGGAATCCGAACCAAGGTGGAGGCCTGGCATTCCCCACATTCACAAGATGTCTTGTCAGAGGTGAAGGAAGGGTTTGGAAATCAGATAAATCTGTGCCGGACCGAGTATTGAACCCCGGCCGCCAGCACAGAAGTCTGACACCTTACCCCTAGACCACCAGGTAACCTTACCAGCAAATTAATTCTAATGTTAACTCATATAGCTTTATTACTTCAATAAATACCTCCCAGGTTAGTAGGTGACAGCCTTTATATTTTTTCTTTGTATATGAGCTCGTCTATCAACTTCTAGAACGTCAAGGCCGAGGGTAGGGGCAATTAACAAGATCCCCTACATTAGGGATAATTAAGTCGTAGTTAGGACTGCACTGATGAAACATAACGTCTCGGAGATGCCCTCTATCAAAACTTGATAGAAAAGTTTACACCAAAATCTTTCAAGGAATCTTAAGAAGCTGCCTAAGTGGTGTTAAATATAGACATTTACAAGTGTTTTGAACACTTCTGGCAAACAAGTAAAATTTGGAGTGTTCATAAGCAAGGAGAACACGAGACAATTGACTCGGGCAAAGGCCTAATTAAGCCATGAACACCAAATAGCTAACGCCTAGTTTCTTGGTGCTGACGTTCCTCTAGTAAAAAGGGAGATTGAGTGTCTCAACTTGCCAAAGGACATATTTAGAATTGCTAGGGTCAGCACACAACATAATGATCTACCAGGAGTCGCTAAGCAACTATTATCAAATGCTCAACACTTTTTAGTAGGGTATCCTAAAGAGTGTGAACTGTGTCTACTCGTACACCTAATAAAGCTGGGTTTTTTTTTATTTCTAACAACACTAGCCATCTGTTGAAGCGACTTGAAACACAACTGGTCAAACCAGACCAAATAGGTGTAAACAACCATAAGAAATTAAGTTTTGTTCAGAGGGAACCCTATGACCCGCAGTTAAGCCACAGGTATAATTAATTATACATTAAGAGTAATTAAATATTAATAACCATCTAACATAGAAGTAAACATAATGTAGTCGATAAGTGACATATTTCTAAGCTGTCAAAGCAGACACACAGATTACTCCACAGGAGAGCTACACCAAGCTCTTGGCATAGATGAGCAAATAACAGAAAGTGACTTGTAAATAGTATCCTAAAACCCCTTGTGGGATTATAAGACACGTACACAAACTAGCGGACCATCTCCCTAAGTTAATTAGTCGGACCACAAACCCCTCTGGTGGTTAATCCTGGAAGTGGGGAGGTGCTACCTGGCGCCGATCATGGCCACGGCTGAGTCTGATCTCATAGCGTCCTGGATAATAGAGACATCTTGCATCTGGTTCTTAACGAGAAAAACAAAGCTCTTAATATACACTGCAAAGTACTGAATATAGTTCTGTGCTTATTTTAGGTGATACGTCATGTTAAATAGGCCCCCTAATTGGCAACTGACTAGGAAAGGAAGAGAAGGGGAATCGACCAATCACGCCACAAAGCAACAGCGCTTGGAGAAACGGATACCTGAAGCGGGCCTCAACGCATGCACGGGGAGCAGATTACGAAAGACTCAGACTTGAGATGACTTTTTCAATATTTTTCCGTGAGCTACCATTCATGTAGAGTTAAATGTAGAAATCAACAACGATCAAACAGAACAACGACCGCATCGGCCTGGCCTTGGTAAGTCAAACCCCACCTGTGATTGTTGGAGATTGAGGTGATTGAGTGTGTGGGCTAATTCCTATTAGCCTGGCACAAGATTACTACACTAAACTATATTTATAAATCCCAAAATCACGCAGCTACCGATACCACGACTAATAAAAACGAGAATTATTATTTTTTAAAGGAGGTATAGCTAAAAGTCAAACTAGCGCCCACTTAGAAGCACCAGAACAATTAAAATAAACAACTTATGGTAGTTAATATAAGCGAACAATAATGCTCTTTGGTAAACCCTGTTGCTAATTTTTAATTTTGTTTCTGTAACAGTATCTATTATTTTATATATGCTCCCTATGTTCTGTATCAATAGGCCTATACATATCGCTCGATTTCACTTATCTTATTATCGAGTTTAGATCATGGTCAGTCATATAAACGACTTAAACTACTGATTAGTCATTAGTTTTGCCTTGCGACTAAGTCACTCACTTTTTGCATGGATTTTATATAATTTATATCTGTCCTTTGGAGTTACCTTTTTAAAATTTTCATAAAAAAAAGTTGTGCAGATACCATATTTATTTCCCATGGATTTGAAATATAAAATAAACTGGTTTATAATGTTAATACTTACACAACTGTATTTGTGTGTGTAATCTATTGGGAAATTAAATTCAATTCCACCTTAAGAATAAATTACTTTCGTGAAAAATGACTCACTCCACCAATACTATAAACATGATGTGACAATCCTTAACTACTTGACAGTAACATTCGCAGCCGTTACATTTGAAGTGCTCTCAATTCTCTTTGCATTCGTTTGCAATTATTACTATCGTCTCTTTATACTCTTTTAAATCCAAAGATTTGTAATATATATTTGGAAAAATGTTCAAGACAGGTGGATTAAAACATAATAAAGGGAACAAACGCAATTTGGTTTTTACAATTTAAAATAAGCACACAGTTAATACTTTACGTTGCTGCCATTGTACAAAGAGGTATTGGCTGTCTTTAGAACAAAACTATCGTTTCCACCCAATCCTTTCTCTGATCGAGCTTTCACTCTATCGGAACTCATCATAGAGGAGTGTGAAACGCGCAACGCAACTTCATAGAATAAAAACAAAAAAAATATGTATTACATGTTTATATCTTGGAGTACGATTTTTTTTTACCAATTTTCTTTTCCTCCCCTTTGTGTTTTATAGTTTCCTCTTTTATGGAATTTCGTTGTGCGTTTCACACTCCTTCCTGAAGAGTTCTGATAGAATGAAACCTAGTTCAGGGGATTGGGTGGTAATGATCGATTTTCTTAAAGAGGGAACCATTACCCCTTTCTCCAGTGGCAGAAATGTAAAGTGTGAACTACAGTAGTCTCATGGCTTCTTTGGTGCTGACTGACAGCTGACGGCTTTGAAAAGTAACTAGACCAAATTATGTATCCCTACGCTGAACCATATGATCTGCAAAAACATGCGTTTAGTAGCTGTCACTTCTGACAGTCAAAATTTAGGTATACACCTAAATGTTGACGGTCAGAATCAGCTGTGAGCTGTCAGTCAGCACCAAAGAAGCCATGAGGCTACTGTATGTTCTTTTATTTGTGAAAGCCATATATCATGTTTGTTCCATTTAAATATTTTTATCAAACTTTCCTGTACCTTCTTCCAAACATACGTTACAAACTACCTCAAAAACAGAAAATAGGTTTTCCTTAAAGATATTTATTAAATCTAAAGCTTGTAATTAGTAGGCTAATTTATAATTAAGTTCTCCATTTTATCTTTTTTGAATCTTTATTGCAAGACAAAATTCTTGTATTATTTAGTATCTTAACATATTATATTTTAAATGCAAATATATTTTATCTTAATGCTTTGAATGCATCACATAAAAATGTATTGCTAAATTATTACATTTATAAATAAAAACATAAAATTGTCATTTTGATATAATATGGCTAAGTTTATAAGATAGGACCATAGGGTAGTAGTTAAAGGTAAGCCTGCCACCATTCAGGGTAAACAATGTGCTCACACTTCTGCGTCAGTATTAGTGTAGTGGTTAAACTTAGGAGGCCAGGGTTCGATAACGATCTAACGTTCTATGGAAGTATTTACATTCACAATGTGATCTTTAATGTGAAGGGTGGGGCATATTCTCAATGTTCCCTCTAATAGTATTGTTTCTTGAGTTTGTTTAGCTTAAGTCACAAGTAACTAAGCAAAAAATAATATTATTCTGACTATTAAACTAAGTTTAAGATTATCTTATATTATCTTTGTCTTAAGTTATTCGATTGCTATAAGCCTACGAGATAAAGGCAGCTATCCCCCCTCCAGTCCTTGATACCATCGATCGTCACATATATTAGAACACACATTAGGGTTCGACCAGACTGACAAACACACGCACTCAGTCGCTCGCTCCAGTCTGGCCACCTCTCATTACAACCAATGTGTTATATTTTATTTTTAAGTCGTTCGCTCAGTCTGGCTGTACCCTAAAGGGTTATAAAGTATCTAACTTAATGTATATTATTATTTATTATATATTATTATCAGCACCGCGTCTTACTACCCGTTTAGGTTATACGTACGTACGCTAATGTGTAATGGTAGGGTGATTGTGAGATGAAATGGAGGACCTACAGTTTCGCATGGAATCCGAACCACGGTGGTAGCCTGTCATACCCACATTCACAAGATGTATTGTCACAGGTGAAGGAAGGGTTTGGTAATCAGATAATTTTTTGCTGGGACCGAGGATTGAACCCCGGACCCCAGGACAGAAGTCCGACACTTTACCCCTAGATTAATGTAATAGAATAGACGGTCGAATATGGGGAGATCGTGGTTCGATCTAAGTTGGGTGTACTGAGGTTGGTTTATCCTAAATGGTTCAAACTCTCTCTCTCTCTCCCTCTCTCTATGAAAATATGGGGACACTTCCTCTAAACGCAACCTTTCTCAATCCTATCCCATTAGCGTAATGTAAATCTCGAACGGGTAGTATGATGCGGCGTTAAAAAAATGTGTGTAATAATTTAAATAGCCTTTTATTTTACGAATATCTATATCGTTTACATTTTATATTTAAAAAACCACACAAAATTATTGCAAGGTGTATGGTAGTGGACGTAATAAGCCTACTACAGACAAACTCACGGTGCTAAGCGAGCGGTCTAAGAGATATACTTATAGTTAATTTTGGTTTACCCTTGATGGGAAGTCAAGGTTGTAGTTATTTTTATCCCCGCGTCTTACTACCCGTTACGTTTATACGCTTATGTACTACACTAATAAGTTATGTATTAGGAAGGTATAATTTGGAGCAAATGCACCCAAATTTACGTGGAGGGAGAGTGAAAACCCATTTAGGAAAAAACCTCAGGGTACGTGACCGTTTTTGAACCCCGCTATCACGGTCTTATGCAGTCTAGTTCAGCACGAGAGTAGTACGTTAGACCACGCGGCCTCCGAGTGGTTAGGTTGTAGTTCCAGCTGGATACAATGAGAGGATTTCATTTCATCCCTACTCCTTAGATTATGAGATCATACCAGAATTATGGTCAATATTATTCACGAAACTTTTTTTAATAGTTTTAAATGTGCAAAAACAAAAAACAAAAAATGAAACGCCAAATAGCATACATTAGTAAGTCACCCTAATTGAATAGCGATTTAAACGAAATTGTCAGCTTATTTTAAATAGCTCCATTAACTTGTCTTATACCCTGATCTAAATTTGCCCAACCACACTAGATAAAAACTTTGAAACAGTCAGCACACTCTCTACCAAAAAGACGAGAGCAGATTACCTGAGTGGGCAGTTTCTACCAGAGGAAATTGGGGCAGTGGGAGCTAGGTAATCGTCCTGTACTTAGCCCTGTAAAACGCTGACGGGACACTTAAAATTGGGTCCGCCCACGAGACCGGAAAGCTGGCCATACTTACAGTATAATTTTCAAAGGAAAAACCTAATCTTACAGCTAGAAGAAATATAAGATATATTTCCATGAGCCCGTTTCAGTGGCCGAAAGGTCTAAGGTGTCACTTTCATGTTATACTGGCCTGCTGATGACGGGGAATTAGGGGTTAGAATCCCGGTTGGGTGAACTGAGGGTGGTTTTCCATAAATATTTTCCAACTCTCTTTCCATGCTAGTGAGGGGGACTACCTTTAAAATTCCTCTTCATCATACCTTTCTTTTTAGAGTAACTATAGTATATGCGTATAACCCAAACAGGTAGTAAGACGCGGTGATAACAACAAAAAATTAGCGCGTTTATGCGTCAAATTATATGATATGCAGCTGTCCCTTTAGATAGATATTATTAATACAATAAAACTAATGAAATATTTTTAAAAATTCGAGTTTTGGTGAAAAATGATATGTTTGTATTTTATTAAAGACCCATTCTATGAAAATATGACCATGCACAGAATATCTACTTACTAATACGGGGAATCATCTTTACACCACGCGGATTGTTTTACAAGATGAGTTCTGAGTAAGCTTCAATAAAATTGGTAAGCCTTGTAATGAGCAATATTTTTTTCTTTCTTTTTATAATCATTGAGAAAGTAGGATACTATAAAATAAACTACATCTTGACATTTTTAACAACTCGTGGCTAGAAAGGTTATATGAAAAAAATTGGACATTTACGTGTACGCGTAAATAACCAATTAATAGTTTCCTAAAAAAAATATAGTTTTTTGGTGTTAATAATAAAATAACCAACTAAGCATTCTTTATTTTTAATAATTCACTTTGACAATTGATGTTAATTTTTACGGCTGTATATAAATATTGTTATATTTTGGTAATGTTAACCAATGTAAAGAGAATAGAAAGAGAGCGCAATTTGAAGAATTTAATGATGTCATTGCTTACGTCAGCCACGAAACTACGTCACCCAGTACACATCAGTTGTGCGGTCCATGTGTTTCGGGCTGTTCTTTC
>JBCFYV010011172.1:109395144-109416176 GCA_039000515.1 Timema cristinae
TGATTGTTTGAAATTATTCAACCAAATAATTGTTTGACCATATCAGAAGGGAGAAAAAAAATATTATACTTTCATTAATTTTTTTCTTCTAATATTGCTCCCGACATACATATCGATTCAACATATATTAATAAAAAATAATAGTTATAAGGAAATAAGTACGGTTGGTTTTAATGAAAAACAGAAACCTCAGGCTCGCAATCGGAGCTCATGTGTCGTCGGATACAACAAACATGTTCTCGGCATTGTCTGTAGATTCCTAATCTTCACCATAAAACATAATGATTCTGGTGATATTCAGCTATCACGTTTGGTAGATATTATCAATATCTATAAAATAACATTAGTAATACACTAAAATGTTTTCAATGTTAAGCATCGAAAAAATATTTATTATTTTCCAGAAGGCCCTTATCATGAAAATTGGGCTGTGTTCGAAATTGAACATTAATTTGAATATAGTACAATAGTTTGAGACAACTGTATTCTTATAATCTATATGTTTTATTTTGTTTCATTTAATATTTTTGAGGAACATTTAAGTTTACTGGCAACAAACAGAGATACAATCGAGTGTACAAGCAGGCCTTATACTTTTATCATATGTGTAGATGGGGAATGTGTTAGTGTGTCTTTACCATGTGAGGAACTTGTAAAACAAAAGAAACGTCTCTGGCGTTTGTAGATGATATCAAAGTTCGACAGTAGAAAGGGAAAGTGAATTTAAATCTATGTTTAAACAATGATCAGAGGAGACAACAAAATTCAAGACAAACTTTGGAATGAGACAAGATAAGTTATATTCCACTTCTTAACAAAAATATACACATTTTTAGAAACTCTTTTCTCCACACACACCCCACACACACACACACAACACACACACACACACACACACACACACACACACACCACACACACCACACCTACATTAATACTCATATTATGTAACTCAGAGTAAATAACAATTTGTACATTCTATGAAAACACATTGTAGATATAATTCAGAAACTAACTCTATCCGTTTATCAATTTTTCTTTCAAACAATTGCCAAACACTAGTATGTTGTCCTAACATTTTTCTTCCTCGTCATTAATTAATAAATTGGAATATAAAACCTCGTGGTGTCATCCAGCAATCAAGCCATACCAACCATGATCCACCCTCTGTTGGCGAAGATATTTTCAACTTCTACCGATAGAAGGTGCGATGCGTGACCATCACAATTAACCCTTCTGCCGTTTATTGCAGTTTTCTAGACCATAGACATTACTTTTTCAATTAAGTAGCTACTCAATTATCCTCACGAGGCCGAGTTGACCTTGTTCCAGTGTTATTTACTCACAGAAAAAATGGAGCCTCTGAGGATCTAGTGTTCAGAGTTCTTGGTCAGAAATATAGAGGTGACGTATTCATTACCCAGTGGTCTAATTTTTTTTTTATATGAAGAAATAGGTCCGGAACGGGGTCAACTCAGCCTTGTGAGAACAATTGAGAGGCTGCTTGATTGCTAAAGTAGTGGCTTTGGTCTATAAAACTAAGATTAACAGCTGGAGGGTTCGTTGTTTTTGACCGTATGACACCTTCTATCCACGGAGGTTGTAACTATCTTTGCCAACAGACGGTGGCCACTAGGTCGGTGGGGCTTGATTGCGTAATGACGCAATGTAGTTTTGTATTTAAATTTATTAATTAGTGACAATGAATACAAAATGTTATGACAACATAATAGTGCTTGGTAATTGTTTAAACAAAAAAATTGATGAGCGGGTAGAGTAAGTTTCTGAATTATATTTACTCTGTTTTTTCATAAATATCTGACTATATTTATTATGCTTATTTATATATACATATGATTAATATATATATATAAATTACTTATATATAATTAACTAATAATGTAAAAATCACAGGGATGGTAGACATGACAGTGAACGTACCAAACTGAGTATATCCGATCTGTTATCAGATGGCGTGGTGTCACGAAGCGCCCGATTCCCTCACACAAGGCACTTTGAGGCTCTGCACGCTTAGACCCGTTTTTATTCCCTCCACTGAATCTTTCCCTCCGTTTTGTGTGAAGATGCAACTCGGCGTGGAGTAAAACGTGCGGCGTCACGTGGAGTAGCACCGCTCTACACTGCGATTCCATATTTACGCGTCAACCTCGTGTTGTACTGGATTGCTGGTGAAGGGAACTCAAATCCTGGACAGGTGTACTGAGGGTGTTTTATCTAGAATGGTTTCCCACTCTTCCTTTATACAAATAATGGTACATTTTCTCTAAAATTCAATCTTACTCATTCTCAATAGGTCAGCGTAATTAATGTGGGCGTAAATACCGAACTGGTACGAATACGCGTTAAAAAAATAAATACTCTCCAACTCTTTAGCTCACTTTGTCAGAGAATATTATTTCTGATCCTAGTGGCATGGGTTCGATTACTGAAAATATAAAATTATTGTGGTCTCTTGTGTTGATTCGTCATTGTTTATGTAGCTTAGATGTTAAAATCAAATACTCAAATAAATCTAAATAATCTTTGCTGGTACTTATAATCAAATCACCAATGTTAGGGTTAAAAATGTCCTCAGGTCTTGGTTTCTCTATTACCACACATTTAAAGGGCCCACTTCCTCACTAAGATCTGTATCACAGTTTGTATTACAGCTTTTATCAGCCACCATAATATCTCAGACCCTCTAAATCATGACTGGTTCAGAACTAATTACATCCGCTTCTGTGGCCGTGTGGTCTAACGTGTTACTTTGGCAGTAGACTAGACTGCCGATGATGGGAGACTGAGGGTTGTTTTTACTTAATGATTTTCCACTCTCCCTGTACAAAAAATGTGAGTGCACTTAATCTAATATTACCTTCCTAATCCCTAAAAACCATAAATGTAACTAGTACATAAGCGTATAACCCGAACGGGTAATAAGATGCGTGGCTAAAAAAAGGAAGAAAAAAGAACTAATTGCAATTAGTTACAACTCTTCAATTGAGAGTCTCAAACCCTCGAGCATTCCGAAACAATCAACAGGCTTCTAAAATGCAGCCAGAAAAGTTATGGTAGTGGCTAGAACTTCGGGGGTATATTGACATATTTTAAAGGAATTATTATAATGCTTTCTAACAAAATTAATGTTCAACTATTTTCACTAGTATTCTGCCTTTTGTGTAGTTTATGTTCATGAAAAATTTATATATAAATATGTTTGTTCTGAAATGTTGCTTTGGCCCTATTATAAACTTAATTATTAATGATTTTATAGAAAACATTCGACTTTAATGAGGCTAGTAATTCCATTTTGTATTGTAAGTCAGATGTCATATTGGATTATTGTAAAAAAGGCCAACCTAATTTTTCTGTTGCCTAAGGGTATGTAAATTTACTATTAGGTGTAAGTTTGGTTATAACAAAAAATATGCACGATAAATATATCATACCACACTGGTTTGGATTTGTTTCCTTTCACTTTGTGGATAATTAGTAATACTATAGGGTTTGATGTTTATGTTTGCCCTATAATTAATTCAGGGTAAGATCAGTTGTTATATATTTATATTGTTTATTTTTTATCAACATATAAATTATTGAAAATATTTGGAAATGTCCATTTTTCATAAATTTATCGTGTATAACTTAAACAAATTTTAATACTCAAATTCCATTCACCTGGTAAATAGATAAAAAAATATTGAAATATTTTATCAGACAAAAATATACATTTCTTCTTTGATTTATAATGAGGTCACAATTAATTTTAATTGATTCCTTTGTATATCTTTTAGCTTCATGTTATGCAAGGATTTAATTTTAATTGAATTGAGAAGCAAAAAATTATATTGGGTTTTATGTGTAGCCAACATTTAATTTGGAGACAGCATACTACTTTTGTATTATTATCATTTGTAGTCCATTTCACCAGTAGGACCCGTAGTTTGAGGTTCAAACCCAGCAAGGGTTGGCGGATTTTTCTTGAGTGATAAAATTCCGTAGCCCAATTTCCTTTTGAGAGGAAGTAGAGCCGTCGATTGCGGCATGTGAAAATACCTTTCTCGGTAAAATTAGTAGGTCCTTTAGCTCTCACTCATGCACGTACAAAGTGTACGTCAAATAAATATATAACAAATAATTAATTGTACATGACTATTAGATGGTAGATCAAAAATATATGTAGTTTACGAGTACTGCCACATCAAATATCAAATTTGTAAAACTTTAAAAATGACACCTGGACTTGGGAATCGATCCTGGGGCCCTTGACTTAACGCGTCAATGCTCTACCACTGATCCATACAGGATTCAGTCCGTGCTCGGGATAGTTTGCTTTCATTTACAAACTAATTTGTACAAACGGCAGAATAAAGGCACTGTCGAGTCGCCGATAGCGTTGGTATGAATCAGTTGGTAGCCGATGAGTTCCACACGTCCATCACAGACTCTGCTTTAGGCTATGAGTGAAGAATAACCTTCGAGCATGGGCTGAGTCCTGGATAGCTCAGTGGTAGGTAATTTGCGTTCTAAGTCAAGGGTCCCGGGTCCGTTTCCCGTGTCCAGGTGTCATTTTTATAAAATTTACGAACAACCTAACATATAATTTAATATTGTTTCAATTATATTGGGTTTCATACCACACAATCATTGTTTGTTATCTGCAGCTACATATTTAAAATCAATATGTTATTTGTGTGTTCTTCCAGGGCTTTTTCCTCAACGTCTCACTATCCTAGTTAGAGAGTTGAAATTTGGTTTAGACTCTATTTGGCATGCCATCTTAATAAAAAATAATCATAAACATTAAAAACTCAAGAGGGTGGATCCAAAATGGTGGACGAAACGTACACATTTAATAGGCCTATGAACACTATGAAGCCTGATATTTTTATGAGAAAAATTTGAAATTAAAAAAAACTCTAAGACGGTGGATGTAGCATACAAACCGAGTCCAATATGAATGAGATAGATGGTTCAAATTTTCCCAAACTATTAGAAAAAATAAGTTTTCTGCATGGTAGAAAATCTGACTTTTTATTATTTTTCTGATAAGCTTGAAACACACCTCCACTATGAGGGGTGTTATAATTGAGAGAACAAGAGCAAGGCAAACAATATTTTATTGGACATACGATACGTTACATACACATGAAGTTACCCATCGATGGTCATCGTGGTGAATTATCTGTGTATGCACTACAATACCAAAACATTGAGTCAATGGTGGAGAAAGCAAGCGATACTATATAATTAATTAAACTGATCATAAATAGAGCTTTTTACTAATATCAACATTTTGAAAGTTGTCTAACACGCCAACAGGCTGTCTTATTCACTGAGTTTCATACCAATATTAATATAACTTTATGAGGCGATATTAGAAAGCATATAATTAACTTAATCAAACTGTCAACATTGAGTAGTGAATTCCTACTAATAGGGGAAATAGGCATCTTATAAAGATCATAGGTTTTACACTGGTAACTTCTGTACAGAAATAGGACAACGTTAGAGTTATAAAGGCTTAAAGTTCATAACAAACAAACTCGTGAGTGCATAGCTAGAATAATTCAGTACACCAGCAAATTATTATTATTATTATTATTATTAGCACCGCGTCTTACTACCCGTTCGGGTTATACGCACTTACGCTAATGTGCAATGGTAGGGTGAATGTGAGATGAAATGGAGGACCTACAGTTTAACGTGGAATCCGAACCAAGGTGGAGGCCTGGCATTCCCCACATTCACAAGATGTCTTGTCAGAGGTGAAGGAAGGTTTGGAAATCAGATAAATCTGTGCCGGGACCGAGTATTGAACCCCGGCCGCCAGCACAGAAGTCTGACACCTTACCCCTAGACCACCAGGTAACCTTACCAGCAAATTAATTCTAATGTTAACTCATATAGCTTTATTACTTCAATAAATACCTCCCAGGTTAGTAGGTGACAGCCTTTATATTTTTTCTTTGTATATGAGCTCGTCTATCAACTTCTAGAACGTCAAGGCCGAGGGTAGGGGCAATTAACAAGATCCCCTACATTAGGGATAATTAAGTCGTAGTTAGGACTGCACTGATGAAACATAACGTCTCGGAGATGCCCTCTATCAAAACTTGATAGAAAAGTTTACACCAAAATCTTTCAAGGAATCTTAAGAAGCTGCCTAAGTGGTGTTAAATATAGACATTTACAAGTGTTTTGAACACTTCTGGCAAACAAGTAAAATTTGGAGTGTTCATAAGCAAGGAGAACACGAGACAATTGACTCGGGCAAAGGCCTAATTAAGCCATGAACACCAAATAGCTAACGCCTAGTTTCTTGGTGCTGACGTTCCTCTAGTAAAAAGGGAGATTGAGTGTCTCAACTTGCCAAAGGACATATTTAGAATTGCTAGGGTCAGCACACAACATAATGATCTACCAGGAGTCGCTAAGCAACTATTATCAAATGCTCAACACTTTTTAGTAGGGTATCCTAAAGAGTGTGAACTGTGTCTACTCGTACACCTAATAAAGCTGGGTTTTTTTTTATTTCTAACAACACTAGCCATCTGTTGAAGCGACTTGAAACACAACTGGTCAAACCAGACCAAATAGGTGTAAACAACCATAAGAAATTAAGTTTTGTTCAGAGGGAACCCTATGACCCGCAGTTAAGCCACAGGTATAATTAATTATACATTAAGAGTAATTAAATATTAATAACCATCTAACATAGAAGTAAACATAATGTAGTCGATAAGTGACATATTTCTAAGCTGTCAAAGCAGACACACAGATTACTCCACAGGAGAGCTACACCAAGCTCTTGGCATAGATGAGCAAATAACAGAAAGTGACTTGTAAATAGTATCCTAAAACCCCTTGTGGGATTATAAGACACGTACACAAACTAGCGGACCATCTCCCTAAGTTAATTAGTCGGACCACAAACCCCTCTGGTGGTTAATCCTGGAAGTGGGGAGGTGCTACCTGGCGCCGATCATGGCCACGGCTGAGTCTGATCTCATAGCGTCCTGGATAATAGAGACATCTTGCATCTGGTTCTTAACGACGAAAAACAAAGCTCTTAATATACACTGCAAAGTACAGAATATAGTTCTGTGCTTATTTTAGGTGATACGTCATGTTAAATAGGCCCCCTAATTGGCAACTGACTAGGAAAGGAAGAGAAGGGGAATCGACCAATCACGCCACAAAGCAACAGCGCTTGGAGAAACGGATACCTGAAGCGGGCCTCAACGCATGCACGGGGAGCAGATTACGAAAGACTCAGACTTGAGATGACTTTTTCAATATTTTTCCGTGAGCTACCATTCATGTAGAGTTAAATGTAGAAATCAACAACGATCAAACAGAACAACGACCGCATCGGCCTGGCCTTGGTAAGTCAAACCCCACCTGTGATTGTTGGAGATTGAGGTGATTGAGTGTGTGGGCTAATTCCTATTAGCCTGGCACAAGATTACTACACTAAACTATATTTATAAATCCCAAAATCACGCAGCTACCGATACCACGACTAATAAAAACGAGAATTATTATTTTTTAAAGGAGGTATAGCTAAAAGTCAAACTAGCGCCCACTTAGAAGCACCAGAACAATTAAAATAAACAACTTATGGTAGTTAATATAAGCGAACAATAATGCTCTTTGGTAAACCCTGTTGCTAATTTTTAATTTTGTTTCTGTAACAGTATCTATTATTTTATATATGCTCCCTATGTGTCTGTATCAATAGGCCTATACATATCGCTCGATTTCACTTATCTTATTATCGAGTTTAGATCATGGTCAGTCATATAAACGACTTAAACTACTGATTAGTCATTAGTTTTGCCTTGCGACTAAGTCACTCACTATTGCATGGATTTTATATAATTTATATCTGTCCTTTGGAGTTACCTTTTTAAAATTTTCATAAAAAAAAGTTGTGCAGATACCATATTTATTTCCCATGGATTTGAAATATAAAATAAACTGGTTTATAATGTTAATACTTACACAACTGTATTTGTGTGTGTAATCTATTGGGAAATTCAATTCAATTCCACCTTAAGAATAAATTACTTTCGTGAAAAATGACTCACTCCACCAATACTATAAACATGATGTGACAATCCTTAACTACTTGACAGTAACATTCGCAGCCGTTACATTTGAAGTGCTCTCAATTCTCTTTGCATTCGTTTGCAATTATTACTATCGTCTCTTTATACTCTTTTAAATCCAAAGATTTGTAATATATATTTGGAAAAATGTTCAAGACAGGTGGATTAAAACATAATAAAGGGAACAAACGCAATTTGGTTTTTACAATTTAAAATAAGCACACAGTTAATACTTTACGTTGCTGCCATTGTACAAAGAGGTATTGGCTGTCTTTAGAACAAAACTATCGTTTCCACCCAATCCTTTCTCTGATCGAGCTTTCACTCTATCGGAACTCATCATAGAGGAGTGTGAAACGCGCAACGCAACTTCATAGAATAAAAACAAAAAAAAATATGTATTACATGTTTATATCTTGGAGTACGATTTTTTTTTACCAATTTTCTTTTCCTCCCCTTTGTGTTTTATAGTTTCCTCTTTTATGGAATTTCGTTGTGCGTTTCACACTCCTTCCTGAAGAGTTCTGATAGAATGAAACCTAGTTCAGGGGATTGGGTGGTAATGATCGATTTTCTTAAAGAGGGAACCATTACCCCTTTCTCCAGTGGCAGAAATGTAAAGTGTGAACTACAGTAGTCTCATGGCTTCTTTGGTGCTGACTGACAGCTGACGGCTTTGAAAAGTAACTAGACCAAATTATGTATCCCTACGCCGAACCATATGATCTGCAAAAACATGCGTTTAGTAGCTGTCACTTCTGACAGTCAAATTTAGGTATACACCTAAATGTTGACGGTCAGAAGTCAGCTGTGAGCTGTCAGTCAGCACCAAAGAAGCCATGAGGCTACTGTATGTTCTTTTATTTGTGAAAGCCATATATCATGTTTGTTCCATTTAAATATTTTTATCAAACTTTCCTGTACCTTCTTCCAAACATACGTTACAAACTACCTCAAAAACAGAAAATAGGTTTTCCTTAAAGATATTTATTAAATCTAAAGGCTTGTAATTAGTAGGCTAATTTATAATTAAGTTCTCCATTTTATCTTTTTTGAATCTTTATTGCAAGACAAAATTCTTGTATTATTTAGTATCTTAACATATTATATTTTAAATGCAAATATATTTTATCTTAATGCTTTGAATGCATCACATAAAATTGTATTGCTAAATTATTACATTTATAAATAAAAACATAAAATTGTCATTTTGATATAATATGGCTAAGTTTATAAGATAGGACCATAGGGTAGTAGTTAAAGGTAAGCCTGCCACCATTCAGGGTAAACAATGTGCTCACACTTCTGCGTCAGTATTAGTGTAGTGGTTAAACTTAGGAGGCCAGGGTTCGATAACGATCTAACGTTCTATGGAAGTATTTACATTCACAATGTGATCTTTAATGTGAAGGGTGGGGCATATTCTCAATGTTCCCTCTAATAGTATTGTTTCTTGAGTTTGTTTAGCTTAAGTCACAAGTAACTAAGCAAAAAATAATATTATTCTGACTATTAAACTAAGTTTAAGATTATCTTATATTATCTTTGTCTTTAAATTATTCGATTGCTATAAGCCTACGAGATAAAGGCAGCTATCCCCCTCCAGTCCTTGATACCATCGATCGTCACATATATTAGAACACACATTAGGGTTCGACCAGACTGACAAACACACGCACTCAGTCGCTCGCTCCAGTCTGGCCACCTCTCATTACAACCAATGTGTTCTATTTTATTTTTAAGTCGTTCGCTCAGTCTGGCTGTACCCTAAAGGGTTATAAAGTATCTAACTTAATGTATTATTATTATTATTATTATTATTTTTAGTATTATCAGCACCGCGTCTTACTACCCGTTTAGGTTATACGTACGTACGCTAATGTGTAATGGTAGGGTGATTGTGAGATGAAATGGAGGACCTACAGTTTCGCATGGAATCCGAACCACGGTGGTAGCCTGTCATTACCCACATTCACAAGATGTATTGTCACAGGTGAAGGAAGGATTTGGTAATCAGATAATTTTTTGCTGGGACCGAGGATTGAACCCCGGACCCCAGGACAGAAGTCCGACACTTTACCCCTAGATTAATGTAATAGAATAGACGGTCGAATATGGGGAGATCATGGTTCGATCTAAGTTGGGTGTACTAAGGTTGGTTTATCCTAAATGGTTCAAACTCTCTCTCTCTCTCCCTCTCTCTATGAAAATATGGGGACACTTCCTCTAAACGCAACCTTTCTCAATCCTATCCCATTAGCGTAATGTAAATCTCGAACGGGTAGTATGATGCGGCGTTAAAAAAATGTGTGTAATAATTTAAATAGCCTTTTATTTAACGAATATCTATATCGTTTACATTTTATATTTAAAAAACTACACAAAATTATTGCAAGGTGTATGGTAGTGGACGTAATAAGCCTACTACAGACAAACTCACGGTGCTAAGCGAGCGGTCTAAGAGGTTATACTTATAGTTAATATTTGGTTTACCCTTGATGGGTAAATCAAGGTTGTAGTTTTTTTATCCCCGCGTCTTACTACCCGTTACGTTTATACGCTTATGTACTACACTAATAAGTTATGGTATTAGGAAGGTATAATTTGGAGCAAATGCACCCAAATTTACGTGGAGGGAGAGTGAAAACCCATTTAGGAAAAAACCTCAGGGTACGTGACCGTTTTTGAACCCCGCTATCACGGTCTTATGCAGTCTAGTTCAGCACGAGAGTAGTACGTTAGACCACGCGGCCTCCGGAGTGGTTAGGTTGTAGTTCCAGCTGGATACAATGAGAGGATTTCATTTCATCCCTACTCCTTAGATTATGAGATCATACCAGAATTATGGTCAATATTATTCACGAAACTTTTTTTAATAGTTTTAAATGCGCAAAAACAAAAAACAAAAAATGAAACGCCAAATAGCATACATTAGTAAGTCACCCTAATTGAATAGCGATTTAAACGAAATTGTCAGCTTATTTTAAATAGCTCCATTAACTTGTCTTATACCCTGATCTAAATTTGCCCAACCACACTAGATAAAAACTTTGAAACAGTCAGCACACTCTCTACCAAAAAGAGAGAGCAGATTACCTGAGTGGGCAGTTTCTACCAGAGGAAATTGGGGCAGTGGGAGCTAGGTAATCGTCCTGTACTTAGCCCTGTAAAATGCTGACGGGACACTTAAAATTGGGTCCGCCCACGAGACCGGAAAGCTGGCCATACTTACAGTATAATTTTCAAAGGAAAAACCTAATCTTACAGCTAGAATAAATATAAGATATATTTCCATGAGCCCGTTTCAGTGGCCGAAAGGTCTAAGGTGTCACTTTCATGTTATACTGGCCTGCTGATGACGGGAATTAGGGGTTAGAATCCCGGTTGGGTGAACTGAGGGTGGTTTTCCATAAATATTTTCCAACTCTCTTTCCATGCTAGTGAGGGGGACTACCTTTAAAATTCCTCTTCATCATACCTTTCTTTTTAGAGTAACTATAGTATATGCGTATAACCCAAACAGGTAGTAAGACGCGGTGATAACAACAAAAAATTAGCGCGTTTATGCGTCAAATTATATGATATGCAGCTGTCCCTTTAGATAGATATTATTAATACAATAAAACTAATGAAATATTTTTAAAAATTCGAGTTTTGGTGAAAAATGATATGTTTGTATTTTATTAAAGACCCATTCTATGAAAATATGACCATGCACAGAATATCTTCTAACTAATACGGGGAATCATCTTTACACCACGCGGATTGTTTTACAAGATGAGTTCTGAGTAAGCTTCAATAAAATTGGTAAGCCTTGTAATGAGCAATATTTTTTTCTTTCTTTTTATAATCATTGAGAAAGTAGGATACTATAAAATAAACTACATCTTGACATTTTTAACAACTCGTGGCTAGAAAGGTTATATGAAAAAAATTGGACATTTGACGTGTACGCGTAAATAACCAATTAATAGTTTCCTAAAAAAAATATAGTTTTTTGGTGTTAATAATAAAATAACCAACTAAGCATTCTTTATTTTTAATAATTCACTTTGACAATTGATGTTAATTTTTACGGCTGTATTATAAATATTGTTATATTTTGGTAATGTTAACCAATGTAAAGAGAATAGAAAGAGAGCGCAATTTGGAAGAATTTAATGATGTCATTGCTTACGTCAGCCACGAAACTACGTCACCCAGTACACATCAGTTGTGCGGTCCATGTGTTTCGGGCTGTTCTTTCATTTATCTTTATAATGATTTATTTATTTGTGTTTGTCTATTAGGGATTTGTTCGCGTATAGTTAGTTAATTTATTATGTTTACCACTCGAGTAAACTATAATACTAAATATTTATGCTAAATATAATATTTAGTTTTATTGCTCTTATCAACCTATTTATTATTTTATAATAGTTTTTCTTTTATATAATATAATATTTAGGATATAGGACTTTAGTCATTTCTTCCTCGTTACAAGTCATTGTTGAGCATTTAGACTTATTGGTAATTTATTTGAGTACGTTCTTCACTTTTAATTGCATGTGTTTTTAAACAAACATAAAAAATACCTAGCTGTGCTGTTGCACTCTGTGGAGATAAACAACGAAACTTCAAGGGTAATAATGTATCTTTCTACTCCTTTCTTAAGGATCCAGAAATTTTCCGTACTTGGGAGCTCTAATGTAAAAGGAAAGACACAATTAATACAAATTTTGCTCGAATATGTTCCATTCATTTTGTCGATAGTGACTTTGAAAGAAATTTACAAAGTGAACTCATTAATTTGCCATATGAAAAAGTCCTTTAACATAATTCTGTGCCTTCCCTATACATTCCAACATCACATGCCAATTTTTATGATGATAAGGACAGAAAACATCGCTGTTAATAAACGAGAAATCGCAAAGAGAGTGGCGTAAAGAATAGCAATACTTTCCCCAAATAAACCTCGCTGCGAAAATGTGCAACTACAATTTGACGAAGGAATTCAACAAAACACTAATTGTATAGAGGAAAACATTAAGCCAAAGGAAGATTTTTAAAGTCTAGAAAAAACTCTTCTTAAATTGTAACAAGATAAATTAAGAATTCTGGAAAATAGAAATACAGTCATATAAAGAACAGTGTAGAGAAGAAAAAAATTGACTCAAAGCAATCATCAGATGCCACTAAACGAGAACTAGAATGTAAAAAGAAATTCTCAAAAGCCGTTAAAGATGCATTATATTCTGTACTAAAAGGAATATTTAAACAAACAAAGATACGATGTTTTATGAACAAGAAAAATACTTTGTATTTGGTGAATGAAGATATTCTTCAAGCATTAGATTGAGATCAATCAGTAAAAAAAGCGTATACATATGTCAGAAATAAAATGGGAATTCCATTACATGATATCTCGACACTAAGGTGCTGGACAAAGTCGTTTCAATGTCGGCCTGAATTTTGAAAAATATTATTGAGATAATTAAATCTAGTAATTATGATTCATTTCAAAGGCAGTGATGAAATGAATTTTGATTCTAAAGCTAGTTATGATCATGAAAATGACATGATTCTAGGGCCACATAAATCACTATAGCGGGGGTTCCAATAGCAAGTGGAAGCAGCCTGTATTTTACGATTTTGATGCACAAATGAGCTAAACAATTTTACTTGAATTAATAATAGAGCTTGAATCAGCTGGACTTAGCGATTTGGACAGTGTATCAGATCTGGGAGGAAACAATATCAGTGTCTGGAAATCTTTGAGATTTGTATAAAAAAACATCCTCTAATATACTTTAACGGGGCTTGAACCCAAACCTTTCTATCAATCACAACCAGGTACAATGCAAGTTTAACATACTGTACGGCTTGGTCATCCAATCAAGCTTTGGTCTTATTTTATATTACTCAAGCTATTAAATTAGATGGGTGTCTTTTGGATGTGTTAAGTTTTTTTTAACATATTTTTTAATTCAGTTGCTCATCATATTTTGGTCATCCGAGGCTAATATTGGAGCGTTTTTTGTAGTAATTTTAACAATAGTAAACCAGGTTACTAGCCTTGATAATACCCGCACCCATGGCAGTATTCACTGCTTACGGTAGGAATTCTGTATCGATCGGTGTTGGCACATTTTATCCAGTATACCACAAGTATAACCCCTTGCTTGGTCTTACCCTGAGTACTATTAGGCCTACTACAAACCAGTATCAATACTATATAAACAGTCTAGCTGGCCATTATACCGTTGTCTATGTCACTGCCAATAGGAGGGAGTAAGGCATGTATGGAATGTACAGGATATAATGCAATTTATTGCCTCATATATCGAAATGCACGATGCCTTTTTCCAGCTCCTACCATGGATGACATTCACTGTATATGTTGTGCCATTCATTTTCCTGCCTGTAAGCGATGGTGTGTATCCTTAGCCTGGTTAACGATATCCCCAATCTAGAAACCCAAACATCAGACGATAATAGTTGTTTGACATTTTCTACCTCGTTTGTCTTAAAGGAATTGCGCTCTGAAGAGGAACTATAAGAATTTGTATACAACTTGTACATAGGACTATTGAATATGGAAAACTATAATCAAAGGGAGAAGAACACGTTTCAATTTTCAGAATGTAGAATAGCAGATAGACTGACAGTTCTATAGAGAATACTTGAATCAATTAGCCAACAGCTCAAAGACATCAAAGATTGACTGCAACATTTTAATATTGTTTCATTCTTAAATATAATCAAAAAGTTAGAAATGTGATTAGTAGTAGTAGTAGTTTAATTTATCTTGAACGCTGTTACAAATAATATCTTAGTGCACTATTCAAATAGCTAATCTAAATTGAAAAAAAAAAAAAATCATTTCTACTTATTTTTCTAATACTCTTGTTTTTGATTCAGTTTTATTTGCTCTCCTAAATTGATATATGGACTGTTTAACTACAGAATTACTTGCACAATTAGACATAGCAAACTTTTGCTTTTAGCCTATAGTGGCTGTAGCTGGTAGATTATTGGTTTATTTATTTTACCTCAACAAGTCCCATGGGTTCAAGTGCCTTGATTCTAAAATCATCTCTGTACATCTGTCCTACGCTCTTGGTAAAAAAAAGACCTGTTCAACTGTCTTTTTTCCAATAAAATCAGAGGAGATGATAGCTGTTAGTCGGCTATGAATTATGATGTAGGTCTACACGTGCTAGTTATATATATTTTTTTTTGAAATGACGGCAATATAAGGCTAATGATGTGTCTTATTTTTATTTTTTATATAAATCAGGAATCTCTGAAAATTAATGAGACAAAATCTCTTGTGATGTTCCAGGAAAAAGTAATAAGGAACTTTTTTCTTTGCGCTGACCAACGCAGGGGCAATTATTTAAATTGGGTGATGTCTTTTATGGCCTTTGTAAAATCATTGTCCTTGCCTATAGTTGAAGCGAGTTCATTTTATATTTTTATTTATAGTATTTTGGAGAGACAGAAGATTGTCATGTTGTGTTCTGAGAAGAAAAAATATATGTAAGTGCAATGCCTTGTGGTTGTCTAAAGGACAAGGACGAAAATTCGTATTTATTGAAGGCTTTATGAGGGTCGTAATTAATTTAAATAGCCAACAAAATAAATGTCATGACACAATATAATAAACTTTCCCCTATTGTGTACAAATTTAAAGAAAATTTTCAAATTAGGTTTTCAGTATACGACACTTGAATAGTTTTCCTTATAAAAACAAACATATCATAATGCTAATCACATTAATAAACCCTTTTTATATAACAATTTTAAACCAAAGTGTTCAAATATTTTTAAAAAATTTCAAATTTCCAAAAATAATATTTTTATTAAACAAGACAAAAATTATTTGTAATTGGCAAGAATAAAAACATACTTTTATTTATCATATACCATTCCCAGATACCTATTTTAAATTTAATCTTCAAGGTCATTGTAAAAATGTAAACTTTCTATAATTTGTCATAATACACTTAGATTTTTTTATATATAAAAATATTAGATACGTTATTATTCATCATGCAAAATAGTCCCCCAATAGCTACAAATTTGTAACAAATTCGTTTGAGATATTTTTTTAAACAGAATTTCACAAAAATATGTTATCAATAAACAAGTATAAAATGTATTTTTTATTGAAAAGCACATAAAGATATAAAAATTAAAACGTAAAAAAAATTAAAAGATATCCATTTTGAGCCAAATCACCAAAACAAATTTTTTAACATGAATAATTTTGAATAAACTTCCCAAGATAGGTCTGTACATTTTAAACGAAATTGTTAAGGCCATTTTCAAAATATTTCTAGCTATAAAAAATTACCTATCACTAAACTACTCTTTAATAAATGTTTCTAAAAAAATTATACAGTGTTATTTGGGAGATTAACATTTCCCCAGCTATCCATTTCAAACAAAATTGTTGAAGTCATTTTTGAAAAATTTAGAATTCAATTAAATCATTTGTTATTAAACTAAATTTATTAGAAGGCTTGGGTCAAAATAGTGCTAATACCTGGTCCCTAATGTCTCTAAACGAAAACACAGTCCCTTTTTGTAATCCTAGGTGCCTAAGGTCCCTTAAAATGGTTATATGATTTTTTTTAATAATTCATTTAAATTTGTATGATTTTGAGTATATTTTTTCCAGAAAGTTAAAGCAATTCAGCTCTGATGTCTTTAAAAACTGTTAAGTTTCAAACTTTTATCTTAGGTATGACGTTAAACTGCCTTTTGCCCTTGTTAAGTTTATTTTTTTGCCCCGGAGTGTTCTCTCTTTGGTTGCCATTTCTTCAATTTTTTGTGGTAGCTGTACACTTACTCTTTCCTGTAAGTCTCCCTCGTGGACACTTCTTGTATTTTTCCATCACGAGATTGTTGTGTTATTGAACGGCTAAGGATGTTGTTTATATATTTCCTTTACATCTATTACTGTTTCCAACCTATGGCATGGGTCATTTTATTATTCAAGAAATATATTTTCCACTAGATTGTTAAGGCCTATCGTAGCGTCATATACATTATAAGCTAACTTAAGACTAAGACAGGCACAACATGATTTCCCTGGCCGTTGATTCATCATTGCGAAAGGTAAACCTATATTTCACCAGTGATACATTTTCGGCCATGCTAGGAAAAGAACCCGGGACCTATAGCTCAGTAGACAAACATGCTACTGATTGAGCTAAGGTGTCAGATTGTGTCTAAATATATACATACTTAATATTCATAGAGTAATATATGCCTTACAGTTTTATGGGGTAAACCTTTCTTGTGTTCCAATCATAAAATAGCTCATTGTCTATGGAAGAAATGCAATAATTAAATATCATCAGTACTTAGCGGAAACCAAGCTAAAAGATAAGAGACTTAAAAAAGAAGAGTAGAGAGAAGAGGAAAAGGTAAAGAAGGAAACCTTAAGAATAAAAATGGAAGAAATAATGTTGAGTTAAGAAGATTTTTGAAATGATGAAAGAAACTAAAACCGATACTTGCGGAAAAAAAACCCTAGAAGCGAGTAGCTCATGGGTTATTAGTTCAGGAAAAAAAGATTCTGCCGTCAATTAATTCGTGAAAATTTGAAAACGTTGTTAATATCTTATTTACATCTAAAAAGAGTTACTTGGAGTTTGTACCAATTTTCTGCTTGTGTTTTAGGTTGGGGTGTCAAAAAACCTCGAAATGTTCAGACCTTTTTAGTTTTTTCGCAAATAAATCACAAACTACGCATTTCTCAGAAATTTTCACACATACATAAATTAAATGACATAAAATTCTGAGTCGAATGAGCATCTCATATTTGAAATTATAAAGTGGTATGGATAATATTTGAGTTCAAATAATGACAAATTTCACATTTTTGTTGTTGTTGCAAAAATGGCTTATTTTGGATTTTTGACCTCATTTTCGTAT
This sequence comes from Timema cristinae, assembly GCA_039000515.1. Classification (NCBI taxonomy): domain Eukaryota; kingdom Metazoa; phylum Arthropoda; class Insecta; order Phasmatodea; family Timematidae; genus Timema; species Timema cristinae. The sequence continues at coordinate 109,413,189 of JBCFYV010011172.1, forward strand.
GTAAAATGAATTGTATGAAAAATATCACTATTTTGGACATGGTACAGTATCAAATCTTGTATCTGACCCTATTTCGAACACGGCTACAACGTTTTTCATCAAACTAGCCTTCTCTTGCTTACCAGCCTGCGAACAAAGTACCATCTTTGCGTCTAAATAAAGTATCAATTTCGGCAATCAATGGACTTGAAAATAAAAATGCACATTATAATTAACATATTATTTATATTAAGAGTACATTTAAAAAAGTTTCAATTTATGAAATTAACATTTTTCAAAAAGAAACAATTGAACACCTTACTGCAATTTGGCGCGTTTGGGTGAGATGAGCTTCAAAAGCTGTTTTAGTCGAAGGTCGTCATCAGCATCTTCATCCAGAAGTTCTTCAACAGCTTCATCATCAGGTAGGATCACATCATCATCCAAGTTTGCCCATCATCAATATCTACTGGTGCATTGGTGCACGACACACCTCTGCAGTTGAAGCAAATTGGAGATACCTTAATTCCTTGCTTCCTACAGTCACAAGCACATTTACATCCCTTGGAACATTTGCAGGCAGTACTGTTCAACAGTTATTTTGGGGCTTGTTCGGCTGTGATGTGACAGGAATCAGACCATACTTTGTTACCTTCCAACCCCAATGAGTCGGGTCTAGCACATGACCATTCCACAAATTAATCTGAAGAAGCACCCTTAATTAATGTAGTCGAGCCACTTCTTGAGTAGGAGTAAGAGTAGCCAAGTTGAAACTATTCTGCACTAGGGATTTGTAAATATTGAGAAGTGGGTCTCATTTAGTGAGCAGGATTGAAGGAAGGATCCAGCATCCAGAGCAACAATGTTTTTTCCCTGGCAGTACCTACTTCATCTGCAGCAGCATGGAGGTTGTTGAATACTTCAACAGCCTTTTGTACCTCTCTATATTTATTCAGAAGCTTGGCGAATTTCATATTCCACCGTCTGAAAATGGGTGACGTCGTGTCACATCCACTAAAAGCGTGTTGAAATAATATATTGTCTTTCACTTTTTTGACATTTTGAAATGTGCTGAGGAATATAAAATGGTCTCTGAGTTTCCTTTTCCAGCTTTAATAAAAAAAATCGATCGCTATCAGCTGCTAACGCAGTAAGGATCACTAGGAATTCTATGTTTCTCCCACTACTATCGCATAATAAAAGCCACAAACATCTTATATAGCCTTACTGATGATTATTGTGTCAGCATCATCTGCAGCTTATTCAACAGTGATGTTTTCATCAGCTAATTTCTGAATCAGCATTGAGATGAGGTGTTTTTAATTGCCTTCATTTGAAATAAATCTTTCTTTTGACATTGTCAGTAACATTTCCTCATCAATCTCAACGTTCACTGTACACATTTGTTTCTTCTACGAAGGTGCTCTGTAGATTGTGTGCTCTTTTCTGTCGGTTCATCTGGATAATCATCAAATACTATGATTGATCGTGCTACAAAATATTTTTTTTTTTACATATCCTAAGTATTTACTCAGAGTTTAAGAGAACTTATCTCTCAACTCGACACGCTACTCGGTGAAGAAGAAACGTACCATCAATCAATAAAGAGCACTTTCAATATATGACGAAATGTCCATTGGATTTAACAAATCGTAATAAACAGATGTACGAGATTTTATCATCATTCCTTGTTCATCTAATAAGGATGGTGGGTAAGGAGCCAATTCAAAAGTGAAAAACTTTTTGAGTTCTGATTCGATTTTTTTATGAAATGAAACTTTCTTGAAAATAGTATATTGGTTTTTTTGGCACTACTTCATCATACACATTCACAGTACTGGTGAAACACACATTGGTTCCTACTTTTTTTCTGAAGAACTTCACTTGACTGAAATTGCTTCCAACTAAGCTTTCCAGGCATGAATTTTCAATTAATTCTGACAGATTGGCAATTAATTTTTTCATCCCCAACCACTTCTGTAGACAGCGAATTACGTATTTCCCAACTGGGAATGGATTTGGCAAAGGAACCAATCTACGAATTTCTTGCAGTCACTGCTATCCCTACTATTCTGGATAACATTGCATCCACATATTGTTCAGTGGTACAAAATGATACACCACAAAGTTAAACTCTTGTTCGGAAACCCCCCATAAATTTTAGGGATAGAAGCAACCCATTTAGCATTTAGTTAAACCGCCAAACTTTTCATAGCCTCATCCCAAGGGGCCCGTTAAATGGTCATGTCAGACCCAAAATCTTGACCAAATTTATCAAATCTCCTAATGGGAAAAAAGCCTTTTGTCATAAGCATTTCATATTCCTCGGGCATCAATGGGATTCGAATTCCAAAAATATCCTGCAGGTTTAAATTTTAAAATTTTTTTTTAAAAGCCCACTGGCGTGAAAAATAGGGTATCATTTCTCGTATTCTCTGAAGATGCAATGCCAATCACTGGATCCCTTTTATCCTGGACGAATTTCGACTATAGTTTTCCATTTTGAAAAACTGCACCTTTCAGCCTAGTAGTTGCTCCTCTTTACTCTAACTCAATTTAGTTTATTTTAGAAATTGTTAACGATACTTTAACTTCAAGTGGGAAACAATATTCGCAGAAAACCATTCCTGAGTACGTCCCCTTATAAGGCTCAAAAATGCTCCTGCTCTTCCCTGGTATATCCCGAGGGCAAGGGCCCAAATTGGCCAGTGCCAGGGGAGCCAAAAAGGGGTGCTCCCCAAAGGGTCGGAATACGCGTGCCCGTCATTATTTTGTTGGTAGATACATCACATATGCCTCATTTTAACAACCCTGTAACCCACTGCCCCTCCTGAAGAAAACAACCCTCCCCAAAAAAATAACCCCTGAACATATGGAATCCCCAAGCCTGGGCGATTAAATGAGTTGGAAATTTCCCCGAATCAGGGCCACATTTAAGCTACAACAGCTCTTGCCTTTTTATAAAAGGGTTGGGCAAAAGTTACGAAGCAGGTTTTCCGTTGAGGGGAT
>JBCFYV010011172.1:109416276-109430129 GCA_039000515.1 Timema cristinae
TGAACGGCTGGCATAGTATACCTGATTTTGAGTAAGTTTGGCAAGTAGTAACTTTCTTCTTAAACCCATTCCAACTTGGAATGTTCAAAGATCCTTGCCATTTACCGTGCATTCACATACCATCATTGGACAAAGGCTTTATTTTGAGACTAGGTAATGCTTTATCAAGGTTGAGTATCTCAATATTAGAGAGGCCCGCCTTGGCTTGCTTTTGAAAAGCAACGACTGTGATTTTCCCCGATTCTCCAATGGTTGCTGAACCAGAAATCTGTTTGACTCTTTCCATGATGGTCCCCTCGGATTCCAAAGGCTCGAGTGTAGTGCACTGGATGCCTCCCATTGCGTGGAAAATATGGGTCCCATCTATAGTGTCAATTATTACGTCTGCATTGTTAAAAATGAACTGAGTGAGCGAATTTTGTGCTAGAACGTCAACAATAGGTTGTTTCAAGCAGTAAATTTTGAAGTGTCGCACTTCATTATAAGTACTACAAAATCCAGTTGCTGAAACTATTTCCAAGAGATCCTTGAGACATATTTCCAGTGAATCAGCCCCCTATGGCCAATCTCAAAGATGATTGAAAGGATTTAGGTCTTGTAGCAGCAATAACTGCGTGGGCAAATGGAGGTAATTTTGATGTTCACTTTGTCGTCATTTCAGTCTTTATTAGGAGCAATAGTTGATTTAAGGAATAAGCTAAGTGATTCCGATATGTCCTCTTCAGCATTATCAAAAAAATTATTGGTTGAATTGAGATTGTAGATTCTTGACCTAATATCCTCAAGGATTATGGCAGCAGCTGCTTTAACTACATGAAGTCGCTCTACTTCTTTTTCCAGTTTTTATTGGTACATTTTTATGTCAATATTGTGTGCCTGGTGTTTTTGTTTATGTTTAGAGTGAACTGGTTTTTACTAGTTGTAGAGATTATATCATTTCATTAAATACTATCCAGCCTTTTTTGCAGAGTCTGGTTTTATCGGATTGGTCAACTGTAATCCTTGAGAACATCACTCAGTGCAAACTGGCATTGATCTTCATTTTCTTCAAAGTAATTTGATATTAAATCCACTGCAGCCATCACATCAATATTTCTCCACTTTAATTGTGTAGGTTCCTATTTTAGGTAGAACATTTTGAAGCATGTTCCATGATACCTCAATATAAGTATAATTTTGAATCCGAAAAACAAAATCTGGCTCCATTCATAAATTTTCCTTATTGTTTTGGCTGCATCGAGAATGCTTTGCTTGAATTGCAGTTGAGTCACTTCATATACTGTTTCGCGTCTTGATTGGTTTACTTTTTTCTAAAGTTTTTTGAAATCTTTGGAAGCATCTTTCCCACAAAAAAGACAGTGTTTCTTGAAATCAAAGACGTTCATTAGTCAATCGCCCAGAGGTGCTAGGCCCATGCAGACCACTCAGCTAGTGCATCATCAATATACGATTTCTTGCTATAATTTTTTTTCCATTTTTCATAACAGCTACCGAGTTACATACAAATATATACAAACTGACATTGGAACCAACATAGCTATAAAATCCACTTTTTGGGTTCGGACACAAATAATACTTAAATATTAATCATAGTCTTGATATTGATTTTTTCTTTAACGATTACAATACTTTATAATTGATATAAGAAATTAAAAAATTGAACGCTAAGACATACATTTTGTATATTCTTTTCACCACTATTTATTAACTTTCAGGGTTGTTTCACACCCAAAAGATTAGGGATAAGGGATTTAGAATTTGAGGGGAAAAGCACCTTCATTTATGTTGAGAGATAATACGAAACCTGTTTTTGAAAAGAGCCTTGACTTGACAGTACCTTTTACGGGATTCAAACTCCGATCTTTTTGTCACAGGTGTGTTAGACCAGAACAGATAACCCCATGAGCATTGATGTGCGTATATAATGATCCATTGAAAAATGAGGTTCCACAAACATGCTAAAAGCCTTGTACGAATAAGCGAAATGTGACCACCAGTAGACAAAACTGGAGTTTCCTTGTCCGCTTATTGAGTAGTGTGACATCACCTATCTCTAGAAACCTAGTAAGCGTGCATAATTAATTATTATTCAACCCACCCCCTACCCCCAATTTAAACTCCTCATACTTTTACGCAATTTGATAACCCATAACTTTAAGGTAAGGTTAAAATCATGGTGTATTGGGTACATTATTTAATTTATTCCCATGCTTCCATGCTGTGAGCATTAAAGCATGCTCATATGCCTCTGCATCTAGATGTATTTTTGTTTATTTTCTCAGTACACGGAATAAATGGTGAATGTATAATAGGGCTGAGTTGAGTGGACTGCCACCCCTAAGAGAGGGTTAGAAAATATTACGTGAAAAAACAATACCATTTTATCTTTAAAAAATTATAATCGTGTCTTACTATCTGACATGGTTATACGCACATATTAGAATTAATCTAATTAAATATGGATGAGGAAGAAGTATTTCAGAGGTAGTCAACCCGTATTTGCTTGGGAAACTATTTAAAGAAAACTCTCGGTAGACCCGACCGGGATACGAGCCCTGACCTCCCCGTCATCAGCAGGCCAGTCTAATACGAGAGTGTTGGCTTAAACCATTCGGCCATAAATATATGTTGTATGATGACACCTGACACGTTAAGCTAATCTCGGCATATGAATGGATATTAGTGAACGGAGGTCGTACGTTTAAAATGCTAATTTTGATGTATCATGTGTCACATATATTGTCGTATGAGTTTGAATCACGGATTTACAAGTGGGAGTCTGGACAATTGAACATTATATCAATTGGTCGTAATACTTTAAAACTTTATATGATAAACCTTTTATTTTAGGGGAGACTAACCACTGCTCAAATCAATATTTTGAAATACTTAATAGTTTACAAGTTCTGACTATGTAAGATTTTCTCTTCAGCCCTTTTGATCATTTTAGGCTTAAGGTCATTGCAATTTGGATATTTGTGTTTTTTCTATACGTTATAAAATAATTGAAGGATCTCGATCAGTTGTATACACGCATACGGAACAAATTTCTTCAACAGACTATTCCAACGTAAGTGTACTGATATTCGAAAAATACAATGTTTATATTATACTTTGTGTTAACATAAATCATTTAAATACATAATTGTATTATTGTTGATTTAACACATATTATCCATAATAGTAGTAATATTATAACCAAGTAGCTAAAAATAAATGAATTGTGTAATATATTTATTTACTAACTCTTTAAAACTGCGCTACCAAGATGTTTAATTTGGAGCACTAAGATATTAAGTGATTATTTTAAACACCCTGCAGCATTTATTCAAAGTTACGCTTAATGTCATATTTAATCATTTTACGTACATAATTGGAAGATGACTGATATTTTACATCAAGAAGATTATGAACTACCATAGAAAACGCATGCATAATTAGTGACTACTGCGTACATTATTAGTCATCTCTACTGGCATTGTCTGTAGTTAGTAAATAACCATGCAACTAGTTGTTTTAAGTGTATCACTTTGCACAAAGTAAATAATAAAATAAAAAACCTTTTACAAGGTCAACGTTCTTCGTTTTATTTTAGAAAAGAAACCTCTCCGTGTGGTGTATAAATGTAAATAAACATGCTTCACTTTGCTTACGTAATTACAAAGCAACCATTTAAAGCGGAAAATATTACTTTTGGTCTAGTCATAAAAATGATAAATATTATTTGGTGTCTCATTTTAGTTTTGTTAATAAAACTGAATAGCTATTTGTAAAATTTAAGTTAAGTTAAATGGTTTACCAAATAAGTGAAACTGGATGGGACCATTTAAACAAGATGTAGACCCTAAATATTTAAATAGTACGTCTAATACATCTAACATTTCTTAATTTGTAGGGATCATATATAACTTGAGAACTTATATTTTACCTGACCCTGACTCTTAAGACTGGAGTTGGGTCACTAAATAAGGTAATGAGTAGTAAATTGAGATATTTACCGCCAGACCTGTTTTATCGTAAATGGTTCAAGTTTTTAGTATTGTTAGTATTGCACTAGTCAGAATATCCAATTAAAACAATAATGTACTCACTGTATTTTTCAAATGTAAATAAAACCTTTTAAATGGTTAAGAATATTTCACTATTTCAAGCTAAATAGGCCTAATAACGTTTTGTAGATGACCTCAATCTTCTTAAAGTGGGATGGAAGAGTACGTAAGAAAAGGCCAATGTTTTTGCATTTTTTATGGCAGAACTTTTTTTTACAAATTAAATAAAATACTGCTCTAGTAAAAAACATGAAGCTTAATTTATTTCACCTGGTGATATCAACATTTCTTGAATATCTGTCTTGAGCATGGTGGCATTATCTGACATACTTTTTAAATAAAGGGAAAATGTTTTCATTGAATATCTGTCAAGGGTTTTCTGGAATTTAATAACTGATGAGGTCATCTAATGAGGAAAATTAAATTTTGTATTGTACTGAAGCAATATTTTATTAATTTTGGCCAAAAAAAATGTTTTTTCATTAAACATGCAAAAACACTAACTTTTCCTCGCGTCCCCTTCCATCCCACCTTAAACCTATAAAATAGCTCTCTCAATTTTATGGTATCTAAAATTTCTAAAATAGCCTCATCCAATGGAGTTATGCCAATAGTGAGAACGCTATAAATCCTAAATTAATTATATTTATTATTTTTACAAGAAAAACCTATAGGCAATATTTTTATCACCACGCCTTACTACTTGTTCGGTTTGGACGCAAGTGTACTTATGCTAATGTGCTAGGGATGAAGAAGGTTGAATTTAGAGGAAGTAAACTCGTATTTGCGTAGAAGGCAAGTGAAACTATTTATGAAAAACCACCCTCAATAACATCCAACCAAGACACGATCCGTGATCTTCCTGCCATCGGTAGTCTAGTCTATTATGCGAGTGACGTTTTTGACCATGCGGCCACCAAGAAGGTAACCATGGGTTATCATTTTTAATTGATTAGTACCATGCCTTATTACCCGTTCGGGTTTTACGCTTAAGTACTAACTACGCTAATGGATTAGGAATTGAGAAGGTTGAATTTAGGGGAAGTGAACCCACATTTGAGTGGAAGGAGAGTGAAATTTTTTAGAAAAAACAATCTCCATTTCACCTGACCTAGATTCAAACATCGATCTCCCCAACCTCGGCAGTCTAGCTCAACACGACTAGCGCGTGTGCTAACTATGCCACTGAGGCTAGTTATGGGTTATTATTTAACTACAAAATATACTGGTCTATTATTTTTATAGCACCACGTTTTACTACATGTTTGGCCTATACGCTTAAGTACTAATTATACGAATAGTTTTAAGGATTAAGAGGTCGTTTTATATGAATTGTACCCGAGTTTGCGTGAAGGGTGTGCGAAAAACAATTTTTAGAAAACCCCCTCAGTACAACCGACCAAGATTTGAACCTCTATCTCTATATCTCCGTCATTGGCAGTTTAGTCTACTGTGAGAGTAACGCATTAGACCACGTGGCCACCGAAGAGGGCTTACGGGTTATTCAGATATTGAGGTTGTAGGGGATAGCAAGACAAGTATTCCCACGCAATGAACTTTGGCCGGCAACGCCAAATGGTGGTCCTAAGAGACGTCAAAGTTGGCGTTGTATGCACCTGGGGAATATACAACTCATCAATCTTAAGCACATAACAAGTGTAGTGAAGTGTAAATTATGACTAGTAACAGGCATTACATTTCTGGTACACTGACTCTATACACCTCTTAAAAAGGTTTTATGGTTTATATGCCAGATTTTTCAGTCCACCATCTTAAATACGTCGCCATCTTGAATTGTTAGCACTACTTTAATTAAACGCTTTTTTCTAGCTTTATAATTGACGGATTTTTACATCTTTTTTTAATACTACTAAAACTATCAGTAATGTCATGGTTTCATTAAAAACCTACTCTGTATAATATAAGAATCATAAACTAACGATAATTTAAAATTGTCTATCTTTAACTTAGACATAACCCATTTTCACAGGAAAATGGTTCAAGCTAGCGATAATATGTTCCTTTATGTAGAATCCTTGCTTTCCTATTGAGTACAAGAAGTGACGATTATAATTACAAACAAAGTTAAATAAGGAAATTTTGGGAAGGATGAGACTTAAGAGAAATATATACGTTTAACAAATCAGTTTAATTAAATGTAAACAACAGAAATAGAATAACATACGTTTTAAATCTATTTTGATCAAATAGCCGATTGTTATTAAAGATACATTTATTCAGTTACCATAGTCGTATACTTCCCGATAGGCAGGAATAGAAATAAGCTCCTTGATGACTGGGAACTAACAGAAGTAATATTGAAAATATAGTTTAGTTTATCAATTCTAAAAATGAGGATCAAAGCTCATTCTCCTATGAAGGAGCATCTGCCTCAATAGAGCAGCAGTCAAAGATAGGCGACAAATAATTATATAGGGTTAAGCCACAATACAGTAGCCCCATGGCTTCTTTGGCACTGAATGACAGTTCACAGCTCACAGCTAAACACTGTTAAAAGTTACTAGACCAAATTATGTATCCCTACGCCGAACTATATGATCTGCAAAAGCATGTGTTAAGCATCTGTCACTACTGACGATCAAAATCTAGGTATATGCCTAAATGTTGGCTGTCAGAAGTAAGCTGTGAGCTGTCAGTCAGCACCAAAGAAGCCATGGGGCTACTGTACACTAAGACAATCCAGTCTATCTAATCCCAGACTGAGACCTGAAAGGTTATTAATGAATAATAGTGAAATTATAGTGCATGAAAACAAGGGGTATTTAATAATAATTTTATATCGTTACCATGAGGATAGTTATATAAGCTAGCTAGCTTGATTAACTCCATAGAGAGTTAAGAAAACCCTAAGAATAATCTCCTTGAAGAGGAACCAGCATTTTACAAATAGTAAATGGCGAGCAATCAAGCATACAAACTGTTAAAATACTATGGCTGGTCAATTTCTATTAAGTACTGCCTGGACATTCAATAGTATATTAATATTTCCATGCATTACTAGGGCACACAATAACTAGTACAAACAGTATTAGTATAACTTGATACAAATGACACCTAAAGGGGCCGGAGAGAAACACTATCCCCGCGGGCCACTACTACAAATAGTAGTGCCCCACAGGCTGCGTACCGTATATAGATACACTAAAAAGAGAGAATAGTGACTGCTATGTGTCACTGACCTAGCTAGTTAATTAAAGAAAACGTTAGATAACTTGATATTCGACATAAAGAGACCCTAAACGTGGTCATACCATTTAGGAAATCATTATTATTTCCTAATATATGTAACTATGTCTTAAGGACTTAGAAAAATAAATCAGACACACTGACCCAGTATTTAAAGTCATCTAGACCTAATTAAATAGAGCATCAATCCCTTGAATCTAAACTACTCCATATGGACATAGGAAAATAAAGTCAGCGTTCTGACACAAAAATCATGTTTTATGGACATAGCAAAAGAGGAGTTTAAAATCTAATCCAGATTATAAATTTTAGATACTTAAATATTCAGAAGAGGCTTTCTCTGAGATGGGGTGGTGAGACCGACGCCTGACACATCGTAGTCACTAGTTGATTCTTCGGTGATGCAGGTTAGCATCCTAGATTCTTCCTCCGTCAAATTGATACAATATAATAATAATATAATATGTGATCACATCACATCACATCATATTAGCATGCTCTGATGCACCTTGAAGGGAAGCACGAGAGCAAACTCCAATACGTACCGACTAATTGGTCACACCTTGTGGTTTCGGATCCTAAAATAGACAGATTGTCGCATTTCGCGAAGTTTCTGAAACAAAGAAAAGTATATTATCACTATTGGGGGGAGGGGGAAACAAGTATTATATTGGGAAACGGAATACGGGTCTTTAGAGTTACGTGCAGAGACACTACTCATTGGGGGCTGGGTGTGAGCCTCCCAAACCTCTATTGATACTTCTAGCTTATCCAAGCAGGGCTTTGGGACGTCTATAGCACCCTCCAGGGTCTATGCCGTAGTTCCCAAGCCTTTGTATAAGAGTAAATAAACTTCACGGTGGGTAATAGAACCACGGTCTTCCGCGTGACAGGTGGTGATACTCACCACTATATTATAAAGGAAAATTAATATGTGACACAGACACAGACAAAGGGCATGCTCCGATGCTTCCAGAAGGGGATCACGAGAGCAAGTTCCAACACGTATCGACCAATTGGTCACACCGTGTGGTTTGCAAAAATTATAAACGGGTTGTCGCGTTTCGCGAAGTTCTGGAACAAAGAAACAGAGATTGCATATATTAGTAATATTGGGGTAAAAAGGGGGGGTAAGAAATTGAGAAACCGACTAAGGGTTATTTTTTAGAGTTACGTGTGGAGACACTACTCTATGGGGGGCTGGGTGAGAGCCTCCCAAACCACTGTTGACACATCTCGCTTATCCGAGCAGGGCTTTGGGACGTCGATGGCACCCACCAGGGTCGATGACGTAGTTCCCAAGCCCCTGGATAAGAGGATTGGTGGCACCGGGAAGTCTGGCGCAGAAGGACTGCACCAGTTTCCGGAAGTGGTCCTTGATGGTAGGCATATCCAGGTCACGATGAAGAGTCTCATTCCGGACATACAAAGATGCGCCCACAATGATCCTCAGACATACGCTCTGGAACGCCTGCATCCTCCTCATATACGTGTCCACCAGATGACCCCAAGCGGGACACGCATAGTCGAGGATCGGCCTGAGCAGCTGCTTGTACAGCGTCAGACCGTTCCTTGTAGACAGGGCGTTACGCCTGTTAAACAGTGGGCCTAGGACTCCCAGCCTTTGCCTCGCCTTGTTGAGTCTTTCGTTACAGTGTCGTCTCCAGGTCAGTTTTGTGTCCAGCGTAAGTCCCAGGTACTTAACACTGTCCGCCCATCTGATCTGTTCTCCGAACAGCTGAAGTGGCGCCGGACTGTAGTACTTTCTTTTCCATGTGAAGAGCATTGCAGTGCTCTTCTCCACATTAATAATTGTTCTCCGGGTAGTCAGCCACCCCTCCAACTGAGTCAGGTGCGTCTGGAGTCGCCTCTCCACCAGCTGCCCTCGCCACGACTCCGCTACTAGAGCCGTGTCGTCCGCATACAGAGCCAACTCGGTGCCTGGGGATTTTGGAATGTCGTTCACATAGAGACTGAAGAGCAGCGGGCCCACCATGGAACCCTGCGGCACTCCAGCCCGGATGCTTCTGACTTGGGAGGTGGCGTTCCCAAAGGTAGTGGAAAAGGTGCGATGGGAAAGATAAGATTGAACAACCTTAACTAGGTGGAAGGGCAGGTTCAGGGAGAGGAGTTTGAAAAGGAGACCCTCGTGCCAAAAACGGTCGAAGGCCTTTGCCACGTCAAGAAAGACAGCACCAGACAGCCTGTTGATGTTGAAGTTCCTCGTAACCTGCTCCACGAGCCGGACAAGTTGATGAGACGTAGCTTGTCCGCCCGAAAGCCGAACTGCTCGTCCACCAAGATGCCCCCCTCGCGAACATGTCGGGTCAGTCTTGTCAGTATTAGTCTCTCGAACAACTTGCCCAGACAGTCGAGCAAGCTGATCGGTCGGTAGGGCGAAGCTAGGGCCGGGTCCTTACCCGGTTTATGAAAGCAGAGGACGTTGGCATGCTTCCAGAGCTCGGGGAAGTGACTCAGGAACAGGACGGCGTTGAATAACTGCACAAGGAAGTTAATCGCCTCCAAGGGCAGCTTTCTGAGGACCGCGTTACTGATACCGTCGGATCCGGGGGCCTTGTTTTGTCTTAGAGCGGCTATCGCCCGTGACATTTCTGTCACCTCCGTGGGTTCAAGTTCATCCAAGTGTCTGTACGAGACCGCACTGATTACCTGCACCACGTGCGCAACGTGCACCGGGTCTGACGGGTTGTCAGTCGGTACAAATTAGCGCCTCTAAGTGCTCAGCAAGAGCATCGGCCTTCTCCTGGTCGGAGTTGGCCACCCCGTTGCGACTCACAATAGGCGGCCTTGGTGCGGGGACCCGCATCAAGTTCCTCGTCATTTGCCACAAGTACCTGTCCTGCACCCACAGGCTCTCAATCTTGTCCTCCCAGACACTGTTCCGGTATTCTCGGACCATCTCCCGAACCGCATGGACTTTGCGACTCCAGTTGGCCTTGTCTACCGGGTCCCTCGAGATTTGCCAAGCCTTCCTCAGCCGATTTTTCTCCCGGACGTGCCTGAGGATAGAATCGGGCAAAGAAGCCTGTGGCGCCCTCTTAGGACGGTGCATCGGCGTCGAAGCTTCGAGCAACCCCTTGATGGCGGAAGTTATGAACTCCGCACCGCGATCGATTTCTGCTACTGTTCGAAAGGTAGGGGTGGGTCCCAACCTCTCTCTCAACACATTCGTAAACCTGTCCCAGTCAGTGCGCTTTAGGTCGGGTTTTTCGGGGGGGTCTATGAAGGACACTGCGCGTCCCAGGTTCACGAGAACGGGGTTGTGATCCGAGTCTAGCTCAGCTAGAGATTTCAGCACTAACCGCCTTCTGATCCTCTGGAGACAACGAAGTCTAGGACGTTCGGGAGATAGCCGGATTGAAAGGGAAGTGGGTAGGGGTCGGAGGCCCGGAAGCCACCAGGCCGTGTAGATCTATGACGTCGCGGAGCAATCCGCTGCGAGCGCACATAATCCTAGAGCCCCATGAAGGGTGCTTAGCGTTGAAGTCACCACCGATTAAAACAGGCGTGGTACCTCGAAGCAGCACTTCCATGTCAGCCCTCGTAGCCTGGTCGAACCGGCGGTAGGGAGGGAAGTAGATGGAAATGAGACGCACTGGGCCAGTTGAGGTCACCAGTTGGATAGCCGTTGCTTCCATGTGTTGGAGGGGAGGAAGTGAGACGACGTGGTGGTCAAGGCCCCTTCGGACCAAAACCGCCGTCCCGCCCCTTCCCACATCCCCCGCTCGGTCACTACGATGGCAGATAAACTCTGCTAGCGAGAACCTCATTGCGGAGCGCAAGTGGGTTTCTCCCAGCAGCATTACATCGACACGATGCTTTGCCAGGAAACTTTCAAGCTCAGCCTTCTTCCCCGCGACTCCGTTGGCGTTCCAGAGTGCGATCATGAGCTCCTTCAGCACTGGTGGTCCTCTATTCGGGTGCACTGCCATGAGAGACCAGGTAGAGGATGATGTGCTCCATGACCAGGTGGCCACGGTTACTCCACGAGACTCCTGGACCTTCCTCAAGAGACTCGATGAAAAGTCCCATGGGTCCAGTCCCGGAATACCCTTGAGTAGCTCAATGCAATTTTTGATTTTGCAGCATCATCCTCGGGTGTGGGGGATACAGGGGTGGCAAGGGTAGGAGTTGGGAGTGGAAGGAAAGGGTTGGAAGGGTGTAGGATGGCAGTGTGTGTTGGGATAGGGAGAGGAGTTGTCTCGGGCGGGCCCTCGACCAAAGGGGTAGAACCGGATTCCACCGGTTCAGGTTTGGTGGCTTCGGCAGGTGCCTCGGCCTGAGGTGGAGGGGTATCTCTCTTTGACAGCACACTGGCGAACGATTGTACCAGTGGCTTTGGTGTTGGAGCTGGAGTCACTGTCGCCCTCCGTCCCGCAACGTGCCCCGAGGGCTTCTGGCCTTCACTTAGACTATTCGTCCTCCCTTCTTGAGGCTTGGAGACACGCACATTCCCTGCCGCCCGCAAGGACTTGTAGTGGGACAGCCCCGCCACGCCGAGGAATGAGCTCCTGAGCAGTGCAGGCACTTCGGGGGAGATCGTCTCTCCTCCGGGCACCCGCCCCTCTCGTGGTCACCACCACAGAACCCATACCTAGGGTTAGCGCGGCAATCCCTCCGCACATGACCAGTAATATGTGAAGCTAGAAGTGACTCTTATATAGTAACGGAACTGACCTACTCGGGGACAGGTTCGCATCAGGACATCTTAGGGAGGAAGGAGGTAAAGTTGCAATAATTGCATTGAATGACCACTAGCTCTCTTTGATGGTGTGGTGCCCAGAGAAGATCATCATTTTATTGGAAGTGTGTCTTGTGAGTAAGATGTCTAATTCCTGGTGGTGCCGGCATGGTCAGCTGAGGCAGCTTTCCTGGAGCTAGGGCGCATCCCGGCAAAATAAATCCACAGTGAGTTAATATCTGCCACACATTATTAGAATATATTAGCACTAGTAATCATTGTGTTAATTATATTTATGGTATTTTTATTGTATATGATAAACAGCTTGTTTAACATGCTACAAAAGTTAGAAAGAAAGGTTCATTACCTTTAATTTGATACCATAATCGTAAAAATTGGATGATAAACAAAGATGTTACAGGCCTATTTTCACATACTATGCACTGATCCTGGAGTAGTGGCTGGCACCTGAGCATCGTTTGTGTTGGGATGCATTTTTTTTATGGGTATGATCACCATTGTTATGACTTGAATGTTATTTTTACTTTTTTATACATAGTAGATAATTAAATAAGACTGACCTTGACATAGAAATATTGTATTTAATTGGAAGCTTCTTTCTTATTTTTTGGTTTGTTTGATTTTAAATTCTAATAAAATATTGTCATGTTACTTTTTTTTTATTGTTGTACTTGGCCTTCAGTTTTGGCTAAGGGGTGTTAATGGATATTCACCATCTAACCCAAAGAAAGGCTTTTCCACTACCCACCACCGGCGGACCTGCCTTGTCCCACACTGGACACAGGCAAATGTAAAGGATCAAAGTAAAATTTCCTGATTCTAGGCAGTTCATGGACCCTCCCTTCCATCTCTTATTCGACAAAGCCGCATGGCCGAAATTAATATACTTAATTATTCAGTATCATTGAACCAATTATGTACATATTATATTAAATTCCTTTTTAATAATCCACTCATTCATAATATTCCACAGTAGAAGTCTACTGTCAAATGAGCCAATTATTTTAATATCAATTCACATTTTCTTTTACAATTGCAAAGTGCTGTACAATCCAAGGAAGAATATTTATAAATACATGTTTTAGAGCATAGTGGTATAGCCTTGAAGTCACATTTTATAAGTTCCCTGTAAGACACTGCTGCTTCTGGTAAGCTTGTCCATTCTGGTTTCTATCTGTCGTTGACTTTATTCCAATCAAATCCGTTGGTCGAAGGAAAATTTTGTTTAGGACCATGGCTTGTTAGCCGTATGCTAGATTAATAAATTGATCAATTGGTGTGTTGGAGAAGAGTATTGTAAAGGTGAAAAGTTTTGCATCGCCTTGGTTGATTGTCCTGAGGTGAATTAGCTCTTGTCTTACATCATTTGTTTTACAACATGATATCGTGATACTTTAAGGGTAACAACAAATATACTATTCATTGTTTGCAAACTCTTCGCTGTATTTTGATAATGGGATGAAAGGATGTCTGCTTATATATATAGAATATGTTGTAGCATTTGTAAATGTTCTCCACACTTTCCATGCATTTTTCTTACTTTTTCGGCAAATAGTGATATGGTGTCTAATCCTGTAAACTCATGGAAGAAAGATAAACTATCGCCTTCTCTTCTCCCATTGAAAGACATACGGTTTATATGATAGTACCAAAACTTTTTCCCTTCATAAACTACAAATTAAGACCAAGAAAGTCCTTTACCAAATTAAAAACTAACCAATCAAAATCAAGAATACATCTGTGTCTACACTGCTTATCATAATGCTTCTCATCCAGACTGTGCAGAACTTATGATATGCAAAACTATTCTTGAATCTGCTTCTTATTTAATTTTTGCAGGAATCTCAATACCTGAGAAATATGAAATGGATGAA